>VDFB02193867.1:90281303-90347043 GCA_007258455.2 Sequoia sempervirens
TTTTTGTTTTTTGTAAAAAAATTAAAGCCTATGCAGGCTTTGTAAAAAAATTAAAGCCAGAAAATAAAAAATTAACCAAGTCCTGTAATATTTTTTTTTCAATCTACGTGTAGACAGTCGTATGGGTTGTACGAGCAATTTTTTTTGCTTTAGAGGTCAATTTCACCAAATTTTATGATTTTATAGGCGATCTTAAGGTCTTTGGTCCTTCTAAGCGCAATGGTGATGTCCATTTCGGCTCAAAATGTGCCAAAATTGTAGGTACCCTCTAGATCTAAGAAAAAAAAAGCACCTATAGAAACCCTTGCAGATCTAAGCCTATGCGTTCAAAATTGATGAAAAAAAGGCCAATCTTGACTATTTCCAGTGCTCTAAATCCAACGGCGAGGTCCTTTTCACACCAAAATGCAATAAAAAATTCCCACCTCAAAAATTTGTGAAGAAAGCAAAGAGGATTTAGATCTAAAACCTCCAACCCTTGTTGAAGAAGAAAACCTCATAAATCTAGAAGAGGTTTGTTGAATCCACATTCTAATACCATGTTAGAATTTTGAAATAAGCACAAAACCACGAGCCATAGGATCAAACAAAAAAAAAGTACACCTTCCATGCAAGAGATCTGCAAACAAGAATTTCTATATTCATCAACAAGGAAAAGTTACTAAAGAATCTTTTAAGAAGATATGAAAGCTTCAAGCTATTTCCTGTGAATAATATATGAGTAATTACAATAGGGGTTGAATGCTTATAAGAGAAAATCCATAAATGAGAAAGGATCAGATCATGACAAGTGTCAACATCACATGAGATGTGACATAATGATCTAATATTAACTCAACTAATAAAGAATTCCTAGGTTTAGCTAAAGTGTGTGAGAATAAATAAGACAAATAATCAATTATTAGCTAATGTATGATAACTCTAACATATTATAGATTGTGGGTTAAGCAAAAAGTATTGGAACTCAAGGCTGAAGGTGTCAAATTCACCTATGACCTAATGGGAGACTTGGAGTCTCAGGATGAAGAAGAGATTGAAGTCAACAAGGAAGATGAATTCACTGAACCTCATGATGAAGAAGCTCTTGAAGAAACAATATCTATTAAGAGAAGAACCAGGAGCTAGGTGCAAGTAAAGCAAGGAGAAAAGCCATCTCCTAAATTTAAGAAGGCTCCCCATGCTAGCACCGATGTTGAAGAAGGAGAAACCTCACAACCAGTGAGGAAAAGAAGAATAATCACAATGAGGCAGAAGGCTGCAAAAGAAAGAAATAATGAAGCTACCACAGATGCTCCTTCTGCTAAAAAAGTTGTAGATTTGGAAATTTCAAGGGAAAAAACCCAAGTGTATGTTAGGAGAAACTCTCCTAAGTAGAAGGTTGATCTAGTGGAGGAAGTGAGAATTGTAGAAGAAGAGGTACAAGATGAAGAGGCACCTACTGATGATGCAAAAGGAAGAGCAGCTCCAGGAAATAATTCTCCCATTCCTTCTCCACCTTCTTCACATCAAAATGTACAAGTTTCTGAAGAGGAACTTCCAGAGGAGGGAAACATATCTAATAACCCTAAATAGCTAAATGAAGAAGATGAAAATATTTCCACTCCTAATTATAGTGGAGAATGGAGAATTTTTTTTCAAGAAATAAGGAAATCTACTTTGGGGGTAGAGAGAAAGAACATAGAATAAAAATTTGTACAAGGAAAGGCATCAAAGTCTCCTGAAAAGGTAATAATTGATGAACAGGAAGATCACCCCAAGGAAGGAGAAAACATAGAAGAAGAAATTGTAAATAGTCCTCATCAGGACAAGGTTGAACAGGAAAACCAACTAGAAACTAAGCAAGAGGTTAAGATAAATGTGGTTGATAGTCCCAATAAGGAAGTGGTAACTGAACAAACTACACTTCCAAAGTAGCTAGAAAAGAGGCTTAGTAAGAGACCAATCATTGTATAGGAGGAGACCCCAAGTTGGGATAAATTGCTTGAGCAATTGGGACATCCCAAGTAGATGAAGAGGGCTAGGATAGTTTCTCAAATTGCCAGAGATGAGTTTAATAATAGGGTCATCCATGTAGTTGTTCCTCCAACAGATAAGTTCAAAGATGAAGTCAGGTCATCTAATTACAAGGTGAACACAATTAATTTGGGGCCTACAACTAGGGAACAAGAAAATGAGGAGTTCCAAGAATCTTCCCAAGAAATTTTGAGGAGATTAGACAAAGAGACAGAGGAGAAGGAAAAAATACAAAAGCAATTAAATGATGTTTATAAATACACACAACACTTGATGAAACCTCTGTAGACTATGGGAAGTGAAGGGATTGTGCCGGAAGGATTGCTGCCTAAGGAGGCAGTTAGAAAAATTAAAAAGTTAAAATCCTTTGTACATTGCACACATAGTTGGCTTCAAGATGTTAGCAGTAGAGGAGATGAAGCAATTGAGCAGATTTTTAAAATATACACCAATGCTTCTAATTTTCTAGAAAATATCTCGCAGGTTGTTACAATTTGCAAAAATGTTAATGAATCAACTACCAAAGAAATTTTACAGGTGCCTAAGGATGAATTATCCAAGTTGGATATCCTTTCTCGTGATGAAGTTGAAAAGGTAAAGGAATGGATTGAAGTGTGGAATTATAGAAAGGAACTCCTTTCTAAGGTTTTGAAGAAAATATTGAAGATACAGGGGAAGGTGAACGAAATATATGATGGTTGCATTAGTTTCCTGGAAATAATGATTGGAAGGAGAAAGGTTGGTCAGAAAAATATGAACATTACCAAGTTGAAAGGGTGGTGGCATGAAATTTATGCTCTTTCTGATGGTGTTCCAATTACAAAAGAAAATTTGGAGGATGCAACAATTTATATTTCAAAACTAGAGAAATATCATGAATTACAAATTGAATGGGATAAGGTAATGCCCCAATACTTGGAGGAGTTTAAAAATCATAAGACAAGAATTAAATTTATTCCAGTTATAAATCTAGATGAAATGAAGGAAATATTGGGGAAAATTAACGAATTATCTAATAAATTAGAGGCTCACAAGGAGAGTAGTCAGCAAGCAGTTGCCTAAATTTTTGTGCCAAACATGTGACCCTCTAGCCAGCTAGATGGGTGACCTCGAGTTTTGTGCCACCAAAGGAAGACCAAGGCCAACCTGGATGAAGCCCCAAGCATTAAATTCCAATTTTATTTTATTAAAAGAACTTTCTAGGTTGACCTTTTTATGTAACCCTAAATTACACTGACCTAGTGGAAAATTTCTATAAATTGGGCATCATGTCGCATTTGTAAGGGTTGGAAAAAGCTAAGTGATAGTTGCAAGAGCTAGAATTGAGTTAGGAGTTGGTAATTTTTGAGAGAAAGTGCTGCTATATTGGATACTTGAATTGTTGCATTATTTGGTGATTCAATATAAGTAAAGACATTGTGCTTTGGTGCTCTTTCTTGTGTTGTTTCATTTTGCATGGTTTTGGTTACTCCATATCTTTAAGATGTCTTTGAGATTGTTTGTTATATGTTAGACTTTATATTTAGATGTGATGCAATGGTGTTTTGGTTTAATATTCTAAGTGTCTGAGCAGTCCTTGGTCCATACTTTTGGCATCTTGTTGATTGTAAGTTGTTGTGTAAAGTTATTTTGGGCCTTAAATTTGTGCTAAAGTTCAATTGTGGGTATTTATTCATTTCAATTGCTAAGTAGGGTTGAATTGTGTGAGTGTTCCATGATTTAAAAATATTTAATTCCTTAGAAGATTGCACTATTTATGTGAAATTGTAAATTAAATTTGGGTTAAGTAGGAATTGGTTTTGAAGGATTGGTCCACTTTGAGTGTTAAATCATTTACATTGTTGATATTAGGAGTTAGTTCATAATAGAATCTCTCTCAACCCTTTTTCTTTTTCTATTTCTTTGAAATCTGAGTTAGATTTAGGATTTAAAATATCACCAAATTGCAAGATCTGATAAGTTTGAAGTTTCCAACATTTGTTTTGTAAGGTCCCTTTGTGATTACCAAAATTTTCACATATTATCTGAGTTGTTTATGCATTGTCAAGACCTGATATTAGAGACCTCGGGCTTATCTCTTTAGGCTTGCTGATAGAGATTTACCTTTCAAGAGAGATAAGATACTTGTATTCTGTCTGAGTTATTGTGTAGAAAAGACCATCAACAGAAATCAAAGACATGTGAAGGATCATCGACTATTTTCAAGAAACAAAATCCATCATCTTTGAAGGATAGATCAAAGATGAGAAAGGAGAAAGAAATAATTGATATAGGATCTAGTGAAAAGGATTTTGAGGAATAAATTCCTCTAACAAGAAGGAAAAGAGCAAGGATTTCATCACATACTACATCTACCCAAAAAGAAGTTTCTCCCACTCCTTCTTCATCTCCTCCCCCTAAATCTCATTTTCCTTCTCCTCCACCATGAAAAGGAACATGTCCACTTTCACCTTCTCCTCATATTATAAGTTCTCCAATTTATCCACCTCCCCCATCTCTATTAGGTGATCTTCTTCCCCATTTTCCAAGAATTAGAAATACCAATCAAGGAAGAGAAAGCTTAGAAGGAGCAGGTAATTGAGGAAGAAATAATTATATATATAGAACTTAAAACAAATGAGGTTGAATTTGAAGAAGTTGTTAAGAAGGAAAATATCCTAAAAAACTAAATTGAACAAGACAAATGAAGAAATTGTTGGAGAAGAAGAGATTGAAATAATCAAAGAAGATCATAATGAGTAGGTTAGGGAAGAAGAAGTCATGAGAGAACATACAAAAGAAACATGTGAAAGAACAAGATAACTCTCCTACCACACATAGTGCATAAGGATATTCTTCTCCTCCAAGAGAGACCTCTTCAAATTTTCTCGTACAATTAAACACACAATTCAAAAGAGGAAACAAAATATGTCTAGAAAGAGGAAGAGAAGAGTTTAAAATCCAATCAAACACATTTCAATCCTTGTACAAGAGGAAGAAAAGGTTGAGAGGGATATTTACTATCACTATGGACAAGCAAGGGAACAAAAATGACTCAAATATTTTTCCCTCTGGTAGATAGTTATGAATCTAACATGCAACTGAAATACTATCAATAAAACAAGTCAATTTACATGTTCAAACCAAAGAGGGAGAAAAAAAGTTTTTGTAGATATTTATATCTACCATTTTGAAGAGAATGAAGAAAGAAAATAAAACCAAAGAAGTGCTCAAGTCTCATGTAGCTCAACTAACAACATGTGTTAATAACTTAATAGCACCCATCGATGTTGAATCTCTTGAACCCGTTTTGTTGGTTGTGCTTAAAGGTGAATCTATACACCCTGATCCTGAGGGATGGGTATCTACGGCTAAAACATAGAAATATTTGTTTAATCTTAATAGGTAGATTTTTTTAGCAAGGTAATTAAAATATTATCACTACATTAGTGATGAAGATAGCCTAGCCCACCAAAGTGAGGTGGGAATCGATGAGGAATTATGGGTTTAGGAGGATTACATCCCAATTTTGTAGAGAATAAAGGAAACCTCTTCAAAATATTTTTTAAATGCATATTATTGAAGAATTCAATCAAGTAAATCAAAAAGAATGTTTGAAATATGCATAGCTAAGGGTAAAAACCTTATATAAATGAAAGAGTAAGTTAAATAAGAGTAAGAACCTAGCCGAAAAAGCTATGGTTAAGATTGAACATTTTGTAAAAAATATTGGTTGTACATTTTGGGAATCACCATCCTTAGTTGCATCTCCCATTAACATGGTTAAGGAATTAAAAGGATTACTACAAGGGTAGGCCACACAAGAGGCCATTAATAAAATCATGACTAAGAAGATGAAGTTGCATACCTTCCAAGATGAATTGGAAACTTTTCACAACCTTTTTGAAAAAAGGGAGAGATTGACCTTCACTCAAATAATCAAATTGCAATATCACTGAGGCCCTACTATGGATGTGATGAATGAATTCAACACATCATTCTCTAACAACTTTAGACTAGTCAGACCTTTCAATTTTTCTTTATTTCAAATAGTTTTTTAATAAACTATTGATCATAAAATCTTGTACCTCTCTGAATAGCCTTATGGGAAATTCAGTGAATGGGAGAATTACTTGTGCTTCACTAAATGAACTCTGATATTTTTAAAGAATTCAACTCTTCCTTTATATTTTGGAAAATAGAGAAGAAAATGCAAAAATAAAACTTAACTAAGGTGATGCACCAAAAATTCTTTACAACATTTCAAAACCCTAATAGGCTTTGAATTCTAATAAAATGAATGAATAATGCCATAGACCCTTCATTGTTGAAAGGAGAATGAATAGCTAAGGTTTGTATGAGCATAGAGTATTCATTCAAATCCTTTCATGGGAAGTTCACCCATTAGGGTTTCATAGAATATGGTGAATCTGAAATTAAATATGATGCTTTAAACCCTTAGAGAACTTTTATGCCCAATAGCATAGTATGAGATCTAACTTATCTTTAATAGGAAATGGAGTATTAAAACATGATCCAATTCACTATAGATATAGGTTAGATAAGCTTAAAAGATAGACTTAAGAACCAATTATCAAGCTTATATCTAAATAAAATGACATTGAGCACAAATATGTATGAACAAAGAGTACAAATGTAAGATAAAGGTCATACATGCATAGTATAATACACATTTTTTCTGCTATTACTTGATTTGGAAAACAATACAAAAGATTCTAAGGGTGAACAACTAATCTGGACAATTGTGTTGAAACTTGATTTAAAAAATTGATACAAGGTAGTAGAATATTGTAAGAAATCTTCTACCTCCTATTAGAATTCAAAATCTTCTTCCAACTAGTACTATAACTGTTGTGAGAGGCTCAAAAATTATACTTTATAAGGTAAGGGAATTGAACATGAAAAATGAACTCTCCACATCCTTAACAAAACTCCTAAATAGGTGGCAGAAAAAATGTGGTCTCAAAACCCTGACAAAGATCAAATTAGTTTATGGAAATCCAGGCAATAAAGTTTGAGTTATTTGTTGTAGTGATCTTCATATTTGTTCGTGAATCTGAAAATTTGGGAGATGATAAAAATATTTTATGTCAAAGAAGAATTGTGGCATCAAGAAAAACATAGATGGAAAAAAATTGATTTAATCATCATGTGAGTAGCAATGGCATCATCATGTCGATACTAGTACATAGGGCTACCTGAAGAACTAAAAAACATTGACATTTGGAAATGCTCTTAAAAAAATGTCATCCTTGACACTGTAGAACCCCACTTGACCAAAAATCGGGCCATGTGGCATGATGGCAGGCATTCTTCACAACTTTCTCAAGCTGCTTTTGGAAAAAACCTATAGGAGAGCCACGTGTCCTATTCCACATTTGATATCAATGTGATATTTCAAAAATTAATACAACCAATACATGGTACCATTGCATGCTTTTTAGCAAAAAGGAAAACCAGTGACATCTAAAAGATGTGTCAGTGTGACACGTGGTGAGGTTGATATAGAAGACCAAAAAAAATAATAGTAGGAGAGCTTGTGGGGCTGAAAAGAATAGTGAAATAAATACTAACATACTTAGAGAAAAACATGGCTCTATAATTCTTGGTGACTCATAGGGGCCCTATTCTTACAAAAGCATGAACCTAGAGGAAAGAATAACAAGAAAGGAGAAAAAGAGATCTACGACCCTTAGAGCCTAAGGAACATAGAATGTAAATATTTCCAATCTTCATCAAATGGTGGAGCTAGTTTGTGTAACATCTCGAAAGCCTAGTCTAGGTCAAGTATCTCCTTAAAGAATACCTCTCCTAATTTTCTTGTGCTTCTCTAATGTGACAATAGATTTGAGCCAAGAGAAGGAGTATTTCTTCAATCTCTTCTACTGTAGGTGTTCAACTCAATTTATTGACTATCGACTAATCATATTGCTTGTCTTCCAATGCTTTCCTATTTTTTTCCTTAGTTAATATTGCTCCATCAGGTGGGAAAGGAGGAGCAAACCCCAACTAGATTGATCCTTTGAAATCCTCTTTCATATTGTTAACTTTTCAATTAGTGCGATTTGGTAGTTCCTACTCCTTTGGGAGACATAATTGTAGACAATGAATTCATTTACCTTCTTCGCAACTACTCTTCGATCTGAAATCCCAACATCCACAAAAGTATCTTTAGAAAATTTGTTAAATTTTCACTATTAAATTCCATCACTCCATAGAATGAGGAGTAATCATATATAGGATCTGGTTAATAGCTAGACCAACCTTCAATTTAAGCTCTTGCATGTCAGCCTTGAACCTCAAAGCTAGCTTGATGGATGCCACTTTGAT
Source organism: Sequoia sempervirens (assembly GCA_007258455.2). NCBI lineage: Eukaryota > Viridiplantae > Streptophyta > Pinopsida > Cupressales > Cupressaceae > Sequoia > Sequoia sempervirens. Next base: position 90,289,647 of record VDFB02193867.1, read on the forward strand.
TTTTTCTAAATAGGAGGAAAATGATTTTTGTAGTACAGGGAAAAATTTGGTTCTTTTCTATATATCCTAGTCTTTTTCAGCCAAAGACTCCTTTGCTTTTATATCCTTCCACAATTGATTGAATATCTCCAAATCACTTGAAAGTTCAAGGTGCAACCATTCTATTTCTTCACTATGGATATGTAGATCAGACTCAAAATTTTGTTTCTCCCACTTCTCTGTTTCAATGGCCATCTAGGATTTTTGGAGCTCTTCTTGGAATTGGTTTTCTTGATGTTGAAGATCCAACTGGCCTTGCTCTTGAAGGCTCAAAATAGTGGATAACTCCTATTGTATCCTTTGTAGCTCTTCCATCTTTTCCTTGAGCTATTTTTCTACCAATTCGTTGGCACTCTTTTCATCTATATTTTGAGATTGGGCTTTGGTCAAATATTTTGGATCTCATTTTTCTCCTCAAAATGTTCACTTAGATGCTTTGCTTAATCTGATGCTTTGGACCACTTTCCTTGCATTTATTACATCTTTTATAGGTCTTCACATTGATGATCTTGTTGCTCTATTATGTTGGATAGTTCCTTTTGTTCACATTGCAACTCCCTTGTTGCTTCTTACAGTTTTCTTTCAGACTCTCTCCCTTCTTGTGCTCAGTCTCGATCTTGAGTGAGGCCTTGTCCATCTTAGCCAAAAGTTGATCCTTATCTATTTGAATAATTTGAAGTGACATAGTTGCTGCATTTTGCTACTCTAGGACTTTCCTCAAAAAAAAATCTCTATATCTTTTGATTTTATCTCCACTTGTTTCCTATCAACTATGTCCTTTACATTTACCAATTATACTTCAAGTAGTTGGTGTATACTACCTTTCTATGTGGCCTTCATGAGGCCTACCTTATTGTGAGGAAATGCTTCACTTAGATTCAAACCTATGATTTGGATCTCATAATCCTCATATTGTATTTCTCCCTTTGGTTTGAAGACCAAAGGCTTCATGGTTGAAATCATTAAAGACCTTCATTCTTCATCAAAACATGCCTCTAACCTAGTTGCAGCTGGACCTGCTACAACCTTTTCTATTTTTTCTTTCTTTCTTTCCTTGCAGGAAAGTTTACACAAGTCCACCTGAGTATGAAGTTCCTAGTGAGAGTCGATACTTTCTGCAGCGATGGAGATGTTGGTAGGGAGAAAATAATGAATAAAGTGATGGGTATTCTTTGATGGATGATCCTGGGGGAATCCATCAAGAAGGTTAAAGCCATTGGTGAAAAAGGTGGAATGTCAAGATAATAATGTGAAGTGTGCAGAGTGCTCATTGGAGTGAGGGGAGCAATAGTGTAAAAAAGAGGCATATTTACATAAGCGGGTAAAGGTGATGAAACCTGAAACATGGTTTGTGTTGGTTCCAAAAATTGGGCTTCTAACATGGCGATTAAAATTTCAACTGCAGATGTGGTTAAAGATGCATGTATTATGCACAGGACCTCCAAATGAGAGTTAATGGAAATTATGGTAGGAAGTTTGGCAAACACGGGTAGATCAGTAGTGGTAGTAATTTAGGTTTGATATAGAGGATTTGAAGAAACCAAAGAAGTAGAAGAAGGAAGAAAGGTGGGTGAAAAACTTACCTACACTGTGGGAGCCGTGAGAAATTGACAGATAAAGGTTACCTCCTCTACATCATCCTTCTCTAGAGATGCTTTCCTACTCAAACCTTGGGTTCTTCTTCTCTTCACATGGGGCTATTTATTGCAATAGACCCTTTAGCTACTAATTCCAAAAAACCTTGAGTTCCCTTAGCTACCGAAGAATTTCTCACAGATCATCGGGTTCATGTTGTTCATGTTGACAAGTTGGTAGATGAGGACAATTTTTTCTCTTGAACTCGCGGTGCTTCTTTTCCCTTTTCCTTTTCTATCTCAACCTATGGTGGGGGTGAATTGGAAGGTATATGTTAGAACTGAATTGGACCTCATCATTATAAATTTCCTCAAAATTTTCATCAATGTTGATTTAGTTGAAGAGGGCATACACCTATTTGATATCTTGTCAGTATCTCTCAAAATTGGCTATTTTCTTTTCAGACCAATTCTTCTTCTTCATTTTTTTCTCTACAGACTTGTCCATTGGGACATTTGGCCTAAATTCTTGTAGTAATTGATAAAAGGAGAGCCATGGGGGCCACACAAATTGCAAGAGGGTTAATTTAATGTGCATTTCATCATCATCTCTCTTTGGATTTTTCTTTTCATCCAAGTATGGGTGTAGGTCGTAATTTTTGGGTAGGAACCCCTCTGGATTGTACCTCCATGTATTGAAAATGAGACCAAGACAAGGTAGGCCAACTTTTTGATTAGATTTTCTCTTTCCCCTCTCTTTAATAGTATTACTCCACATTTACCAAATGTGAGAGGGGTGTTATAAATATTTTCCTTCTTAGCACAAGTGTCATAGGCTTTATCAGTAAATGTTAATTATTGATACATTTCCAAGGAAATATTTCTATCTGTTACACACCTAGGCAATCCAAAAGGTTTTCCTATAAAGCCATGGAGTAATGAAATTAAAATATTGTCCACAAAAATAATAAAAAAGAGGCCTATTTTCACCCATCTAGGCCAAATGTTCACTAGAAATTTTGATGAGATTAGGATTTCAAGACAAATCATGGAGAATAGGGTTCAAGAATAAATTGACAAAGGCGTACCTTAGAATTTTTTAGTTTTCATTATCCTTTCAACACATTTTACCATTTTCCTTAGTTTAGCTTGCATCTCCTAGTTTGCATTTTCCATCATGGATCATTCATAGTCACCTTTGAGTTTTGAAATTAGGAAGATTATCAGACCATTGATCATACCATATTCACATATTTTGAGTGCCTTGAACTTATCATATTTCATCCATCTTATCGTCAAGTTGGGCCTAAAACTCATGTGTCTAGTTTAGGTTCACTTTTATCCAATCATCATCATCATCTTGGTTATTACCCTCTTGAGGTCTTGGAATTTAGATTTGTTACCTTTGGTCATCATAGTTTGCCTAGTATCCCCTTTTTGAGGTTCAATGTTGCATATCCAAAATCCCAAAGAATAGTCATATTCTTACTGCTATTTTTTAAAATATAGTCATAGTTGCATTGCCATATTGCATCTTCATATCAAAAAATCCCCAAAATATAGCATAATCTCATTGCCATTTTGTATCTTTTTTTTACTTTGTATCCATCATGAAAACCTCAAAATCGAAAAAAATAGAAAACCACCAAAACCAAAAATTTACAAGGCTTATATGGTCCTCAATATGTCACAAAGGAAATGAAAAGACTTGGATCCCTCAAATGACCACAAATTTAATCCTACTAGAATCATGCATTTTGTCTCATCCTAAATGAACCACCAAAGTCACAACCTCAAATGGAATCACCCTTTGTAACCTCACTATACATGATGTGGAACAAGGTCTCACCCAAGAAGAAATTAACAATGCTTCCCAAGATCCTAGGGTATTGTGTATCATAGATGATCTTGTTGTAGTAAATCCTAATAGATACATTTTGTACTTGCTCAAAATGGGCCAAAAATTCCCACTGATTTAAAAATTTCCACAATCATAGGGACCTCATCATATGACACAATACAAACTCAAGGCCATGTCCATAATACATTGTCATCAAATCCACCAACTTCACAAATACATACTACTATGCCACTTGGGGGAACTACACATCACATGAAATCAGTTAACATCCTCCTATACCCTAGAAAAAAGGAAACTTGATTGATTTGGGGAATAATTGATGATAAATTGGACTTAATAAGGCCCTGATTTAGTGTTGTGAGGTGTTTTTCACATCCACACTAGGTTTTTGATTAAATAAAATGCATTTAACAATGTGTTGTAAAGTGTTCTAAAAGACTTTCACTCCTCTCTAGACTTAATAAACCTATCTTTCCCTTAATTCAACATTATAAAATGTATTTAATTTCATCTTCACATCAATATAGAAGGCTTGTAAAATAAACTTAATGTTAATCTAGTGTTGTAATGTGTCTTACACATTCACATTGGATGTTGTGCCTTCCTAGGTTGTGTGGACCTCATCTTAGTGTTGTAAAGTGTATTTAATCATATTTTCACATTGAATTTTGTGTCCCAATCCCTAATTGACCTTTACATCATCATTAATAGGTCCCTATTATCCCATATTGTGGTTCCCAAGGCATAATTTGATACAATACCCAATGAAATCAACATAAGAACTAAAATTCTTCTTTCCCGAACAACCTAGCTAGCAAATGTGCCCCTCTGGGATTAATTTTCCATATATGGTGAATGATTCCCTACCAAGTGGGACTAATTCACCCAAGGTGGCAAATTTGTCCCATTTGTGTCATTTTTAAGTTTTGAGTGGGAAAAACTAGAATTTAAGTTTATTATTCTTTCATGTCGACCTTAGGCATCCAATTTATAGGAAAATTAGGGGAATTTCCTATAAAAACAAGTCTCTAAACCCTAATTTACATCTCATAACTCATTCACACATCTCTTATCATTCATTCATCATCTATCTTCTTTATCAAGTCAAGTAAGCTAGAGTTTCATCATTTCAAGTCATTAAGATAACATTTTTTAGACATTCAAGGGTAGATTCTTCAAGTTTTGCTATAAAAATATAAGATAAATTATTTTGGCAAGGTAATAACTCCATTTTTGCATGCTTCATTACATTATTTATTTGTTTTGGTTCTAATTACTTAAAAAGGGGTTTGACCAAGGCAAACCCCCATGCCATAACATCCAACATTTCTCCTTCTTTTCTTGCGTGTTTGTAAATTTTGGCATCTTGGAGGCTTAAAAATAATTGAATATGGTATTGATAAGTTGTTGAAGACATCTCCTTGTTGAAAAATTCAAAATCCTCACAAAAATTCACTTTTAGAGGAAGACACATGTTAGGAACTAGAGTGCAGACCGGAGACTTCAGTTTCCACTTTTGGATTTTTAGAAATTAAAAAGTGGACTGATTTAATATTGATGGAAAATGGGTCCCACTATCAGGCCTGAATAGGGTTTTCTATAGTTTTGGATACCCTTTTGTCTGAAATGAGCTCCAAAATAGTTTCCTAGATTTGGGACTGATTCACCCAAAATGGTGAATGAGTCCTAGTAGGCCAAATTTATAGCACCAAAAACATTTCAAAAGTCATTTTCAATCTCCATCAAGTTCTCAAGTGCATCCCTTTAGTTTCATCTATTTTTGTTATAGTTTGCATTCATTTCTAGGTGTTTTTGCATATCACAATGTGTTTTCCAACAAGGTGCATTTCATTACTTTTCATTTAGTAATCATCCATAACCATCCCACTACTTTCACTAAGTGGGGTGAGTTAAGAAAGTAAAACATTGGAAAGGACATTTATACATGGATCTATAAGGATGAAGAAGATACCAAGCCCATAAAAATACCAGTTGAGCAATATAGAAAAGGTTTCAAGATCATGAAACAAAAAGGTTATGATGGACACACTAGACATAGTCCACAAAAGAATGGAATGAATGAACCCCTATTTCCTAAAAGGTTACCAAGGAATAAAGGGTTATGGTATGCACCATTAAAAGTGAGTCCTCCTCATACTAGGTTACTTTTAGGTAAAGATGCTAAAGTTTCTAATGATGTTGAGACATCCAAGGAAAATAACGAGACTAATTCCCCTAAACCCAAATTTATTGATTGTAGAGCTTGGATTGTGACCTTTTATGATCTTAATGATACCTTTGTATTTACCTTATCCACCCAATTTTTGAGATATATTGATATCGATGATGATTTACCCCTTGTTTACCCTCAATTGATAGATTGGGACTAGTAAGGACCTTTGAGCTTAACAATATTTGAGAATGATGAAGCAACAATTGAGTTTAAGGGAATTCAAGAAGGAATACCTAGCGGGGATCACAAAGTTGAATTCATCATTGAGCTTGATAACACAACTTACTTTGGGGAGTATACTTCACCCTCTAGTTGTAAAAGTGAAAAAAATAAAAAAATAGGTCTCTAGGTGAAAATTGAAAGGCACCTTTAGACCATGAAAAAGTAAAAGGAAAGTACATATATTAGGGTGAAAACCTCTTTGACGAACCTAAGGATTGAGGGTTAGATGTACTCCCTACAATTCAAGAGTGATACCATTGCACGTAGAGAAATCAAAGGAAATAAACATTGGTACTGATGATAGTCCTAGAATTGTTCACTGTACCTCTCATTGATGTGGTTGGGAAGTATGTTACGGTGTTGCATTCATGAGATTTTAATATGCTTTTCACTAGATAATAAAATAATTGGGTGGCTGAGTTTATGTGTATGTAGCCCATATTGGGTGAACCACGTTAAATTTTTGTGTTGATCTCTTTTTTGTTATTCTTCATTGTTATTCCTAGGTTATTTAATCTACATATAATTGTTAATTTTCATTGCTCCATTTTTCCTGAATCCTAACAATTGGTATCATAGTTGTGTGTATTTCATTTGATGGACAAGAAACCTCTAGATTTGAGTGGGAGTAATGGAAGAAGGAGAATTCAAGGTTGAGAAGTTCAATGGCCAAAATTATCAATTATGAAAGATGAAGATGGAAGATTATTTGTATTAAAAGGATCCATGGCAGCCATTGCAAGGAAAAACAAAGAAAGAGGCTACTATTTCTAATGAAGAATGGGAGAATTTGGATAGAAAGGTAGTGGAAACCATTCGGTTGTGCTCAAAACAATCTATGGAATTCAATATAACAAAAGCAAATACAACAGAGGATCTGATAGAACATTTGGCTAAATTATATGAAAAGTCCTCAATCTCAAATAAGGTATTTCTCATGAAGAATTTGTTTAATGTAAAAATGTTTGAAGGTGGATATGTTACAGATCATTTAAATGATTTTAATATGATTACCAGTGTGTTAACTTCTATAAAAGTGAATTTTGATGAAGAGGTGGGCTCTCTTGGTTTTATGTTCTTTTCCAAAAAGTTGGAATAGCTTGGTAATGGCTATAAGTAACTGTATCTTTGGTTCAAATACATTGAAATTTGATGATGTTGTTGGTGTGATCCTTAGTAAGGAAATGCAATGGAAAATCATAGGTGAGACTTCAACATAGGGTAATTCTTTGACTATAGAGAATAGGGGAAGAACAAAGGAGAGAGGAAAAATCCCAACAAATCATGGGAAGTCACAAGGGAAGTCGAAGAAAGGAATATCTAAATCCAAAGGAAGAATGGATTCCTGGCACTATGTAAAGCCATGACACTTGAAGAAGTATTGTTGGTCTTGAAAGGGAAAAAAAAAAGGAGATAGAATAAATGATGATAGTAAGGAAGCTAATGTTGCAAGTAATAAATTGTTGGATGCTTTAATTTTGTGTTTAGATAATGTTAATGATTCTTGGGTAATAGATTCAGGGGCTTCATTTCATGGCACACCCTATAGGAAATATTTTGTATATTATGTTTAAGGTGATTTTGGATAGGTATATTTGGGTGATGATGAACACTGTTAGATTTTTTGAAAAGGAAAGATAAAAATCAAGTTATAGAATGGAAATGAATGGTTGCTATAGGAGGTAAGTCATGTTCTAAATTTGAGAAGGAATTTAATTTCTGCATGACAACTAGGTGGTGAAGGCTGCATAGTTACCTCTTTAGAAAATTTTTGGAAGGTCACTAAAGGTGCATTAGTAGTAGCTAAAGGTGAAAATGTAGGTACATTGTATTTGTGTACTGGTAATGCTTATTCTACTTTAGCTTCTATAGAAACAATTGTTATTGAGACAGTTAGAGCACTTGCTGCAGGGATAGAAACAAAATTGTGGCACCATAAAGCTAGGCACATGAGTGAGAAAGGTATGAAGATCCTTCACTCCAGAAAGTTGCTATTGGCTCTAAAGCAGATTGACTTGGAGTTTTGTAAAAATTGTGTTTATGGAAAACAAAAAAGAGTCTAATTTCTCAAAGTTGGGAAAGAGAAGAGTGAGAAATTAGAGCTTGTGCATTTAGATTTATGGGGACTAGCTCATATATCTTCTCTTGGTGGATCTTGTTATTATGTTACTTTTATTGATGATGCAACTACGAAAACATGGGTATATTTCCTTAAACAAAAATTAGAAGTATTTGGAACATTTAAAAAGTGGAAAGCTTTGATTGAGAATGAGATAGGAAAAAAGTTGAAGTGTCTCAAATCTAATAATGGAGGTGAATATTGCAGTAGATAATTTGAAAATTATTGTTCATACAATGGAATCCATAGGAAGAAAATGGTTCCTATAACCCCACAAGAAAATGGTGTGTTTGAGAGGATGAATAGGACCATTATGGAGAGTACAAGGAGCGTGAAATTGAATGTTGGACCACCCTTATAGTTTAGGGAAGATATTGTACATACCACTATTTTTTTAATAAACAAAGGACCTTCAAATCCTTTGGATGGTGGCATTCGAAAGGAGGCACAGACATGTAAAAAGGTAAACTATTCATTTTTGAAATCCTTTGGTTGTGAAGCTTTTTTCCATGTTGATATTGAAAATAGAGCCAAGCTTGAGGCTAAGTCTAAAAAATGTACCTTCATTGGATATGGAGTAGATGAGTTTGGGTATCAGTTATGGGAGTATGAAAATCATAAAATAATTAGGAGAAGAGATTTTATATTCAATGGGAAGGTCATGTATAAGGATTAACTACAAGAAAAGAAGCATGAATAGGCCAAAAATGAATATGTGGTGCTGCATGAGATTCCAAAAATAAAATTCCAATGGTATCTGATGCTCAACAACAACAAGTTATCCCATAGACTCCTACAAGTGCTAGAAATTTTACAAGGATAACTAGACCTCCAAAAATATTTTCTCCATCACTATATTCTATATTATTAACTAATTCTTGTGAACTTGAAAGTTATGAAGAAGCAATGTAGGTAGATACCAAAAAGCAGTGGGAGCTAGGCATGAAAGAGGAAATGGATTCCTTGTTGTGGAATTAGACTTGGGACTTAGTCCAATTTCCTGCAAGTAAAAGAGAATTTCCAAATAAATGGGTTTACAATTTGAAGGAAGAAGAGGGAGGAAAGAAAAGATATAAGGAAAAACTCATGGTAAAAGGTTTTACATAGAAAAAATGCATATATTTTGATGAAATATTTTCTTCGGCTGTAAAGATGTCTTTTATTAGAACTATTCTAAGTCTTGTGGTTGTGGAAGAATTATTTCTTGAACAACTAGAAGTGGAAACAACATTTCTCCATTGGGATTTGGAAAAGGAAATATACATGCAACAACCAAAGGGATATGAGGTCAAGGGTAAGGAGGAATTAGTGTGCAGGTTAAAGAAGAGTTTGTATGGCCTAAAACAAGCACCTCAGCAATGGTATTTGAAATTTGATAGTTTTATGGTTGAACAAGGTTACAAAAGTTTTCATTATGATTATTGTGTTTATTTTAAGAAATAGGGTAATGACAACTATCTTATCCTATTGCTTTATGTTGATGGCATTCTTGTTGTCAGGTCTAACATGCAGCATATTAATGAAATTAAGAAAATATTAGAAAAATTCATTTGCTATGAAGGATTTGGGTGCAACAAAACAAATCCTTGGTATGAGGATCACATGTGATAGGAAAAACAAAAAAATATTTTTGTCTCAAAGTGAGTATGTAGAGAAGGTCTTGAAAAGGTTTAATGTGTAGAATGCAAAAGCAGTTAGTACACTTTTGCCCAGTCATTTTAAGTTGACTAAGGAGATGTGTCCAAAGACACAAGAGGAGGAAGATAAAATGTCTAAGATACCATATGCATCAACAGTTGGTAGCTTGATGTATGTAATGGTATGAAAAAGTCCAGATATTGCACATGTAGTGAGATTTGTGAGTAGGTATATGAGCAATATGGGAATGAAACATATGAATGCGGTAAAAATGGATTCTCTGATATTTGAGAGGTACTACTTCAAAGAAACTATGCTTTGGAGGAAAAAATTCTGCTCTAAAAGGATATGTTGACTCGAATATGGCAGGTGATATTGATAGTAGGAGGAGTACTACAGGATATGTTATTACTGTAGGAAGTATTGTAGTTAGTTGGATTTCAAGACTACAAAAGGTAGTTGCACTTTCAAACACTGAAATTATGTTGTTGCTACAAAAGCTAGCAAGGAGATGATGTGGTTATAATGTTTTTTGGAGGAATTCAGACAATGATAAGAAGATACCCCTTTTTACACTGAAATAAAGAGTGCCATTCATCTTGCTAATAATTCAGCTTTACATTAAAAAACTAAGCACATACAACTTAGATACCACTTCATCCAGTTAGTTTTGGAGGATGGATAGTTGAAGCTAGAAAAAATTCACACCAGTGAGAATCTTGCAGATATGTTCACAAAGGAAATTACATGGATAAAATTATTTCCACATCAATTTTCATTGGCCTTCACGATTGATAATGATGGATATAAGAAATAAACCAGACCTGTAATCCAGTGGGAGTTGCAAGTGCAGTGGTGTCATCCAAGATCAATCTCCAAGTGGGAGATTGTTTGGTGTGGATCCTGATTAGTCTCCAAGTGGGATTTTTTGATGTGGTGACTAATCATGCAAAAATTTTACACTCATAATTTATCCTTTCTGAGATTTAGCTAGTTAACACGTCAAGTGAAAAAATGACTTTGTAAAACCCTAATTCTAGAAGCTTCCAAAAAGCTTGTTATAAGCGGTTGGGATGTATGTTGTTGTATGGAACTCATGATATTGTAATATTATTTGCAATGTATAACAAAATCATTGGGTGGTTGATTTTTTTTGGATGTAGCCCATATTGGGTGAACCACATTAATTTTATATGTTGATCTCTTTTGTGTTATTCTTCATTATTATTTTTGAGTTATTTAGTCTACGTATAATTGTTAGTGTTTACTGCTCCAATCTGTCTGAATCCTAACATGGAGGGTTATATGTACTCCCTACAAGTCAAGAGAGATCACCATTGCTCATAGATAAATCAAAGGAAATAAACATTGGTACCGATGACAATCCTAGAATTGTTCACTTTGTAGCATCTTTGATGATCACTAAAAATATAGAGTTCATTAGCTTCTTTTCTACAATAAAAATCATTTTTTCTTGGTCATATGTTGATATCCTTGGGTTGTATTTGGAATATTTTTTGCATCATTTTCCATAGTTCCCAAATTCATAATTGGTTTAAAAAAAGTTGAGGAAAATGCATCCCTAGATTTTACCTTTAGTGAAGGATGAGTTGAAGAAGTTATTGGATGTTGGTTTCATTTGAACTATAGACTATGCAGAGTGAATTTCAAATCTTGTACCTATAGGATGGGTAGAAATCAAATAGCCAAGATTCTAGTGACAACCACAACACTTCTAAGTGAAAAGCCCAATCCAAACAAGAGAAAACAAACAAAATGAGGAAAATGAAAAATATTCAAGTAAATATACTCCCCATATTTGAAGTTGAATAACTTCTCTTGTCTCTCCTCAAGGTGCTTTTGCAAATACTCCCTCATATTTTGATAAATGTGTGCAAATACTTACAAATCATAAGTAAGAAAGTCAAAGATAAGTGGTTATCAACTTAGAAATGGAGAAAGGATTCTTTTATAGACAACCATTCAAACAGATGGTCAAGATCAAGCTTCTAGAAAGATTCCAAGGTTGACAGTTGAGAAGACATGCAACATAAAAGAGTGAAGATTAAAAAATGGATGGTCAAGATTAGAAAGAGTCTAGATTCAATCGATGGCTAAGATTTAAAAATGAGATAGTGGAGGAAGAAAATGGAGAAATTAGAAATCAAAATTAATCAATTCATGAGAAGGAATCTCTGGACAAGTGAAGCATAATTATTTTTTTTTAAGTTATTTATTTTGAGAAAAAGGAAAGTGGGAGAAAATGGTCATTTAATTAAAATGAATTATGGAATCAATTTCATTAAATGGGGAAAATGGACATGAGACATTAAATAATTAATTTAAGTTAATAATTTAATGGAAGAATGAAATGTCATTAGAAAATTAAATAATTTTTTCAATTATTTGATTATAGAGGAATGGGAAAAAGATCAATAAATAGGAAAATAATAACAATTATTATCATTTGACTATAGGCGAATGATAAAAGATGAAAAACTAAAAAAATAATGATTTATTTAATTATTGAAGAAAGGAGGTGTTAGCAAAACAATTAATTTTATTTAATTGATTATAGAAGAACAAGGTTAAGAAGTGAATTAGTTAAATAATTAAAAATTATTTAACTAATAGAGGAATGTGATCAAGAATAATTAAATAATTAAAATTATTTAATTACCCAGAGATGAAGACCAAGAAAAATGACACTAGAAAACTAAGACATTTTTCAGTGTCTACATTTTTCCCCTCTTTGAAATAATGCATTTCATTGCATTGTGTCAAAGAAATTCAAACAAAAGATGCCTTGGTGAAAGCAGGGTAGAGGTATGGCCCCTTAGGAGAATTTTACAAATTTTCAAAAAGCTTAGAAAATTGTCCCAATAAGATAATTTGATCACTAGAAGTTCAAAGGTGAAGATGAAACTAATTCTTGAGGTCACCAAAGGGCTCAAATTCAAGTTTAAAGTGGTCCAAGAGTGCGTCCAGTACACAAGCCAAGAGCAAACCCTAATTTTTAGGCTATAAATAGGACCTTGATTAAGAAAATAGGTCATTTGTGCATTCTAAATTTGGAAATCCTAGGAGCTCTGGGTGATTTTTTTTGAGATGTCACTTGTTCTAGATGTTGCACATAGATGATATCGCATTTGCACTTTCCTTCGGCCTAAGGGAGATCCCACCTAGATAAGTACTACAAACCCACTTCATAATTTTATTGATTTTCATGCATTTAGCTAGGGAAATAATTTAGTAGGCAATTGCATCATAGTTTTTACGACGTAATTGCATGTGTGAGAAATGCAAGTGAGAAGCGGTTCACTACAATGATCATATCAAGATGCAATTGCTTATGTCTATGATAGGGGTGGTTGCATTGTGATGCATTTGATGGCATGTTTCAACTAACTTTCTGAGTCATACATGCAGTTGGGAATGACGCAATTGAAATTTGGTGACACAAGCATTGTACGGAATGATGCATGTGAGAAAATGAGCAACACAATTATAGTTGCAAGACAATAGGAATTGATGTGATGCATTTAACAAAATAGTGACATAATTACTTGGTGAAATTTTTTCCTTGATTTAGGATAGAAAGACTTGGTCAACTTAGGTTCAATGGGTCAACTAAATATTTTAGATTGAAAAAATGGTTTGTGTGATGAGTGCAGGTTGTTCTACCTCCCATCTATACATAGGAGTCATGACTAGATGTATTTTGACTGTAGGATCAATTGGATGATGTTGAGAGACAAGCATTGTTAGATCTTGGATTGTTCTATGTTACCTATATGCCTATTATCAAGGAAAATAGGAGCATGTTGACAACACTAGCAGAGTGGTGGCACTAGGAGACTTGCAATTTCCATCTACCAATTGAGGAGGTGATGGTTACCCTAGAGGATCTGTATAGGATCCTATGGTTACCGATTCATAGTGATTGGGTTTGATATGATCTTGTTCAAGGTTTATAGGACTTGTATGATGAATATGATTGTGACGATGATTTAGAGCTTTGCATTTAGAGGTATGAGATCAGGTGGGATACCTTGGTAGAGAAATATGATAGATATGACTATGTACTATGCACATTGATTGCAAGAGTTATGATTCTAGACCATAGGGGCCACAAGTTTCTAGTGGGATAGGGAGAGATGCTAGCAGGTATGGTTGAGGATGAGACTATATATGCATAAGAACCATGTCTACTAGGTATGTTATACTTCCAATTGCATGACATTTATTATAGAGGGGGATAGATCTTGAGCTGCAAGGTCACATTACTCACAATATGGGCCTAGGATCATATGGCAATGTTTTGACCACTAGTAGTACAATAGTTGGGAGTTGGTGCTCCATATGTATACATGTATCTGGGTTCCTTGTCATAGACACATGTAGGAGATGTTGGTTGTTGGATACATTGTATCAACACATTGGTTAGCTTCATCTGGAGGCCCTATAGGGATTATGATTTATGGGCTGGAGAGGATGATCATTTTCCATGGTGTCATCAGTTGAGGTACCTAATTGGTCAGACTCTACAGTCACAACATATTATTGAGATGTATTTGCTAGAGCAGGTTAGATGGTAGTTTGGAGAGAGGCAGGGTGTTCCAGTTGGTACAATGGAGTTTCCATCATGATGCTCATGAGATGTGCATCCATGGGGACCAAAGATAGTAGTAACCACATCCAAGCAAGAGATTGAAGCTCTGCAACCAATGCAGTGGGGTTAGAGAGGAGGTGTTGTTGATGCAGGGATGACTCCTAAGTATGATGCATAGTGGTAGATACATAGGCCATCACCATATACATACCTAGAGTAGTCAACACTTTTAGAGCACAAAGGTAGGGGCTCAAGAGGAAAAAGAGGAGATAGAGGATGGAGGGTTGGAGGGAGAGGAGATGGAGGATGGGGAGATAGAGGAGGAGATGATGAGGGAGATGGGTGGGATGTCGAGGGGACTAAAATAGGAGGAGGGATGGAGGGAGGAAAGAGGTGAGACATTTATCACTAATCCAGGAGGAGGAGGAGGATCAACCACAGGTGAGGGTAGTAGTGGAGATGGTGGTGGAGGAGGGAGAGCAACATACAAATATTCCTACTCTAGAGGTGGCATGCCTGGAGGTTGAGGCAATGGAGGTTGAGGAGCATGCAGAGGAGAGACATGAGGATCATTTAAAGGAGGTAGATATGGGAGAGGCAAAGAGATTCCTTTGAGAGAGGATTATCATGGGGATGGATGATGAGGAGGGACTCAAGGAAGGTAGGATCAAAGCATATCAGGGCAATGTAAAGGAGAGGATAGCTATCATGTAGGCTTAGGTATAGGCCCTAGAGGTCGATCTGAGGATAGTGATAGTAGAGAGAGATGACCTTAAGGTTGAGAGGGACACCCTACAGACATAGAGGGACCTAGTTGTCATCAATCATTAGCAGATAGATCAGTGGATGGTAGAAATTATAGCTACATGGAGTGGATTTGTAGTTGATTTTCCTTGGGAGTACGTTGGGGCTAGCAGGGTGATGCAATACTACAAAGACATTTATGAGAGTGTGGTATCGCTAGAGAGGAGGGAGCCCACATTTTCACACATTGAGAGTGGTTCATAGGGAAAGACGCACAGTAGGACCCCAATAGGTGCTCGCATAGTAGGGTAGAGAGCAGGGAGACATCAACCCCAAGATGACCCACTCTCTATGACATGCCACTGACAATAGAGCATAGGTCTTCACATGCACCTCGACGAGAAGACAGGGAGGCACCATAATCAAGAGAGTAGGGTAGCTCAGGCTAGAGCATCTTTTTGATATTTTGTATTTTGACACTTTATTTTTATTATCAAGCTTGTGAGCTCCATTTTTTTTATATACATGACACATCTTGACATTGTACCTATGATACATATTTTGAGTGGTATATGATACTATTTTTGGTGGCAGTTTATGATATGTAGTCTTTTGTGATGATACCTTATGTTTATGATGATGTTATGCAATGGATGTTTATACTTTTATGATGTCTATGTATGCATTCTATATGATCTATGATGGTTTAATATGATAGATTATTATGCAATTATCATTATGCTATGAATGTTAATGTTTTTATGATATGTATGGATTAACAATGTAGTCTAGATGCCCTCTTTTTATGATGCAATGTGATATGTAAAATGTAATTAATGTTGATGCAATGGGATTCCTATAGATTAATGATGAAAAGTGTTTAATGTAAATGAAAAATGTAATGTATAGTATAATATTCCAAAATGTTATTAATGAGATACAATGTAAAATGGACTATAATATAATGTATATGAAATATAATGCAATGTTCATGAAATGTAATGCATTGTGATGTATGATTGCAATTAATGTCGATGTAGTGAGAAACCTATAGATTATGTATGCAATGATGAGAAATGTTAATGCAAAATGTGATGTATGATATGATACACCATAATTTTATTAATGTAATGCAATGTGATGCAATGTAAATGAAATGTGATGGATGTAAATGAACTATGACCATAATGTAAAATAAAATGACATGAGATGTTATGCGATGAAATTACTCTATGCATGGTTTCTATGTTGTATTTTTCTCATGCGAATGTATGTGGCATAATATGATAATGATGTCCATGATGATAATGCTTGGTATGATGCTACCTAACATGATCATGATTGCAAGATATTTTTTTGTGTCATAGGACTCTGTCAAGATGTAGATAGAAGAAATGTTAGCATGGAAGAGATGGATGTTTAGCATGAAAAATGATAAGGAAGATGGGATGTTAGATGGGAAATGATAAAGGATATACTTTCATGCTTTTATA
The DNA here is from genome assembly GCA_007258455.2 of Sequoia sempervirens. Taxonomy (NCBI): domain Eukaryota; kingdom Viridiplantae; phylum Streptophyta; class Pinopsida; order Cupressales; family Cupressaceae; genus Sequoia; species Sequoia sempervirens. Next base: position 90,306,182 of record VDFB02193867.1, read on the forward strand.
TTTGTCATCATCGGGTAGAAATATTGTCATAAATGAACCATAAACACCATGGTATGACATAGACCAAGGTGTGCAAGGTGACCATTTGTGAGAGAAAAGAAATCAAAAGACAAGGAATGCCCTAACTCATACTAAGGACCCAATTATCCTAGTCTTTTTGCCAAGAAAAACCATAGACAACAAGAAAAGAAAAGAGGTCATGATCCATCATCTCTCCTCTAAATCCTTTGATAATACAACCTCAAGGTAGCTAGTAACATGACCAAAACCGATCAAAAAGATAAGACAAACTCAGACCAACAATTGTTTTTTCTAGAGAGAGTTTTTTCCAACAATATTTATAAGATTGATTGATTAGGTTGATTAGGTTGACCAAGATGATTGAGAAGACCAAGTGATTGATTTTTTTTCTTAAATTGATTGACAAGGTGACAAAGGTGGATTAATTGATATGATTTATTGTGCTTGGTTTCAGGAAAGACACATCCTATATAAGGCTAGATTAATTCACCAAGATGACAATATTGATTGACCAAGTGACAAATATTGAATTTATTTTATAAATTTTGACTGATATGATTGAGCAATGTGACGATGCCTAATTTTAGGAAAGACACATCTTGTTTAAGGCAAGGAATACATCTGATAAAGTTGATCAAGTGACCATTGTTGATAAAGCACCTAGTTGCAAGGACACATCCTACTTAAGGTGAATGACAAGATTGACAAAAGACCATGTATAATCCTAGGAAGGACACATCATTATAAAAGACAAGTAATAAGAATAAATGAGACAAATGAAATAATGCCCCATTATGATACAAGACCAATGACCTGATATTGACCCATGATAAGGGAATGGATTTAATAGATTGAAGATTAAAGATTTGTTGGTTATGTTTGTCTATTGATTCATGTCTTGGTTTGAATGATGATTACTTGTGGAAAAAAACCAAACTCAACAAGCCCTAAGGGACTGACCTAGATCCTTAGGGGCTCACCGATTGATGGCCTTGCTTATGTTATACATGCTGAGACCTTGCAATTTTACATGACTTGACCTTGTTTTATGTGACAAAGAAATGAGTCATGATTTTATTTGAGCAAACCTAAAAGGACTGACTTAATGCCGCGGGGGCCCCTTGAGGATGAGCCTTTCCTACATAGAAAATGAATAGAGACAATGTAGTTTGACCCTACTAACACAAACTAACTCAGAATCTGACTCTAAATCTAACTCTATTTTTGGAGTTTTTGATATTTTTTATGTTTTGGATTTTGATGTTTTATGATTTTTTTAGATTTTTATGTTTTATGACTTTTTTGTATTTTGATGTTTTATGATTTTTTTTGGATTTTGATGTTTTAAAAGGCTGATACCATGTGTAGGATCCTAGGAAGACATAAGTCAAGGAATTTCCCTTGGTTAGGTATAGGACTAACTTATTATGCATGAGGGGAAGTGGCAGATGAGCACAAAAGATGGTTACGAAAGTGAAGGAAGCTAAATGTTGGTGGTTCTTAGGCCATGAGAAGGATGATGAAGCTTTATTATGCATGAATTATATGTGCAAATGGGTGAGCGACAGATGGAAGACCAGATAGAGTGATAGTAGACAGAGGAGCATAGACTGACTACACATGGTGCCTGTTTGCTAGGTTTTCTCTATGGTACTTATCCAAACTGCCACCGAAGTGGTTTTCACTTTTGGATGAATTATATCTCTTTACTAATTTTTTTATGTTTTTGACTTCTTTTTTTTTTTTTGTCACCAAGACACCTATTTGCCAGGTTTTCATGAGGGTGACTATTTTTTTATTTTATTTTTTCTTTTTGAAGGGATATTTTGAGAATTAAGTGTAGTACTTGTGAAGGTGCATGTTGTTGATAGGTTTAGACAATGGTTCAAATTTGGGAGTAGAATTTTGGTAAGCACCGGATCCATGTTGTTGTTATGATATATGCACCTAACCAATTGGGTTCAAAATTTTAGGGATTTTCTTGTTCTGTCTGATTCATTAGATTTTATTTTACGTTTAGGTCACCAATGTTAAAGCTTCAAGGCCAGGCCTTCTTAAAGTAGTTGAGTTAAAGTTAATTCTAATATTCTTGCAAATTTTTCAAAGAATTCTATCTGTTTTCATCCAGTAACTCTAGCTCATGTAGATAGGATACATAGTATTCTTCTTGATCAATGAACCCTTGTGTAGATACTCTTAGAGACATAAAATCAACCTCAATAGGAAGTATTGATTCATATCCAAAGACAAGGGAATATGGAGTGACTCTTGTAGGGGTACAAACACTAGTACAATAGGCCCATAGAGTACAATTGATTTGGAGGTGCCAGTCATGACCAACATCATTGACAGTCTTCTTTAATATTTTTAGGATAGTCTTATTAGATGGTTCAGCTTGGCCATTACCTTGGGGGTAATATGGGGTAGCAAAGTGGTGTTGGATGTGTAATTTTTCACAAAGTTCATAGACATTTTGATTCTTAAAAGGGCGACCTTTATTTGTAATGATGGACTATGGGATATCAGCGTGGCATATAATGTAATTTAGGATGAAAATGGCTATCTACTTTCTAGTAATCTATGTCATAGGGATAGCTTTGATCCAATTGGTAAAGTATTTAGTAGGAACAAGGATAAAATTATGTAAATTTTCAGAGGTGGGATGGATCTTTCCTATGAGGTTGAGTCCCCATTAAGAGAATGGCCATGGTGATGTGAGTGGTTGTAGTTCATGAGCTAACATGTGTATAAGATCTCCATCAATATGACTTTGGTGACATTTCTTCACAAAGTGATAGGAATCAGGTTCTATTGTAGTCCAATAATATCTCATACTCATGAGATTTTTAGCTAGGGTAGGACCAGGAGAGTGAGCTGCACATATACCATGATGAACCTCTTGTAAGTCCGCTTTTGCTTCATTTGAGTCAAGACATTAGTGGAGGGTGCTATCAAGACTGCGATGATAAAGGGTATCTCTGATGATGGAATATTTAGAGGCTTGTCAGATAAATGATTTTCATTGGTTGGGAGAAAAGTCATGAGAGATAATTTTGTCATGCTAATAATTATAAATGTCTTTGTACCAAGGAGATTGAAGACCAGAAAGTTCACACACAAGTTCATTTTTTGGGACATCAAATGCAAGGACCAATAGTTGTTATACCAAGAAGTTGTATTGTGATGCACTGTTGGGAATGTCCAAGAGATATCCATTTGTTTCCATTGCATCAACTACTTTGTTTTAGATTCTTGATATCTTCTCAAAGGAAATAGCATCAAATTATAGTCTAAAACTATCCACCATGCATTTGTAGGGCATCAGTTTCTCATGTTTGGAATCATAATCATCATTGACTTGCTTGATCAATAATTCAGAATCACCATAGACTTGAAGATCCTTTATTTTCCATTTTATTGCCTTGCAGAGACTTGTCAATAATGCTTCATACTCAACCATGCTATTAGTGCATGAAAATTTAATTTAGAATGATTTAGGAATGGAATCCCATTGAGGTGTGATGAAAAAAATACCAGCTCTTGAACCATGACTTGTGTAAGATCCATCAAAGTACAATTTCCATGTTGTTGGTGTGTCTATGAAAAAAATTGATTCATTTGGAAAGTCAGATATCAAAGGATGGTCTGCTTTAATTGGTGCATCTACAAGATGATCAGATATTAATTGTCATTTTATTTCTTTTTGCTCAACATACTCAATGTCATACTCACTTAAGATCATAACCCACTTAGCTAGTCTTCTTGTCATAGCTACTTTGATGAGAAGATATTTTAGAGGGTCAATCTTGGCTATTAGTTTTTTATTATGGTTGAACATGTAATGTCTCAATTTTTGAGCTACAAATACAACTACTAGAAATTCTCATTCAATAGTGCTATAGTTCAATTCATATCTGACCAAAGTGTAGCTAATGTAGTAGATTGCTCGTTCTTTACCATCATTGTCATTCTATGCTAGTAATGCCCCCAGTGCTGATGTAGTTTTTGTCACATATAATATAAAATGTCTTCCATCAATTAGAGGCATAAGAACTAGTGGAGTTAATAGGTAATTCTTGATCTTATAAAATGCTTCTTGATATTTCTATGTCCAATTGAAGGGAATTCCTTTTCATAGTAGACGTTGAAATGGGTGAATCTTGTTTGCTAGCTGAGCAGTGAACCTACAGATTGATTGCAATCTTCCTTGTAATTTCCTTGACTAACTGATGTTGGTTGGCGGTGGCATGTCCAAGATATCTTTGAATTTTGTTGGATCAACCTTTATTCCTCTATGGGAGACAATATATCCTAAGAGCTCGCTTGATTGGACCCCAAAAACACATTTCTTTGGATTCGGCTTGTGTTTATACTTTTCAAGTCAGATGAAAATCTTGTTTATAACTGCTAGATGACCACTTTTTTATAGATATTTTGAGAGAAAATCATCAACACAATCCTCCATAAGCATGTGCATATAATCATGAAAAATGATAGTCACAACTCTTTGATATGTAGCTCCAACATTTTTAAGTCCAAATGGCATAATGTTCCAACAGAAAGTTCCCCAAGTGCATGTGAAGGCTATCTTTGGTTGATCTTCAAAAGTAATTCTTATCTAATTATAGCCCGAGAATCCATCCATAAGTGATATCATTTCATAACCAATAGTAAGATATACTATGATGTCAATATTTGATAAAGGAAAATCATATTTAGGACAAGATTTGTTGAGATCTCTAAAATACTTGCATACTCTAATTTTCCATATGGATTCATGATAGGAAGAAGAATTGATATCCAATCAGCATAATCAATAGAGCGAATGAACCCAACATCTAAGGGTTTCTTAAATTTCACTTTGACTAGAAGTGTAATCTATGGGTGCATTTTCCTTAGCTTCTGTTTATATGGTTTGGAATTTGGTAATAGTGGCAAGTGATGCAAAACAAGCTTAGGATCTAATCCAACAATATCAACATATGACCATGCAAAATTAACTTTTCTTTTTGAAAAGAATGTTGTAAACTTAGGCTTTTCCTTAGTGGTCAAAGATGCTGCAAGTAATATGATTCTGGAGTTGTCTTGTGTCCCAATATTCACTTCTTTTGTTTCTTCTATAAGAAATGGTGATTTCTCTCAATCTATAGGTAGAATTTCTAGTCCTCCATCCTCAAGCGTCTTAGAGAGGCTTTCACCTTTAGATACGTCCTTTATTTTACTTTTTCATAGTCAGTAGGTGTCGTTCCATTTTAACCTAAAGACCTATTATTTTTATTTTTATTTTTTTCATTTTAACTTTTTCCACTAGGGGGAAGGAAAGCCTCACCAAAGTATGCTACACAATTGAGTTCTATGACAAATCCAACTTTATGGTCTCCACTCAGTATTCCTTCACGAAGTCCCATGAGCTCAGTAATTACTTCGTTCTCAAATGTATCTAAACTCAGTGGTTCTTGTTGATCCCAATCTATGAGTTGAGGATAGACGAGGGATAAGATATCATCAGTATTATCAAGGGCCACGGTTTAGGTAAATAAAGTAAAGATGGAAGTAGATTCATTGGGTTCATAGAAGGTTTGTGTACCAGTGTAGTTTTCGCTGGGGCATCCAAACAATCAGAAATTTTTAAATTTTGATCGTGGCAAGTTTATTCTTTGAACCAACACAACAAGTACATTGCTTCAAAGAGGGGAAAAATGTAGACATGCAAAATTATCATAATGCATTAGGTCCATTCATCATTTAATCAAGTTCACCTTCATCCATTCATCAGGTAAATCAATTTCAATCTCCTAAGGTCATTCACTTAAATTGAATAAATTAACTTTATTTAATTTAAGCCTATCATTCCCTCTTTGATTAAATAAACCAATCATTTATTTAATTAAAACTCAAATCATCATTCATCTCCCTTTGATTTGATTTAAATCCCTAAATCAAGTCAAATAACTCAAAACATCCTAATCATCATCCTAGCTAATTAATCCAGACTAAATCTAATCTAAATATGATTAAATACTAATCCTAACCACTTGCATTCTCTAGATTTTTCCACTTGCACCAATAAATCAATTTATTGATTTATTAAAATCATCATTTTCACTCAACATGGCATTTATGGGGAATATTCCCTCAAGTTTGAAAAATATGACAAGTTGATTTGTCCCTCCAACATTGCATTTATTTCTCATTTTCTTGTCCCCCTCTCAGCATTTACTCTCAAATTTGAATTTGAAATTTCCCCCTTTTGGGAACATTTCCCAAATCTTCACATGCATCAACCACTCACCACTTGACAAGTGTCTTCCTCTCATTTGTCCAATCTTAGTCCCACATCCTCCATGTTTGGCACTCTTAGCATTTGAAAATCTTTAAATAGAGGCTTCATCCTCAAGCAAATCCTCCACAATTTCATCAACAAATCTCTTGCAAAGTCACTCTCCTTGAGAACTGATTTTGTCCATTTATCATCTCTATCTTCATAGCAATTTCATATCATCTAGCTTATCTATCAAGGATTGGGAAAGGCCTATTTTCAACAATAGCACCAATCCACTATGAGATAAATTTGGATTCATGTTGTTTATATGCTTATTTAGCTTGTCTTATTGTTTAGCATATCTAACATGAAGCAATATTTCATAGGGATGTTAGATTTGTTGTGTTTTGCTTGATTTATTCTTGTCAAGGCTTAACATATTGTAGATTTGATGTCTACATTATGGTGCTAGAAGGAGGGTGAATTTGAATTCTTAGTAGTTATTTGAAGTATTTCTCATTTCGTTTGTTTAAATGCTTTAAACTTGAAATGTTTGAAACAATGATTATGGACTGGTTTGCTTTACTCCTTCACCTTCATAATTTCTGTCAAAACTTTTAATCTCTTGAGTTGTGTTAATAGGTTAAATCTGGCACTGATTAACTCTTATTCTCATTATTTGGTTTTCAGCATTTTGCACACAACATTTTCAACTATAACATCTAAGAGAAATCCTCTAAGACTTTTTGAATATTTGCTTGATTAATGTTTCATCATAGCCACGTGCTTTCCCTTACATTACTATTAGGAATCTGTAGTCTCCTCATATTTCACTTCAGAAGTTAACCATGAGCAGAGTTAATATGACTTTATGTTATCTAAACAAGGGTACGACAGAGCCTTATTCATTATTTTTAATAATGCTCTCCATTTATGGAAACCTCTTGATTCTATAAGGTGTCCTTTAATACCTTGGAGGCATCTTGTCAGGCAGGTCATTATTTTATTTTTCTGTCAAAAAAATATTGAATGGTAAATGTTGTATGCTGAGTTTTTGAAGGTATATTTAGTGTGAAGATATCAATGGTCTTTAATACTGTCAGAGTACACATGGATGTAGAGTATACACAAATGAATAAAGCACCGTGATTTATGCATGGGTATGGATTTATGTAAATCTATTGTGTACACTTTATGCATAGATTTCTACACTAACAGAAAGGAACGTCTGCCCTTAGCTTTCCTCATATTCTAGCTGATCTTAGGAAATCATGACTAATACATTCTTGTTACAACTGTGTTATCACTACATTATCGATGACCTTGCTTTGTTATCATAGTCGTTTTGGCTTTGTTAATATGATTGTGTCTCTGCAATGTTTCGTTTCTTATGTCATCTCAAAACTTTATGAGATTAAAGTATACTGGATCTCAACTGACGTGTCTCTTAATACGCAGCAAGCAAGTTCTCAGAGAAAATATAATAAATACTGTCCATATGGTTGCAGGAACATTAACAGTAGGATTTTCACAAAAGTGATTGAAAAATCCTTACTGCATCGAATCACTGATCTATTGGTCATTTGCCACGTGAGGGGAATGCATTTAAACATATCAGCCAATGCACACATCCTTTAAAGCATTGAGGGCAATAGCGGCGAGGATGTTGGTAAAGGATGTTGAATTTAATTTTACACTTACCAAGTGCATTCTCTTGAAAGTTGTCTTTGAAAAATCTTTACTCACTGTGTTTTTTTCATATGCTGGCTAGAGGTATTGCGTAGCAATCTAGGTAGTAGATATAGCTGGCAGCAATAGAGAGTAGTGAAATAGCGATATTATCAATTGTTTTCAGCTATACTCTTGAAGAAGGCATATTTGCATTAAGTTATCAACAACATTCTGATGTATGCATTTAATGCTAACATACATAGTCTTAGAGGGATTTAAATTCAGAACTAAAAGACTTCCAAGCAACCTGCTTGAAAGGTACGTGAGAATATCTGATGTTGCATACTTCAAAAGTCTTCAAAGCTGCATGATGCAAGTTTTCAGGAAAGAAGGTAATTATTTGGCAAAGAGAGATGAGTGAATTAAATCACATTTATGGCTATGAGGAAGCTACGTAAGGTTCACATTTCTCACCCAATTGTTGACTCATTTCTTTTTTTACCACATTAAGAACTGCAAGACCATTTAATACCTGCTGATCTCCATTATAAAAGAAGTCAAGTAAATACAGAAGCTTGCGAGCCTTTGCGAGTTTATGTGGATGGTATATTGACTTTGGCATCGTGTGAGTATTAAGATAGCTATGGATTTTGTTCTTTTGTCTTTGATTTAATTCCATCAATTGGGGGGACTCACACCAGATCTATAAGCATTGTGGATGTTTAGTATTGATGACATTTGGTTTAGAACTGAAATTTTGAGTATATTGCTACAATCCTTAGTGTTGAACCATACTGTTGTAGCATCATATTAACATGGCTCTATTATAAATGCTATACTCAGCAAATTGTTACTGCACCTAGAACATCTTTCAAATCAAAGTAGGTGGAAGAGGTTGTGCATTTAATTGTTAAATCTGTTGCCACATTTCTTTATATTGGTTGTCATACTTAATGCTCAAACCTGCTCACTATTATACCAAACCTTGAGTGTAAACGCCTTCAAAATGGTTTCATAATAGTGCCCAGATTGGTTGTCATAGAATCTGGAATGTGTATCTACTCTCTATTAGTCTCTTACTAAGTTTGTTTGATAATCAATTTGATGAAGTGATGGAATCCTAAGTACTGGATAGTATCAATTTAGTTGCTTTTTTTCTATTTTTGGCTTGCATACTTCAATACATACATGGTGCAGGTCTATTCAAACTGACTAACGATGTCCTGGTCTCTTTTGATTGGTTTATGTGAGATGTTCTTTTATTCAATCGATGGTACATTGTAGATCTTGGCATAAATCTACAGATTGGTTGAAGGACTAAAAAGCGTAGGCAATGTGCAAGGCACTTTAGGAGCATTTAATTCAGCAACCACTCAGATTGATAATAGGAGCAACTTGGATATAATTCTTTCTATTTTCTCATAATTAAAAAATTGTAGATATTGGATGATTAGATATAGTGCTTTGAAACAAGTACTTTATCTACTTATTTATTTACTTATTTAGAAGGGTCTTTAGTATGCATTTGTTTGATAAAATTATCAAAATCATTACTTGTTTGCATCAAGTTTGTGTTGATCTTTTTATATATGACTAAATATCATTAAGGCTTCATCTTTCATCATTTTATTGTTTGGAATCAATGATTAAAATTAATTTGATTAATATTTTTTGGCTTCCTTTTTTATAGGTACAACGAACAACAAAGGCACAAGGTACAAAAGCAAACGAAGGACAACAAAGGTACAAATGAAGGAAAGCAAGGAGAAGGCTAGCAAAGGAAAATGAAAGGAGGAGGATATTTTGAAAAATCAAAGTGTTTTTAAATGCTTTAAGTGTTTGTTTAACACTTTTCCATGAAATTGTTTATCTTTTCATTTTAGGACACTAATTTTCGTTTGGGTTTAAAAAGAACACTTTGGTTTTTTGGCAAAGGCTAAAACGAACTTTAGGATCACAACTTACTAGATTTTTTTTGGGATTAAAAAATTGAACAAGGCAATTTCTCACACTTCATTTTGTGCTCTAAAAAATGAATTCATCATTGCTTTGAGGCTTAAAATGAACATGTGTTTTTCATGTTTTGTAATCTCTTATTCAAAGTAATCTCATCTAAAAAGGTGTATGCACTTCTCTCGCGCTTCACGGCTATCTTGAGAACCAAAAGTATTTTTGAAGACATTAAGTTGCACAAAAGATTGCTTCCACACTTCAGTTTGGGTTTAAAAATTGAACATCTTGTGCGAGTGTGAGTAGAGCACTATCACGTATATTCTCTCTCTTTGTTCCCATCAAAGATTGATCGAGTTACGTATTTTGTTTTTACTCGCTTTTGTTTATCCTAGAGGGCCTACCTTGGGGAAAAAGTACTCACCCAAGGGAACGACTCAACCGGTAACACTCTAAAGCCAAGAATATTTACAGCTGGGATATAAATGTGGGTATTGGAAGAAATGCCAATATCATGCGGTTGACTCTGACAAGATGGATTTGAAAGGGGACTCCTGCCATATGGGTCAATCTCCACGAACTGAAAGTCCTTAGTAGAACCCATGTGTTAGAATTTTCCAAAATCCTTAATCTATTTGCTGGTGCAAGAACGGTCATTCTGAAGCCGCCCCACACTTTTACGGCCTTTAGTAGAAATGGAAAACATGCCATGAGATTTTCATGGGTGTTGATGCTTGGCTGCCCCATATAAGTGAGTGTCGTGGAGGGGAGCTAGTGGGGTCAAGCATCTAACCATTCACTAAAGATAAGCATAGCTGGACTTGTCCAAGTGGGAATCCAACAAATATTGTCTTACATGTATCCATAGGGTTTGTATTTGTTCTTGGTTTGAAAAAATAGTGCTTGATTTGAAAACATTTGCAAACAAACATTTAACATGATTCTCAAGATTTCAAACCCTTTAGGAGGAAAATACCATTGACCAAATTCTCATGTTATTGCTTGCCCTTGGGATTACATCCTTAGAGGTTTCTAAACACTTGAGTTTACATCTCAACTTGCCCCCTAAAGTTAAATAATAGGTAACCCTTGCCTTAAATTCATCAAAGTTTCACATAATATACCTTGTGAAATGAGACAAAGTTGAGACATTGGACATTCAGTTTGAAATCTAATCAGGAGTGTGTTTGTGGTAAAAAGAATCCATTAAGAAAAGATTAAATCAATTGGACCCCACACATGTGCTTGGCATCTTTTGGTCATATGGTTTTCATGCAAACATTGATCTTTTGATTTTGAATTACTTTTAGAGAAAGGCATGTTCTTCACTATCTTGGCCTAGTAAACACGTCCTTCCTAGATTCATTTAGGACCAAAATCAAACACCTCATCCATCCCAAACATTTATCAAAACCCATCCCACCAAAATGACTTTTGAGCTTTGGAAACATCATTTTAGACTTGGGTAAATCATCAAGATAAAAATCACCTTGTTTAGTTAGGTGTAGGGGAATGCATCCTTTCTCATACATTTAATTGAATTAGTGCCCCTTTGAACAAGTTTATCCTAAATATCACATCCAACATCTTAGGGTTTACAAGTTCATTATCAAATCAAACAAAATCAAAATCAAACCCTAAGTCTAGCATTGATCCAAAGTCCCTAAACATTCAACACTCATATCATTTCCCCCTTTCATACTTCATCTTTTCATTACTCCTAAGAACCTTAGAGGTCACTTTTGTAACAAGTTCAAAACACAAGAAGAACATGGAATATAAACTTGATCCATACATCATGAGTAATCCAAATCTATTGAATGTTGAAAGCCTTACAACGCCGATTGATTATCAACACTCACATCTATACACACCGTACATGGGATCATTGTCTTTGACAAATGTCAATAGTACAACAAATGTGAGTATGCCCAAATCAAAGATGGAGACACATTTCTCGATGGTAGATCTAAATACAAACCTACAAGTTTGTCAACTGAACAATCAATGCATGAGCCTTCAAATGAACAATGTCATCCCATCAAATCCCTACAAGCCAAATGAGAATGCATCAAGTACAAGTTTTTGAAACATGAATCTGGAAAACTTTGGGATGGATACATTTGCAAATCATATGAATATTCCAAACATGAACAATGGTCAATTTCAACCTATCATGCCAAATCTGAGTGTCATCCCAAATGAGAACATTTTCAAAAATCAAACACAAGTACACACTCCAAATCTACATGAACAAAAACTAAATCAACTATATCAAGGGAGTCAAGATCAAAATCAAGAACAAATTTGGCAAGATCAAATTGCTACACTTACCAAAATAGTTGAGTCATTGCACCAAGGGAAATCTCCACCACCATTACCCATGTCATTCCTTGGTTTAGGGCTTCCCCCTTTACCTATCACCAATCACTCCATCCAAATCAATCCACCTAGCACCAATCAAGTCATCACATCAAATCCTTTGGATATACCATCGACATCACACCAACAAATGGTATCTAATCAAATGACTACATCAATCATTTCAAATCAAAATATGGTCTCCCAAGGGCCTATCACCTCGGTCATTCCCACCATCCCTATCACTTGAATCACTCCAAACACCACTCTCACACCCATCACATCTCAACCTCTCACTACCATGATCACTCCAAGCGTATCTCAAACACTTGTCACTACATCCAACATGATTCCAAATCCACCACCACCCCCACCACCACCAACTTCAACCACATCAAGCCAATACAACGCATAATTACAAGCTACTTTTCAAAAGGGGATTCCAAAAATATCTAGCCACACAACAAGCAACACAAGCTCAACAAGTGCAACAAGCCTCTCAAGCTAACCAAGCCTCCCAAGCTACCCAACAAACACAAGCACAAACACAAAAAATGATAACTATTGGGGATAACGATGAACATTCAACCATTGGTGATAGCATTGACAATCTCCCCACCACAATTGTTGAAAGCAATGATCAAGATCAATCCATCACTGAGCACCTTGAAGCTATGTCTACTTCATCCAATGATCAAATCAACATAGGTCAAGAGTCACTTTTCAATCATGATCAAAATCCACCAACAATATTCAACAATGATCCAATTCAAGAAACGTCAACATCATTTAACCCTATGGTTGAAGACATTGGAAATCCCTCCATCGCAATTGTTGAAAACAATGATCAAGATTTCTCTATCGATAAGCACCTTGAAGATGTTCCCACCCCATCCAATGATCAACTCACCATACATCAAGAGCCACTTTTTAGTGATCTATTTCAAGGAGTGTTAGGATTATTTGATCCTATTGACATAATGCACAATCCATTGACCTATGATCATATTGAAAATTTCTCTACATCATCTTATGAGTTAGAAGACATATCTCAAGAATTTATTGCAAAGCAAGATCAACATCTTCCACCAAGGTCTAGCAATGGTCCTTTCCAAGACAAATTGACCCCCTTTGACCTCATGGTTACAGATACCGAAGGAACCTTGAACTTGACACTTGAGGATATTGAACCACTTATCATGTCTAATGATGACATCCAAGAACCCTTTGTTAGCAATCCATCCTATGAAACTAGTCCATGTCAAGAACTTGATCCAAAGCATGTTGAAAACAACTCCAAAATCATTCAAGATCAAGAATTTGTATTTTCAAGATACTACAATAATCTAATGGATACTCTCTTATCTATGTAAGATGATCATATCCATGTAGCACATACTCCTCCATCTACCTATGAGATGCTTTCTATGGATGGACATGTAGATGGTCTTCATCTAGAACAAGATTTTGTTACACAAAAATAGCAGATTAATAATTCCTATAGTCAAACAGAGTCGTCAACAACAGTATCAGATATATCACAAATGCAGACTAAGGACATCATGAATAAATATATCAAACATTATCCACTCAAGGAAGAAAATCAGAAAGAATAGTATAATCCAGAGTCAACAAAGCATCTAATTGAAATAACATCATCTGCAGTGGTCATTTGTCAGAGCATGTTTACTGAAAAAGATATCTCAAAACAAACATAATCAAAGCATGAAGGTACTACTTCCATAATACTAGGGGTAACTTCATCTCAAGCAAACGTCAACATAGGGAGCATGAAGAATCCTTATGATGAAACTGATACCAATACTACAACCAACCACATCATGAATCTTCATTCACCTATCACCCCATCCATGAATTGGGACCAATGTCAAAAGAAAGAATTGAATCAAAGTACGAAGAACGTTATCAAAGCAAAATAAGCTGAGAAGCATAATGGACAAATCAAATACAAATGGATACCAAATAATACAAAGAAAGATCATCCCTATCAAACTCCATTAGTCAAAGAAACTATGGGGAAAAATAAAAAAGGGAAAAGTATCCATCAAAGTTGTTTGCAAAAGAAAAAAATATATTTTCAAGCAACGTACACAGTGTATCAAGCAGTTGGTCCTAATTTCACACACACTTTCGTATCCACCCATCATTGCTCATCTTCCCAAGTTTGGAGAGTCAAAGATCCCAAACTGTCAACCAATACATATTTTATCCCTAAACACACTCCATCCATGCCTCCATGCATTATATCCAATTCTCACATTGACCATGTATTGGGTGCGACCCTTCATTGTAAGGATTATAAAGGCACTCTATCGCGATGTACGCACAGAGGCAGAGTTAACCTTGGTATCAATAAAGCAGATCAGGAATCTCAAAAGTTTTATTCAAGTGCACGTATCTTAGCAAAGAAACTTCTTCAAGCAGGATATCGATGGAACATTATGACAGGGGCATCGTCGGCAACACCTTGCAATTCAGCATGAATCTTTCAGAAAAATGAAAAGAAAATCAAAAAAAGAAAAAAAAATCCAAAAAAAAATCAGAAAAAGGATTGAAAATAGTAAAGAGAAAAATCATCCTCTAGTGAAAACCGCATGGGCGGCACTTTGGGCAAGTACCATGACGAAAATCTGGCAAACAGGCATCATGTGTAGAATTGAGCATCTACATGCGCCAGTTTAGTTGAAAGCATCTCATCCCATCCATAATAAATCTAGCATTCCATCCATCCATCCATAATAAATCCACTCATCCATAAACCATTGATCCAAGCCATTTTCATCCATCTACATCCATCATCCAAGTTATCTTGATCTTGATAAAATTTTGGGGCACACTTTACAGTTGCTTATGGTAAACATCTTGATATGGGTCATTTTCATTGATCCTATCCTATGCAATGTTATCTGAGCCATGAAGCATTATCCAAATGAGCATTTGTTATCCAAACACCTTATCTTATCACAAGATAACCCTTGGAATCCTTTGCATGCTTACCATATCCATCCATCCATACACTTATCCAAGCATCCACACATCACATTCCATACATTGCTAGACAATTGGGGGCAGGTATTTACATCTTGCTTCACAAATAAAACTTGATCTATATCCTCTAACTTATGTGGTGATCCAAACATTGGCAAACGTGAAATCAAATTGGTCAAACCACTTGTGAGCCAAAATCCAAATCACTAGCCCATGGCATATTTTGACAAGCAAATGTTCCTTGTCAAAGCTTCATATTTCATCTTTCATCTATCCAAACAATAACTATCAGTCACATCTAAGTTACACCTTGAACATCACATCAAATCATTAGAACAAATTTTGTTCCAAATCAAGCTTTATTATCCTGATCGATCAAATCCAATCAATCTATCATCAATCCCATCCTTGTGTTGCTTAACACTATCCTTGCATTGTTGTGCATCCTCAACAATGTTATCGCCATCAATCCCAATCAATCATTCCTTGCATTGTTGTGCATCCTCAACAATGTTATCGCCATCAATCCCAATCAATCAATCCTTTCATTGTTGTCCATCCTCAATAATGTTATCATCATCAATCCATCGACCTGATCGATCAACCCTAACTTGGTTTTCAACAAATTCCCAAATAGAGCACTTATATCATCACACATGTCCATATCCAAATCGTCAAAATCATGCGAAAAACCCAAAAACACCAAAAAATCATATCAAAATCCAAAAACACTCATAAAATCACATCAAAATCCAAAAACATTCAAAAAACACAAAATCCAAAAACATTCGTAAAATCATCAAAATACCAAAAACAGCCTCAAAACATCTCAAAACATCAAAAACATCCAAATATTTGAAAAAAATCCATCCATCCCATCTTTCCTTCACCCACAATAATCAATCATCCATAATAAACTGATCGTCACCTTCATCCTTTGGAAAAACAAACAGAAACAATCATAGCAGTCAGCAAAAGCAAGCTTCAATCACAAAATCAAAATCGAAACAACAAATCTTAAAAAAAAAATCAAACTCTTGATTGTTTTCAGACATGTCAATCGACCTTATATCAACGCCTATCAATCAACTTATTAAACCATCATCATCCTATACAATGCATGTCCTAGGATATATCGTTCCGACAATGGGCATCATTTTGGATATCACCTTGGATTCTTATCCTATCAAAACAAATCCCTTTGGCTAGAGATATGAAGAACATTGGCTTGTTTATGTACTTGATCTTTTCTTTTGATTTATCTTATTACGCTCATTCCAAGGACCTCTCGATGATATCCAAACAAAGGATTTAGAGATAGGAATGGGGCAATGATCATTACCTTTGTTTGTTGTGCTTGTTGGACATTCTTGTAAAATAACTTGGCAAATACTGCTTTGTTAGGTATGTCCTAGCAAGGTTTCCGTATGTCAAGTATGAACAAGAATACTCCTATCTGCTTGTCAAGTCAAAGTCCATCGCACTAGGTACAACACCATCCTGGTTCTTTATACCTTGATGCATCTTACCTACATGTGTAATCAAACATAAGGTAAGTAGCCCTTTTAAAATCCCAATCCTTGATAAGCAAATCATCATCAATCTATCATCATCATCTATCATCATCATCATCTCTAATAAAGTCTCGTCAGATGATGGACTTGTTGGATCCTCTTATCATCATTGCATTTCTGTACTAACATCATCATCACCAATGCATCCATCATGCATCCATCCTGCATCCACAAACCTCCAGCATGCCACATATCATTCATATCATAATAGAAAACATCAATCATTTCACATGCATTGCATTTGCATCATCATCATAATATAGATCTGTTAGTCTAAGCATCTGCATAGACCATCCATTGCATAATCATGGCATATCACATCATCCATCTCATCCATCTCACAACATATCATCATCATAATATAGATTTGTTTTTCTAAGCATCTCATCTCCATCATCATCCATAACCATCCATTTTGAACCTCTTTATCGCGAGCTCGACCCTCAAATCGAATCTTTTTGCTCGATCTCTCGAGGGGCCAATGTTCCAATGTAGTTTCCGCTGGGGCATCCAAAAAATTAGAAAATTTTTAAATTTTGATCGCGACAAGTTTATTCTTTGAACCAACACAACAAGTACATTGCTTCAAAGAGGGGAAAAAATGTAGACATGCAAAATTAGCATAATGCATTAGGTCCATTCATCATTTAATCAAGTTCACCTTCATCCATTCATTAGGTAAATCAATTTCAATCTCCTAAGGTCATTCACTTAAATTGAATAAATTAACTTTATTTAATTTAAGCTTATCATTACCTCTTTGATTAAATAATCCAATCATTTATTTAATTAAAACTCAAATCATCATTCATCTCCCTTTGATTTGATTTAAATCCCTAAATCAAGTCAAATAACTCAAAACATCCTAATCATCATCCTAGCTAATTAATCTTGATTAAATCTAATCTAACCATGATTAAATGCTAATCCTAACCACTTGCATTCTCTAGATTTTTCCACTTGCACCAATAAATCAATTTATCAATTTATTAAAATCATCATTTTCACTCAACATGGCATTTATGGGGAATATTCCCTCAAGTTTGAAAAATATGATAAGTTGATTTGTCCCTCTAACATTGCATTTATTTCTCATTTTCTTGTCCCCCTCTCAGCATTTACTCTCAAATTTGAATTTGAAATTTCCCCCTCTTGGGCACATTTCCCAAATCTTGCACATGCATCAACCACTCACCACTTGACAAGTGTCTTCCTCTCATTTGTCCAATCTTAGTCCCACATCCTCCATGTTTGGCACTCTTAGCATTTGAAAATTTTTAAATAGAGGCTTCATCCTCAAGAAAATCCTCCACAATTTCATCAACAAATCTCTTGCAAAGTCACTCTCCTTGAGAACTAATTTTGTCCACTTATCATCTCCATCTTCATAGCAATTTCATATCTTCTAGCTTATCTATCAAGGATTGGGAAAGGGCTATTTTCAACAATAGCACCAATCCACTATGAGATAAATTTGGATTCATGTTGTTTATATTCTTATTTAGCTTGTCTTATTGTTTAGCATATCTAACATGAAGCAATATTTCATAGGGATGTTAGATTTGTTGTGTTTTTCTTGATTTATTCTTGTTAAGGCTTAGCATATTACAGATTTGATGTCTACAGTTTCAATCCAAGCTCCCATTTGCAAGGATATCTTTTGGTGGGAATGTGATGGGTTTTGTGGGGAATCAATTATAAGTGTTTGATTGAATCTTGCTTCAAGGGTAGGCTTGCTAGGTTCTCTAAATATTTCATCAAGATCAAGGTTAGTAGTAGAAGATAAAGAATCACATTCATACTCATTAGAGTTGGCATCAAAGTTTCAAGAATCTTCAGATATCTTAGTCTCATATGAAGCATCAATGACCTTAGTCAAGGTTAACTTAGTACTTGGAGGACTCGGTTCCAGTGGAACATACCCTCACCCAACATATTTTGGTAATTTAGGAGGTAGTAAAGGTTTCAATATCCCATTTTTGTTTAAACCAAGTCCGCTATGTCCATCATATCCTTATTGTTTCACTAAAAGGAAACCTTTTGGATATTGTTCAATTGGTAACTTCTTGCTATATAGATGTGATCATCATAAGATTATTTAGCTAGTTCCCCCCATTTAGTGAAGATGATAGGAGGATTGTGGATATTAACCTTATGATGTGTAGGATGTGGTTTTCCATAATACTTTGGTGATTTGGGTAGCTTTCCAATGTAGAATAAGCTCTTCATACTGCATTCTCCACATCCTTTGTCTTGAATCTAGATTTTGGGTGTGGATGGTGGGGTGAATGGTGTGGATTATTTGACAAGAGAATATGGGTATATGCAGTGTGATGAAGTGGAAGATGAGGCCTCTTAATTTATAGGAACTTGACACTAAACAGTTCCTTTTACATTTGTGCAATAATAAAAGTGATTAAGGTTTCTAGGAATAGTAATTTTAGTGCCATTGTGTGAGAACTTGAAGCATTGGTGGTATGTGGATGGGATAGCCTTCATGGCATGAATCCATGGGTGGAAAAGGAGAAAGCTATAGTGTAAATCCCTATCCAGGACATGAAAAATGATGTTTTGTCTTGTTGTACCAACTCTTACAAGAAGCAAAATTACTCCTTTGGATGAATGCTCAACATCATCATAAGCTTTGATCACAATTTTCTTCGTTTGTTCTATGCAAATATCAGAGTATCCCAATGCTTTCCCTAATTTTAGTAAGAAAATATTTATACCTACTCCACCATATACTAGGACTCATCTGATCTTATGTTTATTAACAAAAAATTCAAGGTGTAGGGCGTCGTTATGATCAGACTTCTATGTCGAAAAGTCTTGTTCAAAGAAGGTGACATGGTGTGGTATAGCTAGATATCCAGCCATGGCCTGAAATTCATGAACATCTAGATTAGCAGGTATAGATGCTTCTTTTAAGGCTTTATCAAGGATAGCTATGTATTGTGTTGATATGCGAAGGGGTTCTAGAATGGAAATTTGTGTGGAGTCTTCCCTAGTTGGTCTAGGAGATTATACTGGCTTTTTGGCTGCAGATTGGAAGGTGGTCTTGGAAGAGTTATTTTGGCTCTGTGAGTGGTGAAAACACATTCTAAAATTTTCTTGTTTATGGTAATAGTGGCATTGTGATCATCAAAGGGTCTTATGTTAAGGATAATAGTGTTGTAATCATGTTTGACAATGGCATAATTGGAATTATTGTTGCTCCATGAACTGGAGGCTTTTCCTTTGTCATTTTCTTGCAAGGGAGTTTTAAATATGGTATGATCAACATTTTTCTTTCCTTATGAACCACCTAACGAAATGGTTCCATTTTCAATTAGGTCTTGAATGATATTTCTGAGTTTCCAACATCTAGATGTTTTGTGTCCTTTTTTGTAGTGATACTCATAGTATTCATCTTCCTTCCACCAGTTGGGTTTGATTAATGAGGGTTCATAATTTTTGATGGTTCGTAGTGGGTATGTGTAGGATTATGATGGGCCAAAAAGTGGCGATATGATGGGTATGTGTAGGGTATGTGGCTGATGAATTTTTTCTTACCCAAAATTGATGAAACAAAAAGGGTTTTTAAAGGAGATTCTTAGCTTTACACCGATATAAATTATGATTTACTTTGACTTAAATAAATAATTATTATTCATTTTCTATTTGAATTATTACTAAAGTCCTGATTGATAGGCTGATTGAAAAACATCTATAGCTTTCAAATGGTATCAAATTTTTTGAATCTGAAACATGCGTCACATTTATGCTTCCATACTATAGGATTAAAAAAAAATGAATTTCTTGAATTTTTGACCAAGTTAAAGGTGGTCAGACATACGAGTTTTTATATTTTTTAAAAATTGTACTAAAAATTCATAATTAATTATTTAATTGGAAAAAAATTACAAAAAATATACATCACATCAGGAAAGAGTATTCTACTTATATCTCAAATCTTATAAAAAAATATTATCATTTTATTATGGTTAGGGTGGTTAGACAAACACCTACTTATTTTTCCTTGAAATTTAAGTACTGCATTGAAATTTCAAATTTTCACCAAATAGATTTTTTCTTTTTTAAATAAACCTAGTAGTTTAGAAACTACATTTGATTTGCTAAAGATTCTATTCTTACATATTTTTGAAATAATATAGATAACCTATATAAATTTTTACGTCAAGTTTCCTAACTCTAATTTTTCTAAAAAAATTTGCCACTTAAGGGCCTATTTTTTCCATGATGATCCTGCACATACCCTAGTTAGATGACATTGGATTACAAAAGATGTTTTAGGACTAATTCAATCGGATTTCCTAATTGGGTATATGTTCTCTTGGCACATGGAACACATCTGCATTGTTGATTGTTTTGAACTGTGTTCAATGTTTGATTTTGACCTTGTGTTTGGGTATTTGATGTGCTCGCTGTGTTTGACAAGGAGGGACCTTTGAGATGAATGGATATACCTTTGGTTATCACTTTAGCATTAACAACTCCATCATTTGTGACATTCTTGTTTCAGGACCAATATTTTCTTTTATCATTATGGGGCTTTGGAGTCCCCTTATGTACTTTGACTAGTCCTTTTGTAACAATACCTTTTTCATAAAGGCTCCTTTCTCAAGGATTTCATTAAAAGTTGTACAACATTGGATTTGAAGACTTCTCATCATTTTTGTTGGCAAGAGACACTGCACATGTCATTTGGTATTGTCATTGATGGCAACCCTAGTCAATGATTTGATTTGCATGTCAGCATTTGATCATATCGGAAGTCAGAATGAAGTTTTGTGATTAACTATCAAACTAGAATAAATCATCTGACAAAATTGTGTTCATCGATTTATATGAAATTTAATGTTATCATTTTGAGTTGTGGATCTCAAGGAAGGTTTTTTGGTGTATTATCTATGTTATCTTTGAATCTTAGAGCCTCGTATCGATGAGTGTGCAAGTTAGAAGATCCGGTTTGATGATTTTTTGTTTAACAGTGCAAAAATGCCGACTTGATGATTGTACCATCTTGCGGATATTCAAGGAGTAATTTTTTAAGTTTTTTCATGTTCAAAGATATTGTTTTGGGTCCTCACTATGTTGTGGCTAACTTTGGTTGGTGCACATTGAAAATTATTTGTGGATTGAGCCAACAATTTGTAAATATTTTCTATTTTGTTGAAGTTGACATGTGGTTAATTAAAACTTTAGTTGTAGATATATATAAGCAATCATTTTTATCATTTGGAGGTAGGTATGAAGTGTGTTGATGTGTGTTGTGAAAGTTAGAAGGATTGTAGAGTGATTATGCATAGTTTCACTTGTGCAAAAAAGGATTTGTGATCCAAATTAAAGTAGACGAAGTAGAAAAGAAAAATTAGATAGAAGGTCAAGAATGTGATTGATGTTCTTAATCAAAATTGTAATCAGGCACTATCAGATGCTATTTTCTCAGTTCAAATCTTTTGGATGTAATCCAAATATTTTTTTAAGACAATGAGTCTTCTTTTGTATCTAAGCAGTGAGCTCTAGGAAGTTTGCTTGAATGCATGTGCATTCCCCTTTTTGTAAACAAATATTTTTGAGTATACTCATATTGTGGATTGACCTCCACCATGGTTATTCCCCTATCAAGGTTTCCACATAAAAATACTTGTGTTATGGTGTAGTGGCTGATTTCTTTTTGTTCTTGTATCTTACTTTTGGTTCAATGTTATAAGTGGTTTAAAGATCAGATTAATAAAGTTAAATTTTGTAGAACACTGATTCACCCCCCTCTTAGTGTTCCTTGATTCCAACAATTGGTATCAGAGCCTATTTCATTGAAAGAAGTTTAAAAGATTGGGGAAGATATGGAAAGTGATTCAATGGATTCAAGGAGTCTTCAACAATTTTTAGTGGAACTAGATGATCTTGATCAGTCCAAATCTGAAGTCCGGGAATTGTAGGCAAGCCTCATGAATTTTGAGAAATACATTCAATCATTGAAAGATAAAATAAATGAGTCAAGGGAAAAGAGAAAGGAACTCTATGATCAACTTAAGCAGAAAGAAAGTCAGAGCATGGAAGTTGAACACCTGAATCAAGCCCTAAAGGAAAAGAAAGAAGAACGCAAAAGTATGCCAGAGATACTGTTGTCCTAAAACATGAGATGGAATCTATTGTGATGAAAATGACCAAGGAGATTGAAGACATAAAGAAGAATGAAGATAATCTTGCTCAATCCTTGAAAGAGAAATATGAAGAATGCAACTGAATTACTGACGGATTCAATTAGTTGGAGCTTGAATTGGAACAATCCAGAAATAATGAAGAAGATCTTGAAAGATAGATTATTACTCTATGACATGAACTTGCTACTACAAATGAATTTAAAGAGAATTTCAAGATTAGCTCAACCAAGCTTGATGAAATGATTAAAATTCAGAGGACTGGAAATGACAAGTGAGGTCTTGTATATGAGAAAGGAGAAAGCTCTAGATCTAGACAAAGGAGATTTAGGTAAGGAAATCAAATGAAAAAAGCTGGAAGGTATCCGATAAGACAACCTAATGCTCAAAGGTTCAATGATTACTATTTATTTTGCAATAAATTTGGTCATATGGCTCTTCAATGTAGAATTAGAATGAATCCAAGTGGTCCATCATTCTCCAATCAGTGTTTCAATTGCAATAAGTATGGTCATAACTCAGTTGAATGCACAAATATGTCAAACAAAATTTTCAATAGAGATGTTAGATGTTAAACATGCAATAGATTTGCCCATATTGCTAACCAATGTAGATCAAAATAAAATCAATGGAATAACTAGTCTAGACAAATAAATATGGTGTGCTACAATTGCAACAAATTTGGTCACATTGCTAGATTTTGTAGAAGTAGAAAGGGTATGGTAAATCAAGGGAAAAACAAGTTGAAGCAGGAGAGCCAGCTAGAACTGAGTTTGCTAGTTTGACAACATCCTCTACCAGATCTAGATCCACAAGGAGCTCTACTCTCTCTTCTACTCCTACAAAGAAATTAAGCCCTATAAAAGTTGAATTCAAGACATCTGATAGAGAAGGAAAGACGAAGAAGGACAAGAGCACAAGAGTCTATGTTGTTGTTTCAGAAGATGAAACTAAATTTGATGAAGAGGTAAGAGAAATAAAGAATAAGGGAACCAAGGCATCTAAAGTCTCTAAGGACAAGCCCTCTAGTGAAGAGAAAGCAAAGAAAAAAATGAAAACTGATAAATCAAGTATGTCTGTAAAAGAAGTGGAAAAAGCTTTGATTAAGGATGGTAATCTTAGGCCACATTATGAAAGGTATGACACCTTTGATAGTTTCGGTCAAAGAATTCTTGAGGAAGCCACAATAAAGTATTTGAATAATTTAAATATGACTCTCATTGAAATAATATATGAGTTGTCCAAAGGTTTATATCAAGTTTTATAAATGAGGAGAGTAAATGCAAGAACTGAGGAAGAGAAAATGAGAGAACAAATACTTGTTTATCTATGTCCAGTGATGTCTATAGAAGAGATGAAGAAAATTATAAATGATGAAAAGAGGATTTTAAGAGCAAGACAAGGGTGAATGAGCTGATGATTGGATAGAATAAAGAAGTTGTAAAAGACACTAAGAAAATCCTTATGGAAATTCTTTTGAAAAATAGATACAATGTTGTTTCTGAAGAATCTCATAATGAAGATGCTCCATCTGGTCCGGTAGATGAAGAAGGAAAAGAAGACACATTTTAGGATAGTCTAAATCCTCTAGACATTCAAGATGCTAAAATTCCTATGGAGAATGAAGCTCCTAAAATTGTATTAGTTGATGAAATTGAGATTCTTGAAGCAAAGGAAGAATTTGTGGTTGAAGAGAAGGCTGAAGTAAGAGGGATTTTTGTGGAAGCAAGAGACACTAGTAAGGCAGTAAATGAGTTCTTAGAAGAGAAAAAAGAGGAGTTTGATCCTGAACTAGTTAAAGGTCCTATCAACTTGGACACTCTATCTCCTATTGAGAAACTGAAGGTAGCATCATTTTCTCAAGCCAAGACAAGGGAGGAGATACTGGAATATCATATTGAGGACGGTGAGCTGCTAAATTTTGCATCTGGTATCCTAGAGAAGATCATGCCTTTATATGTCAAGGATTCATTTGATTCTCCATCCGGTCACCTGAAGAAACTTGTTAATTTTGTAAGTACTCACTTTGAGTCACTTGAAAAGTCATCCATGGATAAGGTTTAGAAAGAATTTGATGCTAAAAGGTTCAATAGGTTGAAGGGGATGATTGCTAATGATAAATATTTGTTAGCTACCTATGTAAATAATATTCAAGGTTCTTTTTTTGAAGGTGGAAACATGTATAATTCATGTTTATCATTTTCTAAGTTCACTGAGGACACTACAAAGAAAATGAAGGAATATGAGAAATAGTTAGCATATATCTCTCAAGCATTTGATCCTATAACCATTTTTGTTGGAAAGAAAGAAGGACAAGTCATATCCTTGCTTGAAAAAATTAAAATTCTAAAGCATGAAGAAGGTACAATTGTTGAAAGGATTTGTGAGCTCAAAGGACTGATTGGTCCTAAGATGGAGACAATGCTTAGTGCATTGAAGGAAGAACATGATGTTATAGATGTCAGTGATCTGACAAACCTTGAGTTAGCAGAGATGCAATATTACTTGTTTTGTGGTCACATGACTATTTTGGAGAGTCTCAAAAAGAGTTGCGACACTAGTTTGAGCCTATTCAAGACCAATTTTGCAGATATATTCTAGCTCATGTAAGTTGTAGAAGCATGTTTGTACATATGCAGTATGTTCATAGCAATTTTGTTTGATTTTTGGTATGCAGATTTCCCACCTTTGTCATTGATGTCAAAGGGGGAGTATGGTACAGTGAAAAATTTCTTATTCACCTTAGGGGGAGTCATGATTAGGAGTTGTCTTTTGAATTTTTGAGGTTCACAATGTATTCATGTTGGTACTGATTTGACACTTAGTCATTTGTCACTAAGTGTTTCCATTAATTCCAAAGGGGGAGATTGTTGGCAAGAGACATTGCACATGCCATATGGTGTTGTCATTTATGGAAACCCTAGTCAATGATTTGATCCACATGTCATCATTTCATCATATCACAAGTCAAAATGAAGTTTTGTGATTAACTATCAAACTTGAATAGAGCATTTGACAAAATTGTGTTCATTGATTCATATGCAACTTTCTATTATCATTTTGAGTTGTGAATCTCAAGGAAGGTTTTTGGTGTATGATCTACATTATCTTTGAATCGTAGAGCCTCGTATTGATCTATTTGCAAGTTAGAAGATCCGGTTTGATGATTTTCTATTTAACAGTGCAAAAAGGCTGACTTGATGATTATAGCATGTTGTGGATATTCGAGGACTAATTGTTTAAGTGTTTTCATGTTTGAAGATATTGTTTTGGGTCCTCACTATGTTGTAGCCAACTTTGGTTGGTGCACATTGAAAATTATTTGTGGATTGAGCTGACAGTTTGTAAATATTTTCTATTTTGTTGAAGCCGACATGTGGTTGATTAAATATTTAGTTGCAGATATATATAAGCCATCATTTATATCATTTGGAGGTAGGTACAAAGTGTGTTGTTGTGTGTTGTGAAATTCAAAAGGATTGTAGAGTGATAATGCATAGTTTCACTTGTGTAGAAAAGGATTTGTGATTTGAATTAAAGTGGACAGTGCAAAAGAGTAGAATTACATAGAAGGTCAAGAATGTGATTGATGTGCTTAACCAAAACTGTAATTAGGCATTAGCAGATGCTATTTTCTTAGTTCAAATCTTCTGGATGTAATCCAAATTTTTTTGTAAGACAGTGAGTCTTCTTTTGTATATGAGTAGTGAGCTCTAGGTAGTGTGCCTGAATGCATGTGCATTCTCCTTTTGTAAACACTTATATTTGAGTATACTCATATTGTGGATTGACCTCCACTGTGCTTTTTCCCCTAATAGGGTTTCCACATAAAAATCCTTGTGTTATGGTGTTGTGGTTTATTTCTTTGTGTTCTTGCATCTTACTTTTGGTTCAATGTTATAAGTGGTTTAAAGATTACATTAATAAAGTTAAATTTTGTAGAACACTGATTCACCCCCCCTCTCTATTTTCCTTGATTCCAACAATTTCTTTGTCATGGTTCTCCACAAACATAGTGACTAATTGTTTCTTAGGAATGTGACAAGGGAATTTGCTAGCTAGACTTCTTCATCTTTAGTAAAAAAAGGTGAGTGACTCACCTTCTTGTTTGGTTGTGCATAATGTTGCAAGGGTGACATCACTTTCAATGTTAAAGGTAAGGTGATAAATGATTTTATCAGACATCTCATCCCATTTTCTAATCCCTAGAGGAAGATGTGCAAAACAATCAAGGGTTGGCCCCATGAGACTTCATGGGAATAGTCTCATCAAATAGGTGGGATCATATGAGACTTCCATACATGATGTATTAAATTCTTGTCTGTGTTCTATTAGATCTCCTTTCCCTTTGTACTTAGGTAGAGGTGGTCTCGTGAAGTGAGGGGGGAAGGGAAACATGTATATATATCTATCAAATGGAAAGGGGTACAATTCCTACATAGAATTGGTTTTCTTGTTGGTTCCCAATTGCATTTTTTTCATTTGTTGTTGGATAGCTTGTATTTTTTGCATCAAGGTGTCTGCAAGAGATGGTGTCGTGTTGGTTTTATTTGGTGTTATAGTCCATTGGTATTAAGGTCATATGTTATATTTGGATTGGGATTGACATTATATGGTGTGGGACCTTGGTTACCATTTTGATTTATGTTTTTTGGTTTGGAGTGAAATTGGCATTCAAATTTGGCCCAAAAGTCATGTTTGTGTTTGGTATCGTGTTTTGAAATTGGGGTATAGATCCTTTATTTGTTCCTTGAATTTGAAATGTCGATCCTTGATTTTCATTTTGGAAAGATGGCGTAGGTCCTTGGTTGAAATTTTTGGAATGATCAGGTAGGTCCTTAAAATCATGGGGTAGGTCCTTGATTAGTGCTTTGACTTGAAACCCTTTGTGAGATAATGTGAATTCTCCTAAAAAAATTTGGTTGGTTTTGATTTGATGGGGTAATGAGCCTTTGAAACTAGAATGAGGGACCTTGGTTTTTGTTTTGAAGTGCAGTCGTGGGACACTAATTTTCATTTTGAAATGTAGGTGTGGGACCTTGTGATGTAGGACCTTTGTTCATGTTTTGGAAAAGAGGATTTGTAAAGGTCTTACCCATGGAATTTGATGAGCTTGCAAATGTGAAATTTTGTCCTTGTTTTTTCTTTTTTTCAAGTGTGGAGATACTAGGGATATGTGTGGTGGTGGTTGCCATGTGTGTTGTTGTTCCAAGTGGCATAGGTGACATTTGTTGTGAGGATGGTATGCCCAATGCAAATGGATTTTGGGCATCTTCTTCTACAATGGATGAGACATCAAAGCCTTGAGGAAGTTTGGCACCCTTTTTGGCTAGTGCATAAAAGTATCTATTAGGATCAACAGTAACAAGCTCATCAACAATGCATAAAACCCTTGGGTCTTGGTAAGCTATTTCAATCTCTTTAGGATTCAATTTCTTGTTGAATTTATCAAGATTTATACTATCAAATGTGTTGATTGGGTTTGTTTGTTACCTATCGCTCTTTATGGAGTGGATTGATTTGAATTTGATCCAAGGGTGCTGTCATGAAATGAATCACTTGAGAAATCCATGTCCTTTCATTTGATTCGTGACCTTTTTCAACCCTATGAGACTTGCAATGTGATAATGAAGCTAAGCTATGTTTTTAGGATTATTTTTTTGGTTATAAGTGTGTGTGAGAATTGTTAGTATCAAAATAAGATAATTAAAGACACACAAATGAAACATTAAACTAAAGAAAGCTTCTTAAAATGAAATAAAATAAACAAACAAAGCTTCTTCAAAACCGTTCCATTGTTCTCTATCTCCAGTGATTCTCTTGAAGCTGCTACTCTCAGATTGTATAAACAAAGCTTCTTAGAATGGCAACCTGTAGAACGAGTATGTAAAAGGAGAATACTTCTCTATCCTATATGCTAGTGGAGGCAAATGTTGATATGGATATGCACAGGGCTTGTAGATTATGCACAGGGGCTGTGGATTATGAAAGCTATGATATGAAGTGAATAGGCCATGATATGAAATGGTAATATACTAAGCTATGCTTCTAAAATGCTATGGATGCTGGAAAGGTTGTACTATGTAAATTGGCTATAATTTTCCTGCATGAAAGCTTCTCTCTTTTTAAGAGACCCGACAGTCCCTTTTATAGATTTTTGCAGGCAAGAGCCTGGATGGCAAAGATCAATGGCTGTGAGATTGTCTGGTAAGTTTGAATGGTGAGAGATGAAGAGGTTGAGAAGAAGATGGAGGATGTTGGGAGGTTGGAGAGAAGAATGGAGGATTGTCTTCAACCCACAGGAACAAGCTTGCACATGAACAGAGAAATTAAATTTTTTGTTTTGGAAGTTTGTTTCATGGTTGTTGAAGATAAATCCAAATTAAATAAATAGATTTATTTAATTTCATGTGAGTTTGATTTTTGATCTTAGGACTATAGAAGATTCAATTAAATATTTGAAATATTTAATTGTGAATAGACTTTAGAAAAATTAATTAAATATTTGGAATATTTAATTGTGAATGGACTTTAGAAGATTAATTAAATATTTGGAATATTTAATTGTGAATGGACTTTAGAAGATTTAATTAAATATTTGGAATATTTAATTGTGAATGGACTTTAGAAGATTTAATTAAATATTTAGAATATTTAATTGTGAATGGACTTTAGAAGATTAATTAAATATTTGGAATATTTAATTGTGAATTGAATTTGGAAGATTTAGAAGAGAAGAATATTTAATCTTTATTTGAATAAAATATTCAAGCCAAAATTATATGATAATTAATATAAATAAATCGTAATGTTTATTTAATTAATTAAGAAATGGATAAGAAAAGTGATTAAATAAAATTATTTATTTAATCCAAATGAAAGAATGAACAATATAAATAAATTATTTAGATTTATTTATATGCAGATTGAATTTGGAGATTTAATTAAATATTTAAAATATTTAATTAATTACCAGACTATTGTGATGTGACCATTTTTAGGTGTATACATTTTGCCCCTCTTTGAAGTGATGTGTTTTACCCATTATTTCAAAGAATTTTAAAATTTTCCCATATGCTGATTGTCAAACGATGATAGGTATATGCCCCCGCGAATGATGAATCGATAAGATTGATTTTTTTTTGGTGATTTTTTTGAATTTTTAGATTTTTATGATTTTTGAAGATGTCGATTCATCATTCAAAAATGATGATATGAAGAAATTGTTGTGGAAAGATGTGAGATGAAAATTAATGATCTAAATTTCCCCTGTGTATTGTGTATTGTGTATTGCGTATTGTGTTGCCCTGATTTGATGTTGTTTGTTTGATAAATTTGTTCCCAAGGTTGTTGGAAAACAAATAGTAGCTGATATATTTTCTTTCAAGTTAATGAAAAACAAATAGTTGTTTGATAATTTTTCTTCTAAAGTTGTTAAAAACAAACAGGATTGTGATAAATTTGATTTCCATGATGATGAAAAACAAATTGTTGTTGATAAGTTTGCTTCTAAAGTTGTTAAAAACAAATAGGATTTTGATAAATTTGTTTTCCACGATGATGAAAAACAAATAGCTTGTTGATAAGTTTTCTTCTAAAGTTGTTAAAAACAAATAGAATTTTGATTTGATTGATAAGCTTGCTTTTAAAGTTGTTAAAAACAAATAGGATTTTGATAAATTTGATATTCATATTTGATTGATTTGTCGTGATAATTTGATATTGATTTTGCTTTGACGATTTGATTGATTTGATCTGATATTGATTTGATTGATATTGATTTGATTTGATATTGATTGATTCTTCCTATTCAATAGGAGAGATTGAGCGTCTTGCAGTTACAGGAGTGATTCCCAAAGATATGAAACGTTTGATACTTTGCCAACTTTTGGGAAAAATCTATGAAATGCAAAAATGCAAAATGTAACTTGAATGTAATCTATACTAATCATGCAGGGTATCTATACAATATTGCCTTTCTGAGAGCTATATTTGTGCTTTTTGTGTCATCATAGAGAATTGAAATGTTGAAAGTTAATACAAGCATCAAAGGGTATGTTAGCACCAGTGATGACCTAAGTATTTCTTTCATGATTTTTGATATAGCAAGATAATACAAGCATCTAGGTATAATTGAATTGAGATGACCTGAGTATCGCTTGCATAAATAGATAAGAGTTAATCCATTTCCTATGCAAATTCTGAAATGTCATCAATGATACGAAGTAGAGCATGTCTAGCGACCAATTTGCATAGTACTAATGATTTCCTCGCAAACAACAGAAAAAGAAAAATCATACTCATTCCTTGCTTTTCTAGTTCAGTACATCATCGAATTGCTCCAGATATATAATAGAAAATCAACCAACAATTCAAATTTTGCCTAAAGTATTCCAAACATTATTCAGATTAAGATCATCCAACTTGATTATCAATATTGATGTTTGTGTTTGATTATCATTGTTTTGACCATATTTGTTTGATGTCATTGGCATTGAGTGATCGTTTTGGTGTTGTGGTTGATTTGATGCGTCAATGTATGTTGCGTTTTGTCAAACTGTCATTTGTCCATTTGTGATGTTTTAAAAGCTCGTTGCCCTTCTCTTGTCTCAGTCCGTGTTTTTTCCCCCAGTTTAAACACAACTTGAATATGATGGATATGTACAAATTTCATCAAGCCGTGATGAAACACAAGGATTCCCGTTGCATGATATGGATATGATAGATATGTACAAATGATAGATGTGGATAGATGAAAGATTTGGTATGAAAGATATGGATAAGATATATGATGTTCAAGAAGATCTTTAACCTTGTCAAGATCTAAGGTGGAAATGTAAGGAATAGGCATGGAAAAGATAATGACCATGAATGATAAGATAGATGAAACTTGTCCCTAAGTGGAGAGTGTAAGAGGAATATGGAAAATAGGATATGGATGATAGGGAGATGGAGGAAGGACTTAAGCATCAAATTTCACAACCAAATATCCCTCTAATAAACCATGGCAATGGGAATTAGAATCCTAAATGTTCGCAGATTAATGATATGATGGAAGAATCTAAGGACTTATGCAAAGGTTTGGATTAAAGGAGAATGATGGGGGATGAATGTTGGATAATGGATAGGAGGCTGGAAGGCCTATTGATGGATAGATGGAAAGGTTGGAAAGATCAACATTGTCACACACCTTGAAGGGCGGTGGAGTGATGGAGGAAAAATGGATTTAGAAGGTGATAGGTTATTAGATGGAAAATTGGAGGAAGCTTTTGGATTAGCAAATTTGGATGCCAATTTAGATTTTATTTCTTTTATGAGACTTTTAGGAATCCACATGACTTTTGATTTTGAGTTTTGCTTTGTGGACCTTTGTGGCCTTTGACATTTTTCTTTATGATTTATGGACCCTTGTGGTCTTTGAAAATTGCCTTTTGAATTGATGGGCCTTTTTGGCCTTTTGAATTTTTCTTTTGCTTTGATGGGCCTTTGTGGCCTTCTAAATTTTTATTTTGATTTTTTAATCAAATTTTCTTTTATTTTTGCATGACTCTTCGAGGAGACATGTTGATCCTTTGATACATGTGGATTTTTATATTGAATATTTTGACATTTGGCACCCAAATTGCTTCCAAAAGAAATGGAAGGAATGTATTGAGATGAACAATATGGAGGTATGATGGATGAGTTAATATGGGTATAATTTTGAAAGTGGATCAAGGATGTGTGCCTTTGTTATTCTTGAAGAATAGGAGATGGAGAAATGTGGGACCCTAATATGGATGGAAGGGTTGATGAGGGAGAAATGTGGGACCCTAATATGGATGGAAGAGTTGATGAGCTAGGTTTGGGATGATAAGGACCAAGGATAGATGGAAGGTTTGATGAACTAGGATAAGGACCTAGGACAGATGGAGAGTTTGATGGACTAGGATACCTAGGCTGAGCATGAGGTGTATAACCAAGGCCATGAGAATATGGATTTTCTTGGATAGAAATGGGTTCTAAGATACCTTGCTCATGAAGGCCTAATCCTTTTCCTTTGTAATTCATACTTTGACACATTTGTTTACCAATGGGATATGTATTGTTTGTGAAACAAGATGCAAGTCCATTGTGAGGAGGATATGATATGGATGAGAGGATAGGTGTTGGAAGTAAACCAGAATGGATAAAGGTGGAGGATCCCAATTTATAGGTGTGGGGTTCATGGATAACTTGAATAGGTGTGATAGGCTCTTGACATGGGGATGATGGGGTGTTTTGATCTTGACTTGGAAAAGGATTATGAAGCGGTATGAAAGGCATATCTTGATCATGATAAGGATAATCATCTTCATGGGATGAAAGGGTATCCTTGAATGGAAGCATATATTGATGAGGAAGGGAATCATGAGATTTTGTAGAAATCATATCTTGATCATCAATTAGTAAGACATCATTAGATAGGATGAAAGAGCTATCATGCTCTTGTGATGCAATAGAATCATGGGATGGTTTGGATTGATTAGATGATGTGGAAGAAGAATGTGGAAGAACATTTTGTTCTTGAGATGGAAGAGGATTATCATGGGTGAATAATGAAAGGAGGGGATCATCATATGGTTCTTGAGAGATGGGATCTTGATCAAAGATAGGAAGGGTTTGTAGAATTTTTTGATTGAAATGTGTAGATTGAAATGAATCATTGGATGTAAGGAATACGATAGAAGAAGGTGATTGAATGGAATCGTTATCTTGAGTGAAAGAATCGTGAGATTCATTTTGAATTATGGGGGATGAAGATAAATGCATGACATGACAAGATTGGTCAATTTTATTTGATGGCTTAGATTTGGGCTTCTCATTTAACCTTTACAAAAATTCAAAAATATTGAATTTGGATGATGTTGCTTTTGGAGGAGAAGAGGTTACATTCATATTTCCATCAAAGGACTTCGTAGTTGTGCCCCCTTGTATTTCCTTGATTTTCGTTTGGAGTGCTCTTATTTGTTGGGGAAGAATACTAAGATCATTTAATGGAGTTTTAGTCTTTTCAGGATCTTCCTTAATTTTCTCCATATTGTAGTTAGAGGGCAATTTGGCACCTTGGTTTGCTAAAAAAAGAAAGTAGCCTTCTTTATCTTGCTCTAAGATATTGTCCAAAATTATGTGAAACTATGGATCCTGTTAAGCTTCTTGAATCATTTCATCGGTTATTTCATCATTTGAACTATTCCCAGTATGAAACCTATGAAAAGTATTTTCTTCCCTATCACCCATGTTGTAAAGTTGACAATAGGCATATGCTTTTGAAATTTTCTTCTAGACTTAGATCATAGTTTTATAAGTGCAAAAATGATGATGTCTTGATCTGATAAGATGAAAATCTTATGATATGATCAAATGACGTTTCTAACTCTTGATTGTGGCTTCCAAGATGAAAGGATATCAGAATCTTGCTAGGGAAGTTGAATCAATAATCAAAAACTTGTTTGAAAAGATGCACATTTTTGAGATTTGGTTCTAGTCTCGAAAAATGATAAGTGTAATCAATGTAATTGTGAGTTTTGGATGATCTTTACTGAATTAATGTTTTGAAAATACATC
Organism: Sequoia sempervirens; assembly: GCA_007258455.2. NCBI lineage: Eukaryota > Viridiplantae > Streptophyta > Pinopsida > Cupressales > Cupressaceae > Sequoia > Sequoia sempervirens. The sequence continues at coordinate 90,340,780 of VDFB02193867.1, forward strand.
AAGCAAGTTGTAGAATAGTTTTTTTAAAGTCCTATACTAAACATCAAGTGTATGATCAAAATGTTTTTCAAAAATTATTTTCACAGGTTTTACACATGATAGATAGTTCAAACAGACTCACTCTTAATAGTCAAGTAGGTCACCATAGTAATCAATAGCCCACATCTTAAAATTGTGTCGACTCACACAACCGGTCACTCCCAAAGGGCCTATGTTTTTGTTTTCTAGGCGCGTACTCAGAGTGACGGAAGTGGATACCGAATCCCTTGAGCAAACGGTCCTTGGTAGTTATATGGTGAGTGTCTTGTGGGTAGATTCTTCCTCCCCTGCACTATGATTATTATGATGTTCGGAAACTAACTTCGGTTGGATACTACACTAAGTTCGTAGTAAGGGTTTCCGTTTGGTGCGGCAAATGATATACTCCCTTGAGAGACCTCCCAACCTTTAAAACAAAGGCTTTGGGGATGGTTATCAATGCACACTACTGTCGAATGGGATTTTCATCAACCATCCACATTTGATTAAAGTGGGTTGGAAAACTTGGCTTTAGTTGTTCCCACTTAGGTCATTCCCGTAGGGTGAGTACTTTTTCCCACTACGGAAGGCCTTCTAAAAGGTATTATCAAAGCTTGAAATTGCATGAAATGAAGTAGATGAGTTTGGCATTTTGATCACCCAGTTAAGGGGAGAGCATAAGCCTATCACCATTCAATCACAAAAAGCAAGAGTTTAATTTTAAGCCCAAATAAATAGTTTTCTATACTAGGTGAAGATATTGCTTCACAAAAACATGGTGTTCTTTTTAGTCCAAAAATGCAAACTGAAGTGACTATCCTAGGATTGCTTGATTTTTAATGAAATGACTATCCTATAATTGATTCATTCTAATTAAGTGATTATTGTAGGATTGGTTTATTCTTTTAAAGCTCTTGTTGGCCGCGGTCGCATCAGATCCAGTCAAATTTCTACTTTATTACAAATTATAGATGTAGACTTTCAGATTAAAAATGCACTAAAACAGACATAAAGGGCGTTGCAAGATCATAAAAGGGTGCTAAGGAATTTCTAATGGGCGCTATGAAATTAGTAATGGGAGCTATGGAATTAGTAACAAGTGCTAAGAAATATGCAATGTGCACTATGATATACTGAACGGGCACTGATAAATTTACAATGGGCACTATGAAATACTAAATGAGCGCTGTGAAATACTGAACGGGCGCTGTGGAATCTAGAATGAGCACTATAACAGTGATAAAGGGTGCTATGGAATGTTGAACGAGCGCTGAAACGTGTTTAATACACTGAATCGTTCTTCTAGCCATAACCTGTCAGAAAAATCTGCAAACAGATGTTAAAATTGGGGAAAAGGCCCCACGGTGGGCGCCAAAAATAAGTGTGAGAATTGTTAGTATCAAAATAAGATAATTAAAGACACACAAATGAAACATTAAACTAAAGAAAGCTTCTTAAAATGAAATAAAATAAACAAACAGAGCTTCTTCAGAACCGTTCCATTGTTCTCTATCTCCAGTGATTCTCTTGAAGCTGCTGCTCTTAGATTGTATAAACAAAGCTTCTTAGAATGGCAACCTATAGAACGAGTATGTAAAAGGAGAATACTTCTCTATCCTATATGCTGGTGCAGGGAAATGTTGATACAAATATGCACAAGGGCTGTAGATTATGCACAGGGGCTGTGGATTATGAAAGCTATAATATGAAGTGAATAGGCCATGATATGAAATGGTAATATACTAAGCTATGCTTCTAAAATGCTATGGATGCTGGAAAGGCTGTACTATGTAAATTGGCTATAATTTTCCTACATGAAAGCTTCTCTCTTTTTAAGAGACCCGACAGTCCCTTTTATAGTTTTTTGCAGGCAAGAGCCTGGCTGGCAAAGATCAATGGCCGTGAGATTGTCTGGTAAGTTTGAATGGTGAGAGATGAAGAGGTTGAGAAGAAGATGGAGGATGTTGGGAGGTTGGAGAGAAGAATGGAGGATTGTCTTCAACCCACGGAAACAAGCTTACACAGGAATAGAGAAATTAAATTTTTTGTTTTGGAAGTTCGTTTCACGGTTGTTGAAGATAAATCCAAATTAAATAAATAGATTTATTTAATTTCATGTGAGTTTGATTTTTGATTTTAGAACTATAGAAGATTCAATTAAATATTTGAAATATTTAATTGTGAATAGACTTTAGAAAAATTAATTTAATATTTGGAATATTTAATTGTGAATGGACTTTAGAAGATTAATTAAATTTTTGGAATATTTAATTGTGAATTGAATTTGGAAGATTTAGAAGAGAAGAATATTTAATCTTTATTTGAATAAAATATTCAAGCCAAAATTATATGATAATTAATATAAATAAATTGTAATTTTTATTTAATTAATTAAGAAATGAATAAGAAAAGTGATTAAATAAACTTATTTATTTGATAGAAATGAAAGAATGAACAATATAAATAAATTATTTAGATTTATTTATACGTAGATTGAATTTGGAGATTTAATTAAATATTTAAAATATTTAATTAATTACCAGACTATTGTGATGTGACCATTTTTAGGTGTATACAATAAGGATGCAAGGTGATTATGCAAGGATAATTATGACTAAAGGATGAAGCCAAATGAAGCGGAATGAAACTAGTGGATGTAAAGGATACCAAAGGAAGACTAATTAATGATCAAGGATATATGATATGGAGACTAAAAGATGCTAAGTAGTGATGCAACTAAGGCTAAGATGAAATTAAACTATGTTTTTGTGTTTTTGGGATATAAAGATGCAAAATGAAAGTGCAAAGTCTAAGATTAAGGAGTGATAGGATGATTGTGAAACTACGATTAAAAGGTATGATATGAGACTAATATGATGCTAAGGATATGAATCCTTAAAATTTAAGACAAAGGATGGTAACCGAGCTAATGTAGGTCCAAGATGAAAAATCCAAATGTCATTGACCTTTGTAATAATTAAGATGATAATTTTGACAAGGGTGAGTCTAAACTAGGACACAAGCTTGAGACTCAAGTTTGACCAAGATGAAAAAGGTTGATAAAGTGAAAGATGAAGGTCAATGACAAATTGGATAAGCAACCATGGACTATCCAAAAGCTTAATAATCTTCCTATGTTTGAAATTTGAAAGGATAAGTGTAACTTAAGGTCTAGGATTGATTATGCAAAGTGAGGATGTAACCTAAAAAAAAATGTAAACCTAAATAAGGATGATAGAATGGATTGGTAAAGGTCTACAAGTCTCTAGTTTAGAAATTAGGGTCACTATTAAAATGAATCAATTTAGTTTGAACAAGGATTTTGTGAGTTTCAAATTATTAGGCAGTTGTGACACTATTTTTATCAGATGTATCATTTTAGGTTGTGTATTTTTTATTGTGAGTTGCAATTCAAAATGTCAGTTGTGGCTCTGTTTCTGTGCATGTGGTGTAGTATAATAGTTGTGGTTTTCTAGTGAGTAGTTGCAGTACAAAAATTTAGTTCAAGCCTATTTTTAGCAATTGTGGTGACAAAATATTAATTTTTCACTTTTGATGGTTTTGACCTAGTTTTTGAGTTGGTTTTTGACTAATTTTGGTGAAATTTTGTTTGGAAAACATAGAATACAGTCACAAACACTTGATTTGATCTGATTTTGGGTGTGAAATTTTTTTATTTGAAGATGAAACACTCATTGACAACAAGCACAATCTTAGGGTTGGCAAGGAAACCACTGGTTGATATCCCCACTTGTATTTCTCTAGCCACTTAAAAAAGGTAGATAGCTAGAGACTTGGTGGCACTGGCCCCCCCTTAAATGGGGCTCACTTCTCAAGAACACCAAGTCTCATTCCCCAAAGAGGAATTTCTATCTCTACATATGAATAGTGAAAATGTGGGGTGGCTTCAGAGGTCCATCCTCTTGCGATCAACGAGCATATAAAAGGTTTTTGGCCACTAAAACATTGGTTCTTAGTAAGGGAATTCATTCAAGGTGGCCATACATGTGGCATGATTAGCTCAATATTATGGTCAATCAAGAGGCCTCCTAGTCCTTTCCTAAGAAAGGATTTTGATGTAGCTCATGGGGCTACTAAGTGTGGCACTTGTCAGTATGACACATCAACACTTGTTGCTTGTGATTTTCGTCACAAACACATTCTTATATAGCAGTTTGAAAGAGCTTGGATTTAGCTTGTTACTACTTGGGTCATTCCCACCTTTTGAAGCGAGGTGGTAGACCCTCTAAAAAAAGGTACACGTAAGCAAGGAAGTACATTATTTCTAATCTCCTAGATTGCACGAGGTACAAGGAGAGAGCATACGCAATGCCTTTGCCTCACACTCACATGGGGTTCATTTTAATTACAAAATCCAAATGTGGGGGTGGTTGTACAAGAGCCAAAGAATTTTTTTTATCCTCAAGATTGCCAAGTGGTGCGAGAGGAGAGAATACACATTCAATGACAAATTATAAACTACAAAACATAAAAAACAATTGTTAGTTTTAACCCTTGCTTATGATTTGAAAATAGTTGTGTATTTTAATCCAATGACGTCTGATGCATGTTCATTATTATATCCCATGAGTGTAATATATAGTTTGTTGTTCATTTTAAAGCCTTATGAATGAGAGATGCAAATTATTTTTACCCTTATGAATTTGATGCAAGTTGTAGTTGTAGCAAGCAAAACAAAACAAAATGGATTATCAATAAAAACGGGAAAATTAAAGCTCAATTTTTTGTTTGTCGGTAAGAAAGGGTTTTGAAACTCCTTAGATCCGAAGCCACATGCTGACAGAGGCAGTTAGCACACAAATACCTTAACCTACTTCAAAAACCAAAAGGAAAATTTAAAGAAAACTAAAAAATAGAAATTTTTTATACCTATTAGACAATTGTGTTGCTTGGCCTAAGTTGCATCACTGTGTTGCATCATTTTATGTCAGTTACATCATGATTTTAAACTCAGGTTTCTCACCCATAGATATGTCGCTACGCGTCATGAATGTGTCAATATTTCAAATTCAGATTTCTACCTGGCAGTTGACCTATTCTTCTTCTCAGTTGTGTCATTTCCCAGCAATTGTGTCACTGTGCGCCTCAGTTATGTTGTTTCGTATGAAAACCTACAAAAAAAAACAAAAATTTGTATGAAACCTACAAAAAAAATTGTCTTCACATCGAGTTCACCAATGTAGGATGGGTAGAAATAAAACAACCTAGATTCTAGTGACAATCACATCACTTCTAAGCCAAAAACCCAATCCAAAAAAGAGAAACCAAACAAAATGAGGAAAATGAATACATTAAAGTAAATATACTCCCCATATTTGAATTTTTATCACTTCTCTTGTCTCTCCTCAAGTTTCTTTTGCAAATATTCCCTTAGATCATGATAAACATGTGCAAATAGCTACAAATCATAAGCAAGAAAGTCAAAGATAAGTGGTTGTTAACTTGAAAATGGAGGAGGAAGGCTTCTTTTATAGACAACCATTCGAATGAATGGTCAAGATTGAGATTTTAGAAAGATTTCAAGATTGATGGATGAGAAGAAATGCAACACAGAAGAGTGAAGGTTACAAAATGGATCATGGTCAATATTAGAAATTGTTGCAAGTATGAGCAAGTCTGGTGGTGTTGTCATTCATGTCAACATTGTTCAGTATGTTGCTGGTTGTACATGTATGATTGAGATGCTATTGAGATGTTGTGAGTACATCGAGCTATCTTTATGGTGTTTCAGATGAGTTGTGTTGATGAGTTTCATAGTTCTTTTAAGAAAATTAATAAAGAAGAGAAGTCAGAGTGATGAATGTATCTAGATTATTCTCCAGTATGTGCTCTGTATTTCTCTTGTGTTGATCTTATGCTTGTGTGGTTCTGAAGTTTGCATTATGGTTATCTGGTACTAATTTATTCTAAGTTTCAATTTTGGTGAGATGGTTCATAAAATTTGTGTCCATCAGTATGTGTGTTCTACTAGTAGACTCAGTGTTCTATTGACTAGGAGAAATATTTTTGCTTCCACAGTCCTCCATTTTTCATTTCAAATCTTATAGATTTGGGATATGTCTTGTGAAGGTCTTTTATATGCTTTGGTGAAGAAGGTTGAAGTTGCAAAATTTGGAAGTCATGTTTCTATATTCCAATGCAGGTTTGCATAGTTTGGATGATCTGGTGAAAGGTATTAAGTATTTTTTTTTTTGTGAACACATCAGAAGAAATATAAGATGAAGT
>VDFB02193867.1:90347143-90388199 GCA_007258455.2 Sequoia sempervirens
AAAGACACCTTTTAAGATTGTTACTAGAGTTCACCATAGAGGTATATTACAATTACAAGATATTAGTATGGAAGATAAAATGAGTGTAGAAGCAGAGGAATTTGTAGAACACATGAAGAAAGTACATACTCAAGTAAAGCAGCAATTGGAAGATATGAACCAGAAGTATAAGGAGAAAGCATATGAAAAGAGGAGACATAAGGAGTTTGAAGTTGGAGATGAAGTGATGGTGTATTTGAGGAAGGAAATATTTCCAGTTGGTACATATAATAAGCTCAAGATGAGGAAGTTTGGACCTTCTATGATTTTGAAGAGATTTGATTCGGGAAATGCATATGAAGTGGAGTTACCGGATGACATGGGTATATCACCTATATTCAACATTGCAAACCTACATCAGTACTGTGAAGCAGAATTCAGTGAGCACATTGAAGCAAAATTGGAGAATCAATTTCATAAACAACAATCAGATGAGACTAAATAAATTTTGGATACCAGAAATGGGAGGAAAACGTGTGGAAGATAATACAAAGAATATCTTGTGAAGTGGAAAGGCATACTAGTGGAGGATTCTTCTTGGATTTCTCAGGCTGAGGTAGATTATATTGGTTTTCCTTTAGCCCTAGAAAAGTGAGGGAATCACTTTTCAAATAACCTTGAATTTCTGATGCAGGAGCATCCTTGGTTCTTGGCAATATTGCATCAACCAAAAATATTTTCATTTCAGTTTGTTCTTGTTTCAGTTCTTGTTCCATTCAAGTTGGAAGATTCAGTGTATCATCATATTTTCTCAACAGACCCTGTGGATCTATGTTTACATCATGGGCATGTTCATTTTCCTTATTCCAAGATTTGAGCATGATTGGATCTTTTTCCAAAAATTTATCACTTCCAAATTTAGTGGCAGTTTCTTGAACTAACATAGAATATTTTTTCTAACAGCTAGTTTGATCACTTGTGGATCTTTCCTGTAACTTGTGGATCTCATCGATGTGATTCAAATTGTTCTTTGGACTGTCCCCGACCTTAATTATAGTTCCACACTTCATCCTATGCATTCACTGAGGAGTAATTCAAATTTGATGCTGACCTATTCATGCACATGTTACATTTTCCTTCATCAGATATTGTAATGATCTTTGGACAACATAGATGATTCTGGATCTCAAGATGTGATATAAATCATTGTAACTGATCATTACAAGGTAGTCAAGTTAGAATAAAGGATCTGATATGTAATATTTTCACTCACATTGAGGAGCATATAGGAAGATGGCATTTTGAGCATGTTGTATTAGGCATGTGAGCCCAATCTATAAGCCTAGATGTTGTTGGTTATTTGTAATTGAAATTTTTGATAATAAGAAAGTTAGAATCTATATTTTCCTCCAATTTCCATGTTTCTTCTATTGTGTGACTCTTGTTGCATGGTCTAGATTGTTCTCTTTGAGGACCCTCCTATCATGGTTGCACCACTAGTCATGCTCTTACCAATGCTTTTGTTGGTATTAAAAAACAACCTTAAATCTTGGGTCAGAAAATTAGTTGTCTTGACAAGGTTGTGGTATGATCTTGGATTATATCCTAGAGCGTGTGGGAAGCTTGTGTTTGATCATTAAGGTATGTAAACCTTATCAGGGAAATGTATCCTATATAGCATGGGTCTTGATTTAATACTTTCCATAATGGTTACTAGCAGATCACATTATTATATTTTATGATAACCCAAGTTTGCATTCAAGTAAGTAACAAACTTGGTTTGTAGTTTAAGCTATACACTTTTAATTAACATTCATAAGGTTTAGAAAATCTTGATCATTCTCTAGAATAGCCCACTAAACATGGGTTGTGCTTGAATGCACTACATAGTTAATATAACACAACCAATCTACATATCAACCAAAGTTATAGGTTCTTTATTATAGCAAGAGGTAACCGCTCTTGGATCATGCTATAATTACATCATAACCTTTTAAACTTGATTCAACCTGAATGCACCCAATGATGATTGACACCCAATTGTGATGGCAGTGATTTGTACATGAATTGTGCTCATATGAGTTCCTCCATTTCTATCACAACATAGCCACATTAAAATTTGGTCACACACGAATGCATCCTATATTTTTTATAGCACAATTGTGCCACATGACCAATAGAGTTATGGATCACATAATTACAATCACAAGAATTTGTTCCTTAGTTGTGCTCTTATGGTGATTCCATTACCATTACAACATAACCCTTTGTACTTATATTGCTCAAATCCTTACATTGCTTATTTTCTCTTTGGATGGATGGCTTCATGGATTTTTTGTGATTTATACAGCTTTTTTTTTTATAGTAAATGACATCAGATTATTTCTAAAGCTGAAATGATTTATTAATTATGGTTTTATGATGATTTTGAGTTTTATTTAGAAGGCATTAATAAGTGGATTTTTTATGAGTAGGAAGAATAGATTGTGATGCAATGTTTGGGTATGGATGGTTCAGGAAAAATTGGATTGCTATCGGTGTCATAACCAGGTTGGAGAGTACCTTGAGCCAGTGTGAAACACTTTCAAGTGTTTTTAGTAGGAAGCAGAACCTGACTGAAGGAATTTTTGAATATCTGACAAAGGAAGTTCTTGTATTCTAAAGATAAAATCATAAATTTGTTTGTCCAATTGGACGTCCAACCTGAGATCTTTAATATCCAATAGGGAAATTTTTTACATTCTAAAGATAAAATCATAAATCTGCTAGACAAATTTCAGATCTAATTTGAGGTAGTGAAGCTCTGACAAAGGAAGTTCCTACATTTTAAAGATAAAATCATAAATTTTATCAGTCCAATTTCAGATCTAATTTGAGGTTGTGAAGCTCCAACAAAGAAATTTCCTACATTCTAAAGATAAAATCATAAATATGCTTCATCCAATTTGAGGTCCAATTGTAAGGATTTTTCTTTTTAATTATACTTTTTGACATTTGTCTTGATACAAATTGTTACTTTAGAATTATGGTATTTTTTTTCTTCTAATGTTTTCAACCCTCATTTTAGGGAAGAACTTTGAAGATGGTTTCTTCAGAAGGAGATTACACTTTTTGACTATAGGTTTTGTCTAGAAACACCAAAATCTCAGGTACTATCATACTCAAGTACAACAGAGTTTGAGGCGAATTGCAATTAGTACTTTATTCTGATATGGATATGTTCTAGCCTGTAGTTGATTGTTGTAGCATAACAAATAGGATAAATAGTTGTTCATATACCATTGTTTCAAATTCTAAATTGCTATACCTTATTCTATGAGAAAATCATAGGGGCATTCTATACATAAGACGCCATTTTTTAAAATTCAAAATTATTGGCTCTTTCACAATTGTTTGCTTCATTTATTTTATCTAAGATAGCCTGTTGTATAGAATATGCTCTCAAAATCACAGTAAAATTCTTTATTCCAGGATGACTGTTCAAAATCTTTCACATCATAACAATGAACAGAAGCATCAATCATTAACCTGAACTTTGCAATACTTTTCCACTCTCTTTTCCATTCTGAATTTTATTCCTAATTTCATCCATGAAGAACTTTCTCATCCTGTAGATCCTGTTGTTAGCCATAACTTTACCAAGTGTCAAGGATAGATTCAAGTTTTTACCCAAGCAGCAATTGACAAAATTTGGCCTTACTAGATTCCAAAATTTGGTAAGGCCAATTTTTTTCATTTGCTGCATGGGTGAAAACTCGAAGCTATCCTTAACCCCAGGTAAAGTTATGGCTAACAACAGGATCTACAAGCTGAGGAAGTTCTACATGGATGAAATTGGGAACAAAATTCAGAATGGAAAATAGAGTAGAAAAGTAGAATTTTATGAAACTCTTGCAAAGTTTAGGTTAATGACTGATGCTTATGTTGATTGTTATGATGGGAAAGATTTTGAATAGTCATCCTAGAATAAAGGATTTTACTGTGATTTTGAGAGAATATTCTATACATTAGGTTTTCTTAGATCAAATAAATGAAGCAAACAATTGTGAAAGAGTCAAGCGGGTGCAAAAATATGGGTAGCCAATTTGTGGCCAATTTACTTTTTCATCCCAAAATAGAGAAAATGTGAGGGCGTTATAGTAAAATGCACTCACATTATGGTTTAAATTTCAAAAAATGTGTGCATTTTGAGTTCAAAAAATATTCATTTTCAAAAAAACATTTCCAAAACACGAGCACGTTATAATGCGCTCACATTTTGGTCTACATTGAATTTTTTTTCTTCTCTTTTTCTTGTCTCTTTCTTCTTGTTATCTTTCAGGGAAACTATATACATGAAATTATAAGTTGAAATTTACATATGGACATTTAATTTCTTATAATTTAAGTTATATTTCATGTATATAGTTTCAAGATGTTTGAGAATGGTTTTGGAACTCTAGGACTTATAATGCAAATTCTAGTTTTTGGAAGATCTCAAAAATTTTAAACTTAGTCAAATTTCAGTAATCAACATGTCAAATTTCAGTAATCAAGAGGTCAAATTTTTTTAATCAACAAGTTGTATCATATTTCTCTCTCTATCTCACTCATTGTTTATCCCTTATGCTCTAGACCTCTCTCTCACACTCTCTCCTTCCCTCTATACTTCTATCTATCTAACATCTCTCCCCCTCCCTCCTTTCCTCCTTTCCTCCTTCCCTCCTTCCCTCTCTAATTTTCTCTATCTCCCCCTCTCTCTCTTCCTTCCTCACACCCACCTTCCCTCTCTACTTCACTCTCTCTAACCTATCCTCTCTGCCTCTATCTCTCCTCCCTCCTCTCTCTCTCTCTCTCTTCCTTCATCCCGACCACCTTCCCTCTCTACTTCTCTTTATCTAACCTATCCATCTCTGCCTCTCTCACCCTCCCTCCTCTCTCTCAATCTCTCCACCTTCCTCCTTCCCTCCTCTCTCTCATTCTCTTTATTGTACTTCTCTCTCCCTCTATCCCTCCCTCCTCCCTTTCTACTCTCTATCTCCCTCCCTCCTCCCCCCTCTCTATCTCTCCTTCCCTATATACTTCTCTCTAACTCTCTCCATCTCTACCTCTCTCTCCCTCATTCCCTCTCACTCTCCCTCCCTCTCCCCCTCTCTCTTAATCTCCCAACCTTCCTCCTTCCCTTTTTGTTTCTCTCTCTCACACACTCTCTCCCTCCTCCATCTCTCTCTTTTTGGTTTAGGCTTTATGGTTTAGGGTTTAGGGTTTAATATTTAGGGTTTAGGCTTTATGGTTTATGGCTTATGCTTTAGGTTCAACCCCCTCTCTCTCAGGTCTATCCCTCCCACCCACTCTCTCTCTCTTAGGTATATCTCTCACTCCCTCTATCTCTCTTAGGTATATCTCTCACTCCCTCTATCTCTCTCTCTCTCAGGTCTCTACCTCCTAGGTCCCTTCTCCCTCTCTTAGGTCTCTCCGTCCCAGAACTCTCTCTCTCTCTCTCTCTCTCTCTCTCTCTCTCTCTCTCTCTCTCTCTCTCTCTCTCTCTCTCTCTCCTTCCCACCCCCTCTCCCTCTCTCAAGCTTCTCCCTCCCACCCTAACTAGAGAATATATCTATTCTTCTCAACTCCTATATCTCAGGTCTCTCTCTACCACCACCTCTCTGAATTCCTCTCCCTCTCTCAAGTCTCTCCCTCCCACCCTAACTAGAGAACTCTCTCTATATATTTCAAGTCTCTCCATCCCACCCTAACTAGAGAAATCTCTCTCTTAGGTCTCTCTCTCCCTCCTATCTCCCTCTCTACATCTCCCTCTCTCTCCCTCTCTCCCTCTCTCTCCCTCTCTCCCTCTCTCTCAATTCTATCCATCCCACCCCCTCCCTCTCTCTCAAGTCTATCCCTCCCAACCCCTCCCCTTCTCTCAAGTCTCTCCCTCCTACCGATCCTTTCTCTCTCAAGTCTCTCCCTCCCACACTAACTAGAGAACACACACACACACACTCTCTCTAGTCTCTCCCTCACACCCCCTCACTCTCTCTCTCCATCTCTATCTCTCTATCTCTCTCTCTCCATATTTATCTCTCTCTCTATCTCTCTCTCATTCCCTATCTATCCTCTCCCTCTCTCTCCCTTCCACCCCCTCTCCATGTCTCAGGTCTCTCCATCCCACCCTAACTAGAGAACTCTCTCTCTCTCTCTCTATCTATCTATCTATCTATCTATCTCTTAGGTCTCTCTCTCTCACCCCCTCTCCCTATCCCAAGTCTCTCCCTCCCACCCTAACTAGAGAACTCTCTCTCTCTCCCTCTGGTCTCCCTATCCCACCCCCTCTCCCTCTCTTAAGACTCTCACTCCCACCCTAACTACATAGCTCTCTCCCTCTCCCTCTCCCCCTCTCTCTCCATCTCTACCTCTCTTTCAACTCTATCCCTCCCACCCCCTCCCCCTCTCTCAAGTCTCTCCCTTTCACCCTAACTAGATAGCTCTCTCTCTCCCTCTCTCTCCAGGTCTCTCCCTCCCACCCCCTCTCCCTCTCTCAAGTCTCTCCCTCCCACCCTAACTAGAGAAATCTCTCTCTATGTATCTATCTCTAAGGTCTCTCCATCACACCCCCCTCTCTCTCGCAAGTCTCTCCCTCCTACCCCCTCTCCCTCTCTCAAGTCTCTCTCACTCACTCACTCACTCCTTCTATCTCTCTCCCCTCTACCCTCTATCTCTCTACCACTCTCTCTCTCAAGTATCTCCCTCTCTCAATTCTCTTTCTCTCACACACTCACTCCTTATATCTCTCTCCCATCTACCCTCTATCTCTCTCCCACTTCCTCCCTCTCTCTCTCTCTCTCTTCAAGTCTCTCCCTCTCTCAAGTCTTAATCTCACTCACTCACTCACTCTTATCTCTCTACCCTTAACCATTAAACCCTTAAACCCTCTACCCTAGATTGCTAATTTGGTGAAATTGGCAATGTAGTGGCTTGTTTTAAAAAATGGGTCCAAGAAATGGGGTCTCTCGATGATGTAAATCACTAGGTGACCCCATTTCTCAGACCCATTTTTTTATCTTTTTTAAAAAGGCCAAGTTAGGTTGCCAATTTCACCAAATTGTAAAGCTAGTGGGCCCTCTACCCTCTACCCTCTATCTCTCTCCCACTCACTCCCTCTCTCTTTTCCTTTCTCTCTCAAGTCTCTACCTCTCACTCTCTCTCTCTCTCTCTCTCTCACACACACACACACACACACACACACACACATACACACACACTCACTCCCTCTATCTCTCTCCCCTCTACCCTTAACCCTAAGCCCTAAACCATTAACCCTTAAACCCAATACCCTTAAACCCTCTACTCTTAACCCTCTACCCTCGATCTCTATAAATTCTCTCCCTCCTACCCCCTCTCCCTCTTTCAAGTCTCTCTCTCACTCACTCACTCCTATCTCTCTCCCCTCTACCCTTAAACCCTTAAACCCACTACCCTCTACCATTTATCTCTATCCCACTCCCTCCCTCTCTCTCTTTCTCTCAATTCTCTCTCTCCTACCCCCTCTCCCTCTCTCAAGTCTCTCTCTCACTCACTCAATCCTTCTATCTCTCTCCCCTCTACCCTCTACCCTTAGCCCTTAAAAACTTAAACCCTTAAACCCTCTATCCCAGCTTGCCAATTCGGTGAAATTAGGAATGTAGTGGCCTGTTTGAAAAAATGGGTGCAAGAAATGGGGTCTCCTGGTGATTTACATCATTGGGAGACCCCATTTATTGGACCCATTTTTTCAAACAAGCAAGTTAGGTTACCAATTTCACCAAATTTCCAAGCTAGTGGGCCCACTGGCTTGCCAATTTAGTGAAATTGGTAATGTAGTGGCCTATTTGAAAAAATGGGTCCAAGAAATGGGGTCTCCTAGTGATTTACAACACCGAGAGACCCCATTTCTTGGACCTATTTTTTCAAACAGGGCAAGTTAGGTTTCCAATTTCACCGAATTGGCAAGCTAGTGGGCCCACTGACTTGCCATTTTAGTGAAATTAGAAATGTAGTGGCCTATTTGAAAAAATGGGTCCAAGAAATTGGGTCTCCCAGTGATGTAAATCATCGGGAGACCAAATTTCTCAAACCCATTTTTTCAAACAGGCCAAGTTAGTTTTCCAATTTCACCAAATTTGAAAGTTAGTGGGCCCTCTACCCTCGATCTCTCTCCCACTCACTCCCTCTCTCTCTTTGTCTTTGTCTCTCTCTCAAGTCTCTACCTCCCACTCCCTCTCCCTCTCTCAGGTCTCTCTCTCACTCACTCACTCCCTCTATCTCTCTCCCCTCTACCCTTAACCGTAAACCCTAAACTCTAAACCCTTAAACCCTCTACCCTCTATCTATATCAAGTCTCTCCCTCCTACCCCCTCTCCCTCTCTCAAGTCTCTCTCTCACTCACTCACTCCTATCTCTCTCCCCTCTACCCTTAACCCTCTACCCTCTACCCTTAACCCTTAAACCATCTACCATCTACCATTTATCTCTCTCCCTCCCTCTCTTTCTCTCAAGTCTCTCCCTCCTACCCCCTCTCCCTCTCTCAAGTTTCTCTCTCTTACTCACTCCTATCTCTCTCCCCTCTACCCTAGCTTACCAATTCAGTGAAATTGGGAATGTAGTGGCTTGTTTGAAAAAATGGGGTCTCTTGGTGATTTACATCACCAGGAGACCCAATTTCTTGGATCCATTTTTTTAAACAGGCAAGTTAGGTTGCCAATTTCACTAAATTTCCAAGCTAGTCAGCCCATTAGCTTTCCAATTCGGTGAAATTAGCAATGTAGTGACCTGTTCAAAAAAATGGGTCCAAGAAATGGGGTCTCCTAGTGATGTAAATCATTGGGAGACCTCATTTCTCGAACCCATTTTTCACACAGGTCAATGTTTGATGCTATGGATGTGTTGCTAATATGTGGTTGTCATTGATGTCAACACTATTAGCATTTGGTGTATCCTAGTCTGTATATGTCAAGGATATTGAGAAAATTGTAAAAGAAAGTGTTCTAGGTTCCTAGTGGAACTGTGCAGGTCATGAAGGCATCTTGTTTTGTATGTTGAAGTTCAGCCGCTATGGACTAAAGGGTTTATTTTTTAGAGTATCTAGACCATCTACCGAAAGTTTTAGAGGTTCGCATATAGATTTGATCATGTTGTGGTCTAATAGTATTTTGTGGTCTCTATTAGTGTTCCTGAGTGAAGTTTGTGTGATTCTGGTAATCTCAGATGTTGCAGATGTTTCTCTATTATTTCTTGATGCTTTTGGATGTCTCTAGATCATGCTCTATCTTTGTAGTACGTCCACATTTATCGGTGTTCCCATGGTCGAAGATTTTTCTTGCGTACATTCAGGTTTTCATGTTCTTGGCCAACATGATGGTGGTAACATGATGTGGATCCTTGAAAAGTTAAATTTGAATGTTTGGCGTGCTCGTGAATATTTTTTTGGGTCACATCATTGTTTTGGCTGATAGTGTTTAGATCCACATTGAAAATTTAATTGTAAATTTGGGCCGACATTGAAAATATGTTTTATATTCCTAGATGACTAAGTTGATGAAATCTCATGTATCAGATATATAAGAGCGATTGTTTCATCGGTGCAAAGTGTGCTTTGTGTGTTGGGTGTGATCCTATGTGTGTATGTGTGAATATCATTCAATTTCATAGCAGATTGTGAGGAAGATCAAGCGAAGTTTGAAGTAGTTTGAGTGAAAAGTGAAGGAGTGTTTTGTGCTTAATTGGAACTATAATCAGGCTTGTGCAAAATCTATTTTCTCAATTCATACCCTTTGGATTTTAATCCTATTCTATATTGTTGGGAAGTGAACCCCTTTTGTAATTGAGCAGTGAGCTCTAGGTAGTGTGCCTGAATGCATGTGCATTCCCCTTTATTGTTTTCATTATACTTTTAACAGGGTATAATATTGTGGACTAACAACCACCATGGTTTTTCCCCTAACAGGGTTTCCACGTAAAATATTCTTGGTGTTCTTTATCTCTCTAATGTGTTAATTGCTTATGGTTAATTGCTTATTCATCAAATTTGAGATTAAGTTAAGTAAAGTTTGAAAAGTTTATTATTTTGTGACAATTGATTCACCCCCCTCTCAGTTGTCTATCCTTGTTTTTTCAACAATTGGTATCAAAGCAGGTTCCTCTAAAGAAGTCTAAAATCTTGAGGTGATCTGAGATGGCAACATTCAAGAAGGACAGCTTGAGATTTGATGGAACTAATTAACTACTCATTGTCAAAATTCAGGCTGCAATGTCACCTAAGGTGTATTGGTGAAGCCTACTGGAAGATTACAAAAGATCGATATGTTATTCCTCATAATGGCCCCTCCACTGCTGATGATACCAAAGATGCTCAAAACAATATGAGGGCTATTAAAGCTTTGGTGAGTGCTCTAACAGATTTGGAGATGGAAAATGTGGTAGTACTGTAGACAGCTCATGAGATTTGAATGAAGATAGAAACTTTGTATGAAGGAGATGCACAGGTGAAGATGGCTAAGCTACAGAGTTTGAAAGGAAAGTATGAGAATTTGAAGATGGGTGAAGATGAAAATATCACTTCTTTTATGCAAAGATTAAATGAAATAGTGATTGGTATTACATGTGTCGGTGGTTCTCTGGATGAGGATGAAATTTTAGCCAAGATACTCAGATCCTTTCCTCCCTCTTACAAAGTGAAGGCTCGGGTTATTGAAGAGCTCAGATCAGTAACAAATATGTCAAGAGACACATTAGTTGGTAAGCTTGTTGCTTTTGAATTAAGTGAATTTGGTGAATTTTTTCCAAAGACTGAATCTGCACTCAAGGCTACTGTATCTAGAAGTAACAAGAAAGATATGGTCTCAGAGAATGTTCCAGAAAGATATCCAAGTATGATGAAGAATTGAAACAGCTTGAAGATAAAGAAAGAGAGGTAGAAGAATTAGAAGCACTAATTGTAAAGAAAGAAGGCAGAGGAAAAGGTAAGTATGGAGTGTTTCCTATTAGACGTTTTCTTGCAGTAAAATAGGTCATTTTGCATCAAGATGTCCTAAAAGAGTTCCTAGATCTAAGCCTAACAATTCTATATTCCAAAAGAAATGTTACTTTGTTGGAGTGACTGATGATGAGGCTAATAAAGATAATGGAAATGAAGATGAATGGGTTTTCATTGCTACCATTAAAAATAGTTTTGTGGCTACTAAATCTACTAAAGATGAGACAACTCTTGCAGCCTGAGTTGAAGGAAAGGATGAGTGGGTTATTGATAGTGGATGCTCACATCATATGGCTAGTGATAAAAACAAATTTGCAAGTCTAGAGAAGTATGATGGTGGTGTTGTAATATTTGGAGACAACAATGTTCGTGTGATTCATGGCAGAGGTTCTATTTTCCTTGGTGGTAAGGATAACATTGATGATGTTCTTTATGTTGAAGGCTTGAAGCACAATATTTTGAGTGTTGGACAGATGGTGGAAAAAGGCTATCATCTACAATTCAAAGATTGAAGATCCAAGATACGTGGAAGTTCTAGCAATATGATTGCTACAGGTAGAGAGACAAAAGGTAATATTTTTCACCTGAATATTGCTAGTGGGAGTTGTTTAATTGCTCAAGTAGATGAAAGCTATTTTTGGCATAGGAGGTTGTGTCATTTAAATTTTTATAACATTATCAAGGTAAGTTCCACTCAAGTAGTAAGAGATCTACCTAAGTTAGTGAAGCATGCTAACACAATTTGTAAGGAGTGTTAGATGGGTAAGCATATTAGAGTCTCCTTCTAGAGAAAATAGTTTCATTCAAATGATTTGTTGGAGCTGATACATACTAACCTTTGTGGTCCCTCCATAGTCAAAATTATTCATGGAGAAAGGTACTTTATGTTGATTATTGATGATTACTCTAGAATGATATGGGTTTCCTTCTTAAGAGAAAAATGTGAAGCACTGGAAAATTTCAAAAGTTTCAAGGCTATGGAAAAGAATGAGAAAGTTCTAAAAGCCAAGTGTCTGAGATCTGACAGAGGTGGTGAGTTCACCTCCAGGGAGTTCAACTCTTTTTGTGAAGAACATATAATCATAAGACAGTTATTTTCTGATCCCTCAATAGAATGGAGTTGCAGAATAAAGAATAGAACAATTTTGGATGTTGCTAGAAAAATGATGATAGAAGGAAATATGCCCTAGATCTATTGGAGTGAAGCTGTAAGAACTACTATGTATACTTTAAACCAAGTAAATGTTAATTTTAATTTTGGTAAGACCTCTTTTGAGCTATGGTTTGGTTATAGCCCTACTGTTAAATATTTCAAGATCTTTGGAAGAAAATGTTATATCAAGAGAGATGATCTGATATAGGAAAGTTTGATGCAAGAAGCGATGAAGGAATCTTTTTAGGTTACTCCACTAAAAGCAAGGCCTACCGATGCTATAACAGAAGACTGAGAAAGATGATTGAGAGTGCAAATGTTAGAGTTGATGAGGATTCTACCAAATCATCCAAATATTGTGGATATGATTTAGATGAAGACAATAAAAACAAAGGGAAAAATGTTCAGACACCAAATAAACTTCATATTATTCCATATGTTCTGGTAAAGCAACCTCAATTCATTTTGGTAAATCAAGTAAATCAAGAAGCACAGACAAGTGCAAGTTCAGAAGAAAGAACTAGAAGATCATGAAAGTCCCAAAACTCCAAGGTATGTAAAGCTAAATCATTTTGAAAGTCAAATTATAGGAGATAAGAATAAAGGAGTCCAAACTAGAAGAAATATTGCAGAAGAGTATTGCTTGATTTCCAAGATTGAACCTAAAAATGTCACTAAAGCCTACCAAGATGAACATTGGATGGAAGCTATGAAGGAAGAGCTGACACAAATTGAAAAGAATGACATGTGGACACTAGTTCCTAGACCTAAAGACAAAAATGTGATTGGTACTAAATGGGTGTTTCAGAACAAGCTAAATGAACAAGGTGAAGTGGTCTGGAATAGAGCAAGACTAGTATGTAAAGGGTATTCTTAGATGGAAGGTGTTGATTTTGAAGAAAATTTTTCCCATGTTGCCAAAATTGAAGCTGTTAGATTATTTATTTCTTATGTTGCATACAAGAACTATAAAGTCTATCAAATGGATGTGAAGTTGGCATTTTTGAATTTAGAACTAGAAGAAGAAGTATACATTGAATAGCCAGATGGATTTCAGCTAACTAACAAGGAAGATATGGTTTTCCACTTGAAGAAAGCTCTATATGAACTTAAGCAAGTCCCCAGAGCCTGGTATGCTAGATTGGACAAATACTTACTGAAGCTTGGATTCACTAAAGATACTGTTGATAGAAACTTATATTTCAAATTGGATCATGATAAAGAGGTAATTATAGAAGTCTTTGTTGATGACATCATTTTTAAAGGAGATGAAAATCTATGTATGAAGTTTTTTTATGAGATGAAGGGTGAATTTGAGATGAGTATGATTGGAGAGATGAAGTTCTTTCTAGTATTGCAAGTTACCCAATTAGACAAGGGAATTTTCATATCTCAGTCCAAATATGTGAGAGAGCTATTGAAGAAATTTTGGATGGAAGAATCAAAGATTTTTGGTACTCCCATGATGGTGACCGGATGCAAGCTAACACAGAATGATGATTCTCCTAAGGTGAATCAAACTAGATACATTTTAATGATCAGTGGATTGCTCTATTTAACCCAGACTAGACCATATATTATGAATGTTGTATGTATGGTTGCTAGATTTCATGTTGATCCAAAAGAATCACATGTGACTGTTGTTAAGAGAATCTTCAAACATCTGAATGGAATAGTTAACTTTAGACTTTGGTATCCAAAGGATGATTATCTCACTTTGAGTCATATACTAATGTAGATTAGGCTAGAGATGTAGATGACAGGAAAAGTAATAGTGGTGGTGTTTTCTTCCTAGGGAAGAAGTTGGTGTCTTGGTTGAGAAAAAAGTAGAATTTCATTTCTCTATCTATTGTTGAAGTAGAATATATTATTTCTACAAATAATTGTGCTCAAGTGATATGGATGAAACAAATGTTGAAAGATATCAGGGTGATATATGAATAGCCTATTTCCATATAATGTGACAATTCAAGTTCAATAAATATTTCAAAGAATTTAGTGCTACACTCCAAGACTAAACATATATCAATCAAGTTTCACTTCTTGAGGGAGAAAGTGAATGAGAAAGAAGTCTGATTGGAGTTTGTGCCTGCCAAAGAACAGATTGCAGACATATTTACTAAGTTGTTATCGAAGGATACTTTTGAGTATCTCAGAGGAATGTTAGGGGTAATTACCCCTCCTCATAAGAACTAAAAGATGCATTTACTTGCATCAATCTATGAGCTACATTGCTATATCCTAATCCAGATTGATGTTTATGTGGCTGCTACTCAGGGGGAGTTGTCAGATGTGCAGATATGTGGTTCAAAGTGTGTATATGGGAAGGTCATGGTTACCTTTTCAATTGATGTAAAAGGGGGAGAAGTGCAATGTGCAATGTGCAAAATATTTTGAGGAGAAGAGCCTTGTGGGAGAAAAGAAGTTAAGAAGCAAGTGTGTTGGGTTGATGGTATTTTTCACATCATGTGTTGCCATCAATGCCAAAGGGGGAGATTGTTGGATGTTGTGGATTTGTTGTTGATATGTGGTTGTCATTTATGTTAACACTATTAGCATTTGGTGTATCAAAGGTTGTATATGTCGAGGATATTGAGAAAATTGTAAAAGAAAGTGTTCCAAATTCCTAGTGGAACTGTGTAGGTCATGAAGGAATCTTGTTTTGTACATTGAAGTTTAGTTGTTGTGGACTAAAGGGTTTACTTTTGAGAGTATCTAGATTATCTACCAGAAGTTTCAGAGGTTCACATATATATTTGATCATGTTGTGGTCTAACAGTATTTTTGTGGTCTCTATTAGTGTTCCTGAGTGAATTTTGTGTGATTCTGGTAATCTCAGTTGTTGTGGATGTTTCTCTATTGTTTCTTGATGTTTTTGGATGTCTCTAGATTGTGCTCTATCTTTGTAGTACATCCACATTGATTGGTGCACTCTTGGTCAAGGATTTTTCTTGCGCACGTTCGGGTTTTCATGTTCTTGGATGACATGATGGTGGTAATGTGTTGTGGATCCTTGAAAAGTTAAATTTGAATGTTTGTCACACTCATGAATTTTTTTTGGGTTGCATCATTATTTTGGCCAATGGTGTTTAGATCCACATTGAAAATTTAATTGTAAATTTGGGCCGACATTGCAAATATGTTTTAATTTCCTGGTTGACTAAGTTGTTGATGAAATCTCATGTAGCGGATATATAAGAGCTATTGTTTCATTGGTGTAAAGTGTGCTTCATGTGCTAGGTGTGCTCCTATGTGTGTATGTGAAAATATCATTTGATTGTAGAGTAGAGTTTGAAGAAGATCAAGCGAAGTGTGAAGTAGTTTGAGTGAAAAGTGAAGGAGTTTTCTGTGCTTAATTGGAATTCTAATCAGGCTTGTGTAGAAGCTATTTTCTCAGTTTGTACCCTCCAGATTTTAATCCTATTCTTTATTGTTGGGTAGTAAGCCCCTTTTGTAATTGAGTAGTGAGCTCTAGGCAATGTTCCTAAATGCATGTGCATTCCCCTTTATTTTTTTCATTATGATTTTAATAGGGTATAATATTGTGGACTAACATTCACTATGGTTTTTCCCCTAATAGGGTTTCCACATAAAAAATTCTTGGTGTTCTTTGTCTCTTTGATGTGTTAATTGCTTATGGTTAACTACTTATTCATCAAATCTAAGATTAATTAAAGTTTGAAAAGTTTATTATTTTGTGACAACTGATTCACCCCCCTCTCTCAATTGTATGTCCTTGTTTTTCCAACACTCAAGTGATGTGATGTGCAAGGTCATTGATGTCACTTCTTGCATCATTTAATTTATTGATTATCAAACTAGGTGTGTCTTAGAGATGTATGTGATAAAGGTGTTTCCATGAATTGGGGGGTTTTGCACTGTAAACAATGACTTTTGGTCATAGTTTAGCTTCATTAGGAGTTGTTAGGAGCTTTCAGGAGTCGATCTTAACAACAAGTCCCTAACTAGTTCTAAAGACGTAATCCTAATTTATCTCTTAACTAATGATTGTTCAGACTCCAATAAACTAGTTCAGACTTCACTTGACTTAATTGCAATTTATTAAAGAAGAATTAAGCTAAAAAGTGAATTTATTTTTAATCTAAAACTTAGAATTGAAATGTACTTGGAGAGGAAATCTATTTACGTTTACAGAAAAGGATCTAATTACATTTACAGAAAATAAACATTAATCTAGAAAGCAATAATACTAAATTCCATGAACAAATTCCAAATAAGCTTTAGTTTCATCTTTCCATAAGTCATCGTTGTCTTTTCCATTAAAACTACATGCATTTTAAAATAAGCAATGAATTTAATTCTATGAACAATAATTAAATCTATAGCGAATGAGTGAATATAAATCTACAATAAAGCATAATGAATTATTCTAAGAACACGACGAATTTAATCTAAGAATATAATCAATCTCATTTACTAATAATCATTAAACAAAGATTAATATTCCTACTTTCCAATTGAGATGAACAGTGCAAAAATCAAATGAATCAAAGATGAACAGTGCAAAAATCAACTGAATCAAAGAACATAACACAAGTCACCTCCTTTAGTTGAGTGGGCCCTACTCTTCCTTTGGTGGGACTTAAACACTAAGCTTCAAATAAACTCCTTATTTGCATTCCAATTGGCCAAAATAGGTGAGTAGTAAAAAAGTGCAAATAATCAACATTACAATGCTAAAGCAGAAGATTAAATAACTCCCAAACTAAAACTAAGGATGGATATTTATAAGAATATCCACTTATTTGAATACAAAAATTGGTGCAGCCCGCCAAGATGCAAAGTAGCAAAAACTAAACTTAAACATAACTGAAAGTTCCATAAAGAAATCTACCACATGATAATAGCTAAACAGGAAGTTCTCAAACTGACTGAAGAAGTCAATTCAGAAAAATTCATCAAGAGCTAGCTGGAGCGATCAAGAGCAAGAAAAATTCAAAGTTCATTAAACAGGGAGTTTAACATGTCCACCTCATGAAATCGATACTTAATCAATCAAACAAAATCCTCAAAGATAGGATGTAATCAAGATAGCAAAATATCTCAACTTGCATAACCATTTCATCATTAATCATCACTAAAAAGTAATACATTTAATGCCAAATATCATTTCTCATATATACTCCAATTAGTTAAATATAAGGAAAAATCAAGAAAACATTCAAGCATATAGTCTACCGCTAGCATAGTTAATTAATATATAATAAAGTCTTTGAAAACATAAAAGGGATTAATTAAAGTGTCATTTCATGCACTCATCATTTCTCCCCCTCCTGCTATCAACCATGTCCTCATGGTTGAGGATCTGGAAAATCCTTGTTTCTGCCTTCCAACTAGACAACTAGATCACCACAATAAGTCGCATACTATAGGGATGTTCTCTGATGAGCATATCCATTTTGTTCTTCAATTCTCCTCAACAAATCTCTCAAATTTTCTCCAATAAATTGCGGTGGAGCATTCAATGCAGGTGTAGGAGCTATGAGAAATGGTGGTTTGAAATTTATTCCAACCCAATTTGTATTCTACTCCTCAATGACCTATATCAAGGATCTCACTCTTGTGAGACTCTAAGTGACATTTATTGGAGAGATTGCTTCTCTCCTTCTTAGTGATGCTAGAATGTTTTTGTATCTTTCTCTTGTTGCAATCAAGCCTCTATGTGGGAGATGTTCTTGAACACTTTTAAAAACTCTAATGCTTTTATTCAAATTCCTCCTGTAGATCGATGCCACATTATCTCCCAATGCAAAGTATCTAAACGTGACTCTGAAAGCCATAAACCAAGGAGTTTCATTCCTCATTGGAATTCCCAATTTCATTTATGCTTCTTTGTATTGGTTTTTCCTATTATACCACTCAACTTGGTTCTGTAATAAAGACAAAAAAATACCTGATTTACAACTCCCCAATGTAAACATTTAGAAAAGACTATGGAAAATTACAAAGAATAAAGCCATGCTAAAAGTATTCACACATTTGGTTTTAAATGGTGGGATGGCTATGTAGAAATATTCAATAAATTTTTTATCATCATCATAATCTATTTTTGTTTTTAAAACCAACTGATTAATTTTCCATTATAAAAACCTTTCCATCAAGAATAATGCATATAATTATGAAGGTTTCCTCATTGATAACATTGCTGAAGACAGCTCTACCACTTGTTGTAATCTTTCATTTGCCTCATCTCTCTCTTTTTCTAGTTGCTGATTTTGGATTTTCAACTAATTATTCTCATGCTTAAGCTTGAGTGTTATAAGGGAGAGGTATCTCCTTGGAGTTGATGAAGTAGAAGCTTCAAGATAATGCAATCTACTTGACTGTTGTTTTAACTCTTCCTCTTTCTATTGCAATTCAGCCTTCAATCTTTCTATTTCTACAAAACTAAGCCTTATTGTTTCTTCTATTTGGGCTAATTCTTGTGCATTAGCCTGCTATAAGACATTTTCTATTTGATTCAATTGTGTTTTCAAAACATTTTCTTTCTCTATCATCTCCTTTTCTATTTTCTCAGTCTTGGATACAATTTTTTTGTAACTCTTCTTTTATTAACTTTTCCTCCAAAAATTGTATTTTTTTCCTTTCCTCATCCAATTCTGCTTGCATTCTAGATACTACCATTGCTTTAGCCATCTCTTCCTCTTCTTCTTCCATCTCTTCTTCCATTTTAGGGGATTTTTGTTGTTCAGTTATTGGTTCTTTCCCTTTCCTTCTTTTAAAAACCAAATAGGTGGTGAAGAAGATTCATCAGACCCTCTAATAGGGTTATCTTCTTTTGACATATCAAGGGATTTTTTTTCAAATGGAGAGCCATGAGACACTAGAATAGGGGATTTTTGAGGAGATGGAATTGGGGATTCAGGAGGACATTTAGGTTGTTTAGGAGAATGAATAGGCTATTGGATTTCTTCACTATTTTTCAAGGTGTCTTGAGGGGCATTAGGTATTTCAACTAGTTTTTCAAGAGAAGTTGGAACATCAATGTTACCAAAACTAGGGTTTTCTTGTTTTGATGCATGCCTTTTTCTTTTTGCAGTACTACAGTTTTCTCTTTCAATCTCTTGTAGCTTTCTTTTTCCCTTTTTCAATTTTCAACTTTTTCACTGTGGGTCCCTTTTTATATTTCTTTCCACTTTTGGCAATGGGGGTTAACAAAAATTCCAACCACCCCTCTTTACTAGAATCCTTCTTCATGAAATGATGTTTGATAATTAAATGAATCAAACTATGGTATCTAATGGACAACACACCTCTAGATTTTACCCTAGCTACCATAGAAGATATTTGTGTGAATAGAAAGGTGAGAAGGTTAGTTCTTGTAGAAGGTTTGGTATTTCCATACCTCAAATGTGTGAGCATTCATATTCCAAGCCCTAAAATTGTGTTGTGTTTCACCTCACATGTGAAGATTTTCATTAACCATGTTACGACTGTCTTCCATGGTTCTTCTAGACTGCTACAAGCAACTCCCTTTTGGCTACCCTTATGCCACTAAATTTTTGGCTTCCTTCCTAGATCTTCATGAAATGTAGGGACCAATTCCTCAAAACCCACATGTCCTTTGTTTATTGGCTCACCTTCAGCTGGAATACCATAGATTTCACTAATAACAGTGGGGCTAACTTCAATTATTTCCCCTCTTACCCTAGTGACATTCACATGAAATTTCATAAAAAAATCTTCAACCAAATCAAGATTGAATCCTTCATACATTTGTATGAACTCAAGCCACCCTTCCTCTCTTAGCAAGCTCTCTATTTCAGGATCCAAAATGAAGTTATCTGGCTTTGAATTCCTTTTCTACTCCATTTTTCCTTACTTCTACAATTTTACCAGAGAAAATGGTGGATGCAACATTTTGAGTGAAATGAAAAATGAATGTTTATTTCCACAGATGCAATACTTTTCAAAAAAAATGCATGTCATGTCAAGATGTTGAGCATTTACTTCACCTCATTCCTTGTGAATGTTTTGCACATATCAGCCAATACTTTTGAGTTATGACTCAATCGGTTGGTGGTGATGTTGACACAAGCATACATTTTTCTGAACTGATATGAAATCTCTCTTATTACTTACATTTATTGCAGCAGTCACCTATATATCAAATCCTTATGTCCTTTCCATATTTTGAAATGATTAAGACTTATTTACTATAACATTTAATAATTACGGGTGGAGATATCTATGCTCAAAACATTTATTTAATCTCACATCATATTAACTAAATCATAAAGTAATATTTTGAAAATGGCATCCACAATAAATGCATACCTTTTTATTAAATGCAAGAGTTAATCGAAGCATGTGAATTAACTTAGTTGGAAAAAATTCCAATGAGTTCATCAAAAAGGGCTCAAAATTAACAAGAGCATTTATTGCAAAGAACCTTGGGAATTTCAAAATTCATCAAGAGTCATTAAGAGCCATCAGGAGCCATCAGGAGTCATCAAGAGACTGCCATTTCTGGTTTTCAACCATCCTCTTTTTTTCTTTTTTTTTCTTTTTTTTAAATTTTTTTCATTTTTATAAGTGATAAACCGCCATTTCTGGTTTTCAATCTATCTCCTTTATTCAGAAGTAAAACTGCCATTTCTGGTTTTCAATTTACCTCCTTTATTCATATATACCTTTTCAAAACATTATCCAAGAGTACATTCTCCTATGGAAGGAATATCTTCCATCAGAAAATGTTTAACCCTATTCTATAATTCTACTACAAATTCCTCTTTCATGTAGGTTTGTGATACATCTTCAAATGATGGACGTTAACTAGCATGATCCTTCTTTCTCCATCTATTGGTATTAATTGAACAACTCCATTTTGAAAAAATTCATCAATTTCATAGGTTCCCAGCCATCTTGTGTGAAATTTTCCCCTAAACTCTTGAAATCTCGAGTCAAACAATAGTGCCCAATCTCCCTTCTTAAATTGTCTTGTCACAATATTTTTATCATGCCACTCCTTCGTCTACTTTTGAATTATTTCAGTATGTTAAAGAGCTTTCATTCTCATCTCATCTAATCAGTTCAACTGTAGAATTCTATTATTTTCTCCTTCAGGAAAGTTAATACCAACCTCCAATGTTGTTCTCAATGTTTGCAATTCAAATTCAATAGGAATTACTAGAGTTTTTCCAAAAACTAATTCATATGGAGAGAATCCATTAGTTGTCTTCTAGGTTGTATTGTATGCCTAGACTGCCTCATCTAAGCTTTTTTCCCAGTCTATTTTCCTCAATGAAACAATCTTTGTCAAGATATTCTCCAATTTCCAGTTAGTAACCTCTACTTGTCCATTCGCCTAAGGATGATATGGAGTTGATTTTCTATGTGTCATTTGGTATCTTTAAATAAATTCTTCCATCATAGTATACATAAACTATGGCCCTTGGTTTGAAACTATCTCTCTTGGTGCACCAAATCTCTGCAAAATATGCTTGTATAGAAAATCAACTACTTTGTCTTCTTTTGTTGTTGGTAAAGCTTTCACTTCAACCCACTTTGTGACATAGTCTATGCAAACTATGATATATTGTTGTCCTCTCAAAGGTGGATCAACAGGTCCCACAAAATCAACTCCCCATTTCTTAAATGGTTCCAAATTTATTTGAAGTTGTAATGGAATCTCCATTGTTGATGAGGTCTTCCCACGTGTTGACATTCATCACAATGCTTAACAAAGATTGAAACATCGTTTGTCATAAATGGCTAAAAATAGCCAGCTCCTAAGATCTTATGAATAGTTCTGACTACTGAATAATGTCCTCCTTCTGGCTCATGATGGCAAGCATGTATTACATCATAAATGTCTATTTCAGAAATACATCTACAAAGAACATGGTTAGGACACATTTTAAATAATAATCCATTTATCCATTGGAACCTAGAACTTTCATGAATTAATCTTCTTTTTTGTTTAGGATTGAAATAATTTGGACACTTCCCTGTTACAAGATAATTTGCAAGATCAAAAAACCATGGTGGATGAATTGATATTGCAAACAAGTGCTCATTCAAAAATATGCCATCTACTAGCTCTTGATCACCTTGCAATACAATTCTAGAAAGGAAATTAGCAACAACATTATCTTTACCAGGCTTATCTACAATTGTTACATCAAATTCCTGCAACAACAATAGCCATCTTATAATTCATCCACCCACTACAGCTTTATTCATCAAATATTTAATAGCAGCATGGTATGTATGAATAAATACCTTGTAACCAGTAATATAATGCCTAAATTTATTGATTGCATATATTACTACTAAGAACTCTTTCTCAATTGTTGTGTAGTTCCTTTTAGTAGGATTCAATTTTTTGCTGATATAATAGAGAGCATACATTGCTTCATTTTCATCTTTGTGTCCCAATACTACACCAATAGCATAGTTAGATGCATCAACATTTATATGAAATGGAACTCCCCAAATAGGTCCTTTGATAATTGGAGCAGTAGTTAAGGCATGTTAAGGCATGTTTAATTATCTCAAATGATTTTTGACAATCACTTGTCCAAAGAAACTCTGTCTTTCTTGAGCAATGAAAACAAAGGTTCAACAATTTTACTAAACCCTTCAATGAATCTTTTGTAATAACCAACATGCCCAAGAAAACTATGAACTTCAATTTGACTTCTAGGGATCTCAATCTTTTGAATGATTTCAATTTTCTTGGGGTCAACTTTTATCCCCTCTTTTGAAATGTGATATCCCAAAAGAATACCTTATGTCATCATGAGGGAACTCTTTTCATGATTTAAAGATAACCTAAGATCCTTACATCTTTGCAACACTTTATTCAATCTCTCAAGTGCTTCCCCAAATGTTTGTGCATGAACTGTGAAGTCATCCATACAAACTTCTACACATGAGGTAGTCCAATCTATAAAAATTGCTAGGACGGCCCTTTGAAAAGTTGTTGGTGCATTGCACAATCCAAATGGTAATAATGTTTAAGCATATTCTCCCCAAGGAAATGTAAAGGTAGTCTTCTCCTGGTCTTTAGGAGCCACTTGAATCTGATTATAACCACTAAATCCATCTAAGAAAGAGAAATAAGTACTGCCAGTTAGGTTATCTAGTACTTGATCAATAAATGGCAAAGGAAAAATGATCTTTTTTAGTGGCTTTGTTTAATTCTCTGTAGTCCACATATACACGGAATTTTCCATTTTTCTTAGGAACAATAACCAATGGAGAAACCCATTGACTATCAGATATTGGATAAATAAACCATATTTTCAGCAGTTTTTCTATCTCTTGTTTCACAATATCCCGTAGAGTAGGATTGATTCTTTTTTGGCCTTTCCTTACTAGTTTAACATCTTTAGTATATATATGATGAGTACAAATAGAAGGGTGAATTCATCTCATGTCTTTATATTCCCAAGCAAATGCTTCAGAATGATTTTCCAAAGTCTACTTCAATTCCTTTTCCTGGGAAGAAGACAAGGATGAATTAATAAAAAAAGGCTTATCCCCTACTACTGTTATTTATTTGGTCTTATTCTTAGAATCAGATGGATCTCCCACAAGTGTATTTAAGGGACAAGTGTGTGAATTTTTTTGATGTACTTGACAACTTTTCTCTTTTCCTTGACAGATCTTTTCAGAATTAAGATCTTGTTCCTCATATTCTTCAATATGTTCTACCAAGATAACCATAGCTAATTCTCCAACACCATCTCCTTCTGAATCCATATCCTCATCAACCCAAATTTGAGTATTTTCCTAAAATGATGGTTGAGTAGGAGGAAAAAGTGATAATTCCTTATTTTTTTTACCATTAGAAATGATCATACTTCCTAATCTGCAATCTATCAATTTTTTTGTAGTAGCCAACCATGGTCTACCTAAAATTATTGGATAACCATAATTTTTCTTTCTAACTTTAAGGACTAAAAGTTTGACTAGATAATCCCATGTATCAATAGTAACCATAATATCTTCAATAACACCTTCAAGTTTAGCAGTAGATTGATCTGTCAACTATAAAATAGTTGTTGTGGGTTGAACAGTTGTCATACCCAGTAGTTCAACAGTGTCTGATGTTGTGATAACATTGATAGCTGCTCCTAAATCAATTAGTACGCTGGTTATCTCAATCCCTCCAGTACATAAGTTATCACAAGACTACCAGAATCATTATATTTTTGAGGTATAATCTTCCTAATAACACATTAGTAAGTTTAGTCCCTATCTAAATTGTAGGAGATAATTTCTTCTTCCTACCTAGCATTTTCATACAAAGAGATTTAACCAACTGATTTATTTCTATTATGTCTTTAATGGCCTACAATAGTGGTATCTCAATATTGATCTTTTCCAGTGCACAGAGAAGCCGAGAATCTACCACATTCATATAGTTTGGTTGAGATTTTTCAAGAGCTACTTGTTCTATTTTTAAATGTTCATAATAAGGTGCTTGCCTAACCTTTTGTTCATCATTAGAGTTTTGATCTTCCTTTGAATACTCTTTTTCTATCTCACTTTCCTGATCTCTAATGTTTGGTATGAATGGAGCATTTTGGTTCCTCAACTGAATATCATTGGCATCTCTCACATTCAAAGTAGGAGGATTGGTATCATTAGGATTATTTTTTGATTTTGAAACATGTTGTGCGAGCAAGTGAGGTTGGTTTACTTGTTCATTAGGAGGATTAGGACTAGTGATGAATGGAGGTGATTGTCCCCAAGGATGCCTTGGTCCCTAATTTTTCATGGTTGAAATTGTGTTTGATTTCGTTGCCACTAAGGTTGGTTCGGGTACCACTAACACTGATTTGGTTGCCATGGTGATTGATTCCACTGAGGATTCATCCATTCCAGTTGACCCCAAAATGTAGGTGGTGGTTGTGCTTGGTAATGAGTCCATTGGTTTGCATTTGGCCAAGGATTTTGATTTCAATTAGCTCTAGGACCATATTTCCCTTGATCAGCATTATATCATGTATTTTGGGGTCTTTGTCTAGCATAGCTAAGTTCTTCCTCTACTTCAGGTTGTTTCTTCAAATTATTCTTAATTTCTATTAGAATTGGCTATGGATGCCAAGATCTATGGACCAAATGGAAAGCACAAAAAGAGAGAATATGAATATGACAAGAATAAATTGTATTCAATGTCAATGATATGAGATGATTATACAATGAGAGATATCCCTTGGTTATATAGCCAAGGTGAGAAGCAAGATGTCATAGGATTATGACAAGTGTCTTAATCATATGACATGAGACAACTAATCACACTTTCCTAGGTTAACATGAAGTATTTGTCAAAGGATAAGATAACAACTAATGAAAACTAACATCTTCTAGAAAGGTTCCTTCCTATGACCTAAGTAAACTTAACATGTGTAAATAAGTCCCCTAGTAATGAATGAACTAGGTACAAGACTTTATTTACACCAACACCCCCCCTTAAGTGCAACTTAGGGAGTAGCAGATTATTATGCAAATGACACAAAGATGCAAAGATGGGTCCTGACTACTAGGCCATGTTAGGTACCCATGTACATATGCAATGCAAATGAAATCTCTCACAAACAGAGAAAAGGAGAAAACCCAGTGAGACTAAACTCCTCCCCAAAAGAGAGATGAAATACAAAAATAAAAATGCTCTCAATGAAGAATGAGAAGGTAAAAACCCCATGTGAGGAAAAAGTCCCCCCCATAAGAGAGAAGTAGAAGAGAGACAAGGCAGCCCCCCCTCAATGTTGAGTCTCCTACAATGATGGTAGAAGCTCGACATTGAATGCAGAAGATGATCCAATCTCGCCAAACAACGTTCCTCCCCTTAGGAAGAAAAAAATCATGGATGTATGTAGGATATCAAGAATATGAATGATGTATGATGTATCTGAAGCATGCTCAAATGTCTCCATGTCGATGTCGAAAGCTGACACACTCCAAGAAGAATTTCTAGGCCACACTGTTGAAGATGACAATCCAACATCTAGTAGAGACTGATGTAGAACATAATCCAAAGACAAAGATATCCCCTCTAAAGATAAAGAAGCCTCCTCCAAATGTTGTCCAAAACTATCCACACTCACACCAATCTGCAAAGAATGATCATGTATAGAATGAACAAGAGGATCAAGGTGTTCCCTCACAACAACTGAAGAAGGTGCATCTTCATCAAAGAGAAGATGAATGCTATCAATGGTGTCCTCCAAATCTGCAAGATGAGACTCCACAAACAAGTCTGAAATACTTGTCAAGAAGCCATCCAAAGTAGCCATATCTAGAAGACTATGTATATCCTGTTGCACTGAATCACAAGGAGCCAAAACTGTAGCAACACAAGCATCATCAAGTACAACAGTAGATGAAGATGTGATCTCAATAGGAGGAGGAGAAGTAAGAAGATAAGTCTTTGTTTCAACTGGACATTCAAGACATTTATTATACTCAAGCTCCTCTAAAGTATCATCATCATAGGGTATATTATCAACATCATCAAGGGGAATTAAAAAATCTGCAATAGGATCATCTGGGAATGGAGAGATATGATGGTCTCCAAAGTTCTCCCAAATCTTGGTCCAAAGTGTGTGTGGGCACTTGATATCTGAGATCTCCACATGAATATCAACACCAATATATGAACCAATTAATCCTACAATGTGATCATTATTATTACCCCAAATTGATTGCTTCCAAGGTGTGTCTGGTTCAGGTATGAGCCCATAAAGTTATGGAAAAATATTAAACCACCTGAGATGTGTCAGAATACCTTTCTTCCAAGACTCATAATTATCCTTATTCAGCATTACCAAAGAAGGATGAATAGAAAAACCCATGATACCTCCTCAAATGATCAACACAAATGAATCAACCACAAGATTACCCCCCCCATTCACTCAATCAAAGAACCCCCCTAACAATATATGAGCTTGGCACTTTATGAGTAGTGCATTTACAATTGCCACTTACCAAAAATAGCGAATTGGTCTTTGATCTTGGTACATGCAAATGCCCAAAATAGGCCACAGAATCAAGTACAATTTTTGGTATACAATGAGATCAATCTGATCATACCACTAAGAAGTACATGAAAAATCATGCACTTTCAAAAAAAATAGCACCCAAAAATGTTACTGTAGGAGCAAGATATGAGCTCCCTAAGTTCCCAAAATGGGGACGAAGTAGCAACACCTGTGAGAATCTACAATTTCTAGAAAAAAAAATACCAAAACCAAAAACTGATTGCACCACTATAAAGAGCACGGAAAATTATCCCAAATCAAAAAAAAATTCTAGAAAAAAGGACTCAAAATGACTGAGATATGGAGCTTCAAAGTTTGCCTTCAAAAATCAAAATGCAAAACGTGAGGGGGGAGAAAATTTTAAAACTATACTGACGTATTGCTGACGTCAATAATTTACTGTCTTAAGATTGATGGTCGTCTGGATGTCAAAAAATAATATTCACCCTCCAAGGAATATGCTATGTTTCGTGAGGTTAATTTTGACGTCTATGTAGCCGTTGAGAGTCAGATAGACCCCTACGCAATACCATTGCCACCGGTGGAATATTCTATGCCTATGTTTTATATTGATGCCACTTGGAGTTTATTGTGGCTGGTTATTCAAATATTTTTCTGGCTTTTGAATAGAATTTTGTCAATTCGATAGATGGTGGGGTCACTCAGGAATAGGAGTATGCCACATGGGGGATGGTGGAGATAGCGGTTTCGGTACTGTCTATGGCAGCAATACCTTGTACTACTAAAACAAATCCGTCAAAATTTTCTATGTTTTTTTTCTTTGATTTTCCTTTATTTTAAATACAATAATATTGACCAAAAAATATATAATTTTTCCAAAAAAAAAATTTCAGAAAAGTAAAGGCGAAAAATATTTATTTTCTTTTGAGAAAAGTCATACCCCATACCAATGGCGACTTGGGGCCGTATGGCTCCTTGAGCAAAAAATTTGCCTCACCGAACAAGTACTCGATTTGGATCGATTTGAATAGATATTAGGGTTTTTGGCCCTTCCGGATGCGATGGCAAGGTCGATTTGACCCAAAATGCTCCAAAATTGCAGCTACCTTTTGGATCTAGCAACCACTCTTCAGCTTCAAACCCTCATAGATTTGGCCTTGTATGAACCAATTTGGGTGAAACAAATGGATAAGGGCGTAGTGGTCTTTTTATCTCCTTGCATATTAAGATGGAGAAAATCAATTTTCAAATTTGCAATTTCTTCCATCACTTGAGATACATCAGGAGTAAGAACTTTGTTTCTTGGGGAGTTTCTAGTCCCTACTCTATTCCTAGAGTAGTTTCTACATTTCTCAATAATTTCTTCCAAGGAAATTTTATTGATGTTTCCTTTCCCCATAAGATTCAAATAGTAGTTTGTACATTTCTTAATAATTTCTTCCAAGGAAAGTTTATTGATGTCTCCTTTCCCCATAAGATTCAAATATTCTCTAGATTTGTCATCAATTCCTCTCAGAAAAATTGTCTTACTCATTTCATTATCTAAACCATTACCACACCTATTATGCACAAACTAAACTCTATCAGCATAATCTTCTAGGATTTCATCTTCCAATTGTCTCATTTGAAACAATTCCTCTTTCCTATCTCTTACTCGACAATAATCTTGATATTTATCCAAAAATTCAACTTCCATTTCTTGCCAAGTTGAGATTGTTCCTACACCTAAACCCATGAACCAGCGTAAAACTAACTCTTTCAATGTAGAAGGAAATAGTTTTAACTTCAGGTTATCAATTGTATAGTCATAGGTCTAACATAAAACCTTAAACTCAAAGAGAAACTGATCAGGATCCTCAAATTTTTTTCCTCTAAAGGTAGGTAATACAGAAGGTGAAATATTTTTCATAGGAGGCTCATCATTTCGTACATTTAGATTAATAGGATAGGAAAATTTCCTATTGCTTGGTGGAGGATCATTACTCGATTGATCACCCATTTCTTCTTGATCTTGTTCCTAATTCACTTGTTGATTTTCAATCTGATATTGCTGAAATTTTTGTTCTTGATCAAAATTAGTATTTCATGGAAGGAATCTTCCTAGATGGTCTCTAGCTCATCTCATCCACAATCTAAACTATCTTCCTTATCAACACTAAGGCTTAAAACTTAAATAGCCATATCTTTTATTTCCCCAACAATGTGATGCCAAAAATGATGTGCAAGGTCATTTTATGTCACTTCTTGCATCATTTAATTTATCAATTATTGAACTGAGTGTGTCTTAGATTTGTATGCGATAAGGGATTTTCCATGAATTGGGGGTTTTGCACTATAAATAGTAACTTTTGGTCGTGTTTTAGCTCCGTCAGGAGCTTTCAGGAGCTCTTAGGAGTCAATCTTAATAGCAGGTCCCTAACTAGTTCTAAAGACTTAATCCTAATTTATCTCTTAACTAATGATTGTTCAGACTCCAATAACCCAGTTCAGACTTCACTTGACTTAATTGCAATTTATTCATGGAATAATTAAGCTAAAAATTGAATTTACTTTTAATCTAAAACTTAGAATTGAAATGTACTTGGAGAGGAAATCTATTTACGTTTACAAAAAAGGATCTAATTGCATTTGCAGAAAATAAACATTAATCTAGAAAGTAATAATACTAAATCCCATGAACAAATTTCAAACAAGCTTTAGTTTCATCTTTCCATAAGTCATCATTGTCTTTTCCATTAAAACTACATGCATTTTTAAATAACCAATGAATCTAATTCTATGAACAACAATTAAATCTACAACAAATGGGTGAATATAAATCTATAGTAAAGCATAATGAATTATTCTAAGAACACAATGAATTTTGATGCAGGAGCATCCAGTGGTGTAGGGAAATCTTGGATCATCCAAAAAAATTGTTTTCTTTATTTTCTTTAGTTGTTTTGAGTCCCATGATGGCACTTAAGGGGTATAAAACTGTTATGTGTCAAAAATAGCAAAAAAATGGGCACTTACAATTTTTAGTAAGTTGGCCTAAATGGGCTCGTATGGATGTGAAAATTTACCCCAAGGAGCAGAGCTGAAAAAAATTTATAGTTGCAAAAGAATCACCTCAATACCCTACATGGTTTGGGAGAAATTAAAGTTTATGTCTAGAGAAATTTCTCCAATGCAACTTCAAATTCAGATATAAAACTTTAGAGGCCCCAAAACAGCTCAAAAAGTGGTTGAACTAACCTACAATGGTTTCATGTGTTGTAGAGATCATCGAGAGCTTTCCAACAATATGCAATAATAGCAAATCGGATGCTCAGATCAAAAGTTATGGCCCCATGAAGTTGGTACTCTAAAAAGTGAATTTCATAAAAAAATCTTCCTAGGCCAAAAATCAAACTATGGGACTTTTGGCACCAAAACAAAAATGGGAAATCTAATCTTTCTAGAACATTCTAGGGCGGTTATTGGGGAAAATAAAAAGGGTTAAGTGGGGGTTGTAGAAGGTGGCCCTGATAGTGTAGATTGTGGCTGTGAATACTAGATTTTTCTTTTTAGAGTTGATTTTGTTGTAATAAATCAAGCCTATGAGGTTGTAGCATGTAAGCTTTGAATCTGTAATTTCATTTTCTAGAAATAATTGAAATTGAATCATTTTTTTGTCTCGCATCTTTTGTGTTGGTATCTATTGTTGTGATTTATGTGGGTTCTAGGTGGTATGGCCCTCATCAAGTGGTATCAAAGTAGGAGTTCCTGAACTTGTAACAGATGGAAAAGGTAGAGGCCAAGGTCATGGAGGAAGAATCAATCAAAATATACCGAGGCAATTGAAACAACAAGAGGTTAAAAAAGATGTACAATGAAGAGAGAGATGACATGAAAGATGAAAAAGGAAGAAAAGAAATGGAAGAGGAAGAGTAGGATCCAATGGATCCTAGAGAAACAAGATTGTTGCAGAAATCTCAAGCATTGGGAAGAGACCTAAAATGGAGGTTTCAACTTTTAGTGGAAATTTGAATCCTGAAGAATTGATTGATTGGATCAATGACATGGAGAAAATTTTTCAAGTTTGAGGAGATTGAAGACCTCACAAAGTGAGGTTTACAAAGAAAAATTGAAAGTTCATGCCATATATATGGTGGAAAGGTCCAAATTAGAAAGAGGAAAAAGATAAAATTTCCATGTGGGATAGAAATGGGTCAAAATTGAAGAAACAATTTATTTGGTCGATTACAGTATGGAGTTACTCAAAGAATGACTTTGAGAGCCAAGGGACAAGGACAATGAAAGATACATAGATAATTTCACAAGGTCTTGATTGAGATGGGACATTCTGGTGAACAGAGAAAGTTGCTCATTATATGCAGTTGAATCCAAGCATATAGGAAGAATTGGAACTGGTAAGAATGACCACCATTAAGGACGCTTATCATTTTTCTCTAAAGGTTAAAGGACAATTGAACAAGAGGTTTGAAAAAAATAACGAGGTGGAGGCCATGGAGGTTGAAATGAAGATCAAAGGAAGGGTGAAAGCTCTAGTAGCAGCCAAAACCAGAAAGGAGATAATACCTACCATCCTCATGATCAGAATAATGGAGACCAAAGAGGAAGAGGAAGATCTGGATGAGGATCAAGAAGAGGAGGCTTCCTTGGAACCTATTTCCAGTGTGGAGAAGAAGGGCATAGAGCCTATGAGTGTCCTCAACATCAAAGAAGGAAATATAGAAGACTAGAGGGTAATGCATAAGTTGTACATGTAGATGAAGATGTTGAGTCTTTACATTCTGAGGATGTAGAAATAGGAGAAGTTCTTGTTACTAGAAGAGCCTTGGTGAATGAGGAGAAATAACCAACTTAAAGGAAGAATTTGTTTCACACCAAATGCAAGTGTGAAGGTAAAGTTTGCAATGTTATTATTGATGGAGGTAGTACTAATAACCTTGTCTCAGAAGAAATGGTTAGTAAGTTATGGTTGGAGAGAAGAAGGAATCTGAACCCATACCGGATTGCTTGGTTGCAGAAGGACCATAAATCCTTTTAGTAAATGAACAATGCCTGGTAAAGTTCAAGATTGGAAATTACCATGATGAGGTATTATGTGATATTATGCCTATGGATGTTTGGAATATGTTGTTAGGCAGACCGTGGTAGTTTGATCGGCAAGCAATACATGATGGACATGCCAACACCTATTCTTTGATAAAGGATGGGGTTCGTCATAAGTTAAAGCCCTTAAAAGAGGTAGAAGAAAAGGTATGCAGTAATGTAAGAATTTTTTTGGTTGATGGAAGAAAGTTCCTAGAAGGTATGAAGAATGAGCATATGTGTTCTGCATTGATCCCTAGAGTTGATAAAGAAGATACTACTAAGGTACATGTAGAGTTTTCAGATTTGTTGAATGAGTTCCAAGCTATTATTTCTAATAATGTACCTAAAGGTTTTCCTCCTATAAAAAATATTAGTCATCAAATGGACCTAATTCCTAGAGCCAGTTTTTTGAATAAGGCAGCTCATCGTATGACTCCAACAGAGAGTGAAGAGTTGAACAAATAAGTGCAAGAGTTGTTGCAGAAGGGATTGATCAGAGAGAGTTTGAGTTCATGTCCAGTACCTACAATACTAGCACCAAAGAAGGATGGGGAATGGCGTATGTGTACAAATTCTAGAGCCATCAATAATATCACCATCAAGTATAGATTTCCCTTGCCGAGAATGGATGGCATTATGGATTGTTTGAGTGGAGTTGAGTACTTCACAAAGATAGATTTGAAGAGCGGATATCACTAGATCTGGATTAGAGAAGGAGATGTATATAAGATAGCCTTTAAAACCAAGGATGGCTTGTATGAATGGTTAGTCATGCCTTTTGGGCTAACCAATGCACCAAGCACATTTATGTGGCTTATGAATGAGGTATTGAAATAATTTTAAGGAAAAAATTGTATTCTTTATTTGGGTGATATTTTGATTTCCAGTAAGACATTGGAGGAGCACTTGATGCATATCCGAAAAGTTTGTGAGAAACTAAAGCAGGATAAGTTGATTAATTTGAAGAAATGTACTTTTGTGAAGAGAGAGTTTGTGTATCTGGGATTTTTTGTCTTAGCAAAGGGTCTTGAAATGGATCCAAAGAAGGTGAAAGCTATCATTGAATGGCCTACCCCAAGGAATGTTACAGAGTTAAGGTCATTTCATGGTCTAGAAAGTTTTTTACAGAAAATTTATTAAGAATTTCAATAGTATTTGTGCACCTCTAACTGAAGCGATGAGAGGGGATAGAAAAGAGTTTAAGTGGACCACAGGAGCAACCAAAATTTTTGATATGTTGAAGAAGAATGTTACAAAGCAACCTATTTTGGCCCTTCCATATTTCAATAAGGTCTTCCAAGTAGATTGTGATGCTAGTGGCATTGCCATAGGAGTTGTTTTGGGTCAAGAAGGTAAGCCTATTGCCTATTTTATTGACAAGTCAAATGATGCTAAGAAGAAATATTTTGTCTATGTTCAAGAGTTTTATGCTATATTTTAGGCCTTGAAGAAATGGAGACACTATTTTTTGCGAAAATAATTTGTTTTATATACTGATCACCATGCTTTGCAGTATCTCAATAGTCAAGGAAAGTTGAATCAAAGGCACTTAAAATGGGTTGAGTTTTTGTAGAGTTATACTTTTGTTTTGAATCACAGGAGTGGAAGGTCAAAAAAAGTTGTATATGCCTTGAGTAGAAGGAAAAATTTGTTGATAGAAATGAATGTAGAGATTGTTGGGTTCAATGAACTCAAGAGTTTTTATCCTAAAGATCCAGACTTAGCGGAAGCTTGGAAAGCTTGTTTGGAACCTATTACATTAGATAGGAGAAAATGGTTGGATTTCTTAATCCAAGATGGGATGTTGTGTAGAGGAAGCCAATTGTACATTCCAAGGAGTTCTATGATAGAGAATCTAATCAAGGAGAAGCATAGTGGAGGATTGGCTAGAAATTTTGGTCGAGACAAGACCATTGCTCTTGTCACTGAGAATTATTATTGGCCATAGTTACAACAAGATGTGAAGAAGTTTGTACAAGGTTTTAGAGTATGTTAGATGGAAAAAGGAACAAGTTAGAATACTAAATTGTATCAGCCATTACCTGTACCTAAGAGGCCATGGGAGGATATTAGCATGGATTTTGTTCTTAGCTTGCCAAGGACATAGAGAGGGCATGATTCCATATTTTTGGTGGTAGATATATTTTCAAAGATGGCACATTTCATCACGTGTCATAAGACCAGTGATGTTCATATTGCAGAGTTATTTTTTAGAGAGGTGGTGAGACTACATGGTCTACCAAAGAGTATAGTTTCGGATAGAGATACCAAATTTTTTGGTTATTTCTAGAGGAAATTATGAAAGAAGTTGAAGATAGATTTAAATTTCAGTTCTACACACCATCCACAAACTGATGGAAAAATAGAGGTGGTAAATAAGAGTTTGGGCAACCTGCTAAGATTCTTAGTTGGAGATAAGCCCAAGGGATGGGATTTGATTATACCACAAGCAGAATTTTCTTACAATAATTTTGTCAATAGGAGCACTAGTAAATCACCATTCCAAATTGTATATGGGAGTATTCCAAGAACTTCTTTTGAATTGAGAAAGATAGATAAGGGGGAGAAGAGTAGTGCTGAGGCTGAAGATTTTGTTGAGCACTTGAAGAATTTGGACAAAGAGGTGAAGAAATATACCAATAAGATGAACTCATAATACAAGGCTCAAGCAAATCAGAAAAGGAGGTATAAGGAGTTTCAAGTAGAGATGAATTTGTGGCTCATTTGCAAAAGGAAAGATTTCCATTTGGTACATAAAACAAGTTAAAGATGAAGAAGTTTGGACCATGCAAGATCCTAACGAAGCATGATTCAGGAAATGCTTATGAGGTAGAGTTGCCTAGTGGAATAAACATTTCTCATGTGTTCAACATTGTTGATTTGACAGAGTATCATGAAGGTGATATAGAGGAGGGGCCAATAAATAAACAGTTGATAATTCCAGCACCTACTTCAGAGAAGAAAGAGATAGAAGAAATCCTGGATAATCGTGTGGGTAGAAGCACAAGAAACAGGCAATATGCATAGTATTTGGTGAAATGGAGACGAAGGCCTGTTGAAAAATCATCATGGTTTTCTGAGGCTGAGGTTAACCATCTTGGTTTCCCTCTAACTCCTAAGAAGTGACAAGGTCACATTTCAAACTACCTTAGGTGTTTGATGCAGGAGCATCCAGTGGTGTAGGGAAATCTTGCATTACCCAAAAATATTATTTTCTTTATTTTCTTTAGTTGTTTTGAGTCCCATGATGGCACTTAAGGGGTATAAGACTGTTATGTGTCAAAAATAGTGAAAAATAGGCACTTACTATTTTTAGTAAGTCAACCTAAACAGGTGTGTATGAACATGAAAATTCACCCCAAGGAGCAAAGCTGGAAAAAAAATCGATTGCGAAAGAATCACCTCAATACCCTACATGGTTTGGGAGAAATTAAAGTTTGTCCCGAGAAATTTCTCCAATACAACTTCAAATTCATATATAAAACTTTAGAGGCCCCGAAATAGCTGAAAAAGTGGCTGAACTGACCTATGGTGGGAACATGTGTTGTAGAGCTCATTGAGAGCTTTCCAATGATATGAAATAATCATAAATCAGACACCCAAATCAAAATTTATGGCCCCACAAAATTGGTCCTCTAAAAACTGAATTTCATAAAAAAAAATCCTAGGCTAGAAATCAAACGGTGGGACTTTTGGCACCAAAACAAAAAGGGGAAATCAGATATTTCTAGAACATTCTAGGGTGGTTATTAGGGAAAATAAAAAGGGTTAAGTGGGGGTTGTAGAAGGTAGCCTTGATAGTGCAGATTGTGGCTCTGAATAGTAGATTTTTCTTTTCAGAGTTGATTTTGTTGTAATAAATCAAGCCCATGAGGTTGTAGCATGTAAGCTTTGAATCTATAGTTTCATTTTCTGGAAATAATTGAAAGTGAATCATTTTTTTTTCTCGCATCTTTTGTGTTGGTATCTATTGTTGTTATTTATGTGGGTTATGGGCAGTGTGGCCCTCATCAAATTTAATCTAAGAATATAAGCAATCTCATTTAATAGAAATGATTAAACAGAGATTAATATTCCCATGAACAATGCAACAATCAATTGAATCAAAGAACATAACACAAGTCACCTCCTTCGGTTGAGCAAGCTCTACTCTTCCTCTAGTGGGACTTTGATCCAAGAGGATCTATGAACATTGAAAACTTAATTTTCTCCAATGCTCGGGAACTCAACACCATGGTATAATTCTCAGAAGCGTGATTCTAATGCCGCTTGAATTGCAGAAAACAAAGTTCGTACACAAAAGTTATGACCAGTCAAAGATTGGTCAAAATAGGAACCAGGGGTCAATTAGAAAGGTGAAATTTTTTATTGTCTCAAAATTTGATGAAAACAACATTAAGACAAAGAGCTCAACAATACGATCCCGACGCCACTCGTTTCATCTAAAATGGAGCTCATATGGCAAAGAAATGACTAGTCAAAGTTCCAAGTTGACTAGGGTGACTGGACAGTACTATGATGATGTTAGTAGCTGACAAAGTAGATGTGTCATCCTACGGATGCTAACATGGACCAATCAAGATGTGACATGTGTTGTTCGTACTATGATGTGGAATCTGAGTCAGCGTTGAGGTGGAAGTCTAACGTGTCATTTGCAACCAATCAGAGACTACCACATGGCCCTGTCAGAGGGCACCACGTGGTACCCCTATTCGGCCTCCTCTATCGATGAATTTGGTTGTTTTTTTTAACAAAAAGGTAGTGGGGGTTGAACCCCCAACCCCCACCTTATCACCGCACCATTCCACTATTATGCCACCAGCTTGCCCGTTAACATGTTAGTTCGTTGGTTTTCTTTTGTTGTTTAAAATGTGTGAATCGATGGATAAAAAAGAAATTTGGTAGGGGTTGAACCCCCAACCACTCGCCACCCAAAATTCTTGACTACCATTGCACTGTTCAACAGTTTGGAAATGATACTTAGTAGTATCTTATTTAAAGAGTGATTAAGCCGGATTCCCAACAAATAGCCTTAAAATGGTTATTTAGTTAGGTTTTTAATTAAAATAAAAACAAATTTTCTAACAAACAAAGCCCGAATCAACAAAAAATATTAAGACCTCAAACAAACTTAAATGGTTTTCTTAGGGGGATTATTATTGTTTTTGGGGAAATTGTTTTAACTCCTTCCTTTAAGGGGGTAAATGGCCAAAATTGTTGGTTTTAACCAAATAGGCCAATTTTTTGTATAAAAGGAGGATGAGAGGGAGGAATTCCATCATCCCATTCTTGGTGTGAGTTCTCAAGTATTCAAGTGGGGAGAGAGAATAATTAGAGACGATGAGGAGGATTTTCTCGAAGAAGAGTAAGACATTTGATGCAGAGTTATTCTAAGAACATTATGAGAAAGTTGTGTAGACTTTTTATTGCAGATTTTTTTATGTTGTAATTTTTCTCTATCTATAAGCCTTTGTAGGCCTTTGTGAGACTTTTGGGAGGTGATATAGTTTAGATTTTTGTTACAACTTTCTATTGCAAGTTAAAAGCTCTTCTTCTCAAAATTTGTACCAAAGCATCTAGGGAATTTTTAATAGATTGATCACTCAGTTGAGATAGACCTCAAGACATAGTCCACTCAGATGAACTCCTTAATCAATCTTGTGTCCTCTCCTCTCTCTTTATTTTGTGTTATATTTCTCTCTCTTTATTGATCCTATTGCTCTATTATTTAATGTATTTTCATTTAATCTTAAGGCATTAAGGATTTGTTCACCTTTATACTCATTCACTTTAGCAACATTTGTCATAGATCCCTTCCACATCAGATCAGACTTAAACACTAAGATTCAAATCAACTCCTTATATTTGCATTCCAATTGGAAAAAATAGGTGAGTAGTACAAAAGTGCAGATAATAAACATTACAATGCTAAAGAAAAATATTAACTAACTCCCAAACTAAAACTAAGGATGGATATTTATAAGAATATCCACTTATTTGAATACAAAAACTGGCACAACCCACCAAGATGCAAAGTGGAAAAAAATAAACTTAAATAGAATTGAAAGTTCCATAAAGAAATCTACCACATGATAATAGTTGAATAGGAAGTTCTCAAACTAACTGAAGAAGTCAATTTGGAAACATTCATCAAGAGCTAGATGGAGCAA
The DNA here is from genome assembly GCA_007258455.2 of Sequoia sempervirens. Classification (NCBI taxonomy): domain Eukaryota; kingdom Viridiplantae; phylum Streptophyta; class Pinopsida; order Cupressales; family Cupressaceae; genus Sequoia; species Sequoia sempervirens. The sequence goes on from VDFB02193867.1 coordinate 90,385,490, forward strand.
TTAGGAGAAAGATAGATTTCAAGTTTGTTAAACAGGGAATTTAACACATCCACCTCATGAAATTAGTCCTTAATCAACTGAAACAGAATCCTCAAAGATAGGATGCAATAAAGAAAGAAAAATATCTCAACTTGCATAACCATTTCATCATTAATGATCATTAAAAATCAATACACTTAATGCAAAATATCATTTCTCATATATAATCCAATTAGTTAAATATAAGTAAAATCAAGCATATAGTCTATCGCCAGCATAGTTAATTAATATACAATAAAGTCTTTGAAAACATAAAAAGGATTAATTAAAGTGTCATTTCATGCACTCATCATGATGGAGAGGCAATGGGAGGGATATAGAGAGAGATAGATAGAGGGAGCGAGAGAGAGTGGTAGGAATTGATTGAACAAGAGGTACGTAGAAAGAGGGAGAGGGTTAGATAGAGACAATTAGAGAGGGTAGGAGAGAGGGAAGAAGAGAGAGGTGAGATGTATAGATAGAGAGAAAGGGATAGGGTTTGATGGTATAGGGTTTAGGGGTTAGGGTGGAGGACCTATAGGGTTGATGATTTAGGGTATTGGGTTGAGGGTATAGGGTTGAGGGATTAGGGTTGAGAGTAGAGGGTATTGGGTCTCCACCCTCAACCCAATACCCACTACCCTCAACCCTAATCCCTCAACCCTTAAACCCTTAAGGGTAGAGGGTTTAAGGGCTAAGGATTGAGGGTTTAAGGTTGAAGGTAGAGGATTGAGGGATTAGGGTAGAGGGTCCAATGTATAGGGTAGAGGGTATAGGGGTTGAGGGATTAGGGTTTAAGAGTTAAAGGTTAAGGGTAGAGGGTAGAGGGTAGAGGGTAGAGGGTTGAGGGTTGGATGGTTTATGAAGTATGGATTAATGGCTGAGGGATTAAGGGTTTAGGCTGAGTGGTTTTAGGTTGAGGATAGACGATTTGGTTTAGGGGTATAGGTTTGGAGGGGTATATGAAGGATGAAGGAGGGGTCCAATGGTAGGGGAGGGAAGGAGGGATGAAGGAATGGAGAATGGAGGGGTTTAATGGAAGGACACAGGGAGGTTTATGGCTGGAGGGGTGGAGGGGTCCATTGTATAGGGTTGAGGGCTGGAGAATTGAGGGCTGAGGCAGAGGATTGAGGGTATAGGGTTGAGGGATTGGGGTTGAGGGTTGAGGGTTGAGGGTTGGGGGTTGAGGGTTGAGGGTTTAAGGGTTGAGGTATTAAGGTTTGATGGTTGAGGGATTAGGGTAGAGAGTTTACATCACCGGGAGACCCCATTTCTTGGACCCATTTTTCAAACAGACCACTACATTGCCAATTTCACCAAATTGGCAAGCTACTGGGCCCACTAGCTTGCTAATTTGGTGAAATTGGTAACCTAACTTAGCTTGTTTGAAAATGGGTCCAAAAAATGGGTGCTTTTGGTGATTTAAATCACCAAAAGCCCCCATTTCTTGGACCCATTTTTTCAAACAAGCCACTACATTTCCAATTTCACTAAATTGGCAAGCTAGTGGGCCCACTATATTGCCAATTTAGTGAAATTGGCAATGTAGTGGCCTATTTGAAAAAATGGTTCCAAGAAATGTGGTCTCTCTTTACATCATTAGGAGACTCCATTTCTTGGACCCATTTTTTCAAACATTTCAACTTAGGTGTCCAATTTCACTAAATTGGAAAGCTAGTGGGCGCACTGGCTTGCCAATTTGGTGAAATTGGCAATGTAGTGGCCTATTTCAAAAAATGGGTCCAAGAAATGGGGTCTCCATCACCGGGAGACCCCATTTCTTGGACCCATTTTTTCAAACAATCCAAGTTAGCTTGCCAATTTCATCAAATTGGCAAGCTAGTGGGCCCAATAGCTTGCCAATTCGGTGAAATTGGCAATGTAGTGGCATGCTTGAAAAAGTGGGTCCAAGAAATTACTAGGATACTCCATTTCTTGGACCCATTTTTTCAAAAAATCCAAGTTAGGTTGTCAATTTCACTGAATTGGCAAGCTAGTGGGCACACTGGCTTTCTAATTCAGTGAAATTGGAAAGCCAGTGTAGCCACTAGCTTGCCAATTTGGTGAAATTGGCAACCTAACTTTTCCTATTTGAAAAAATGGGTCCAAGAAATGGGATCTCCTAGTGAACTTGGCCTGTTTGAAAAAATGGGTCCAAGAAATGGGGTCTCCCGGTGATTTAATCATTGGGAGACCCCATTTCTTGGACCCATTTTTTCAAACAAGCTAAGTTAGGTTTCCAATTTCATCGAATTGGAAAGCAAGTGGGTAAATAATCGGGAGACCCCATTTCTTGGACCCATTTTTTCAAGCAAGCCAAGTTAGGTTGTCAATTTCACCAAATTGGAAAGCTAGTGGGTGCACTGGCTTTCCAATTCATTGAAATTGGCAATGTAGTGGCCTATTTGAAAAAGTGGGTCTAAGAAATGGGGTCTCCCGATAATGTAAATCACTGGGAGACCCCATTTTTTAAAAATAGGCCAAGTTAGGTTGCCAATTTCACTGAATTGGCAAGCTAGTGGGCACACTGGCTTGCCAATTCAATGAAATTGGAAATGTAGTGACCTGTTTGAAAAAATGGGTCTAAGAAATGGGGTCTCTCGGTGATGTAAATCACAAAGAGACCCTATTTATTGGACCCATTTTTTCAAACAAGCCAAGTTAGGTTACCAATTTCACCAAATTAGTAAGC
>VDFB02193867.1:90388299-90621990 GCA_007258455.2 Sequoia sempervirens
AAGCTCCAAGTTTGAATGGATTAATGGTTTGTTGTTTAAGATGTGTCCAGATCATATCATGAGAAGATGTATATAGTAAATAGATGTTTATGATATCTTGAAGGTATGCCATGATGATCCAAGTGTAGGAAACTATTCTACAATAAGAACAGTACTTAAGATTCTTGGAGCAGGTTATTTCTAGCCCACAATGACTAAGGATACAACTCATTATATCATGCATTGTGATGAATTTCAAAGAATGGGAAGGCCTACACATTCCATAAAAATTCCACTTCAACCACAAGTTTCCTTAGAACCATTTGAGAAATGGGGAATTGATTTTATTGGTCTCATAGATCCACCATCAAGAGGAAATCATTACATTATTATGTGTACTGATTATGTCACTAAATGGGTAGAAGTCAAAGCATTACCAGCTACTAAAGAAGAAAGAGTTGCATATTTATTGTACAAAAACATCCTACAAAGCTATGGAGTGCCTAGAACACTTGTATCAGATCAAGGGCCACAATTTATGTCTTTAATTCTTGAATCATTTCTTCAAAGATATCAATTTCAACACAATAATTCATCACCATACCATCCTCAAGCCAATGGTTAGGTAGAGGTAACAAATAGAGAGTTGGAGAATATACTTACAAAAATAGTTTCATCTTGAAAAAGTGATTGGTCCAATAGATTGATAGAAGTTGTTTGGGAATACAACACAATATGGAAGACAACCACAGGATTTTCTCCATATGAGTTAGTTTATGGGAAGACACCTATTCTTCCTATAGAATTTAAACTTGGGACACTTAGAGCAACTTTAAAAGTGGGTATAGATCTAACTGAGGCACAAATAAATAGAGTGATGTAGTTGAATAGGTTAGATGAAATGAGAATGGAAGCCTTACATCAAACAAAAATAATTCAACATCAAAGAAAACAATGGTATGACAAGAATATTCACAGTAAAAAATTTATTGTGGGAGATTGGGCATTACTATTTGATTCATAGTTTCAAGAATTCAAAGGGAAATTGCATACTAGATGGCTTGGACCATATGAGATTAAGGAATTTTTTGATAATGGAGTTGTTCAATTGATACCTATTGATGGAGAAAAGAAGACAATGTTGGTAAATGGAAATAGGCTTAAACTTTATCATAAACTAGCATCAAAGGAGGATTTTTCAACTAAACTTCAATCAAGGATAGAACATTTTACTAAGGAGGATTTATCTTCTTTAGGAGAAGTATCTTGTCCTTAGTATTATTCAATTTCCATGAATAAATAAGGTGAATTGAAAACCAGAAATGGTAGTTTACCTTTCGAAAAATGATCCACGAAAATATATTATATATAAAAATATAAATATAAAAGTAATTTTTTTAACCTTCTTGTCTCTTGTAGGTACAGCTTTGGATAGATTTTGATTGCTCTTTACTAAATCAGAGAGATCCTGATGGCTCCTAATCGACTTGGACATCAATCCCTTGGTGAAAGCTTTGATTAAACATACAAGTTAATTCAACTTTTGATAGCTCTTGATTACTCCTAATCGGTCATTCTCATTATTGAAAGAAGATTTTGAGAGGAAAACTTTTGATTTCTCTAAGTTATTAAAGGATCAGTTGATGATTGATACAATCCACAACATTTAGGAGTAGAAAAGGAAATTCATGCATCATTGGAAGCTTCCAACTTCATTATTTTTCTAACTCGTTTGTTGATTGTGCAGGTACAAGTTCATTCAATATTTCATATTTTAATGGTTTAATATTAGAGCATGTGGAAGAATTGGACTCCCACAAGGGTTGAGCTCATCATGTTATATTTATTAACTATGATCGAGTACACCATACAATCTGAATAACTTTAACAGATGTTGATCCTTTTTGGACAAAGTGAAGATTGTTCTAGTAAACTTCGTCATCAGATAAGTCACCAGTCAAATCAATATCATTTCACACTGATGGGGTAAGTATTTATATGATGCATTTTTTTCTCAAAATTTTAAATTCATTTAATTATTTACAGTCAAATCAATATCATTTCACACTGATGGGGTAAGTATTTATATGATGCATTTTTTTCTCAAAATTTTAAATTCATTTAATTATTTATCATAGAGTTGTTTAAAAGCCAAGTGCAATTTATTGAGCAAATATTGTGAGGTTACATTAGTTATCAAGTAATAATTATGAGGTGTTGGTTTTAGAAGTAAGCAATATGTACGCCAACATCAGTAATGTACTTTTTCCACCTTTCACCAACAAAATTTTAAATAATTTAGTTGGAGAGATATCTCATGTGTGTGAAATATACTCTGTTTTAAAACTAAACATAATGTCGAGAAACAACTATAAGCTATTTCAAATTTATTCAGCAAAAAGAGAAAAAGACTTGTTATCATTCTTGCAATCTCATTTTTCTACATTTTCTCTTCACTGAAGATTATTCTTGAATTTATCAAAGTCTCCAGTTAGTGAAAATGGGATACAAGAAAATGGTCGAGCCAAAAGAGGCATTTTTAGATAATGAAATAAGGAGATGGTTACATCAAGCAGGATGGCTCAACCTTATACTCAAATTTATGAAGGGTATGAATGGGACATCATTCAAGAATTTGCAAGGAATTTCCACCTCAGCTTCACTATTGTGAGAGGAGAAACTATTTCAATAACCACAGCTATAATTAGTGCATTGTCTAGAATCCCAACTGAAGGCGAATTTTTTAAATAAGGTCGGCATGATTTAAAAGAGTTTCTACAAATGTTTAACATTGACCCAAAACCTCAACCCATTTTTCAAATTCACAAAGGGAAAAATAAGGGCATTGAAAGAGGAAGTCTTCAAGAGCTCTAGTCTTCTATAGTGCACTGCTTGATGAAATATTTCACCTACGAGGGTTAGCATGCTTTGGTGTTAGGACTAGCTTTGTAGTTGTTGATTCATGTTTGCCATGGGAAAGCTAAACCTAAGGTAAGGGTAAATTTTCCCGCATTCTTGTTTTCACAAGTTAGTGACATGGCAATGAGATGAAAAGAGAAAGAAAGTAGAATTATGCATCATGGTTTAATGCACTTAATAGTTAAACATCATTTCATGTAAAAATTTGATGGTGAAGAAAAATGGATACAATTTTTGATGAATACTGAAGGTGGAAGCTCAAAAAATATAAAACCCCCACCACAACTTTGAAAATAGAAAAGGGGAAGGGTTCAAAAAAAGCTAGGGAAAATAATTTAAAGGGGCATAAAAAATTAGACTTTGAAGAAGCTAAACCTTCTAGGAAAAGGAAGGAAAAATAAATAAAAGCCTCAGAGGAGTATGATTTTGAAGAAAGAAGTAGTAAAAAGAAGAAAGGGGTTAAGAAAATAGAGAAAATAAAGAAAAGAAAATAGGAAGAAAATTTTGAAAAACCTAAGTAAGAAAAGAAATTGAAGAGGGAAAAGAAAAGGAAAAGTCAAAAGTCTCCTCCTGTAATTCAAGTGGAAGAATCTAATATAGAAGAACCTGGAAAAGAAGATAAAGATTCTCAATCTTTAGAAACCCCTAAGGTTGAAACTACTATGTAAAACCCTACTACTCCCTCAAAATCTCCTATTCAAAAGGAAGATTCTCAGCCTTTATCCCTAATGTTTGAAGAAAACATTGGATTGTCTTAATTCCAATTGTTTGAAGAAATCCAAATCCATGATACTACTACTGATTCTCCAACTCAACATGGAGAACAAACATAAGAGTCATTTGTCCACAGAGAAGGGAAACAACCCATAGAAAAGCCAGAAGAAATAGGTAGTGATTTAAATCAAAAAAAAGAAGAAACAAAAATTCCATTTTCATTGAAATTATCAAGGTTGGAGAGAGAAGTAGAAGAATTTAAAATGCAAAACATGATATTAGAGATGAAATTGAAACAAAGAGATGAAGAAATCTCAAAATCTAAAGTGGAGATAAAAAAATTGAAATCTCAGTTGCAACAGGACATAGCCCAGTTGTTTACTCAACTAGAGAGTGCTAAAGAAACCTCAGGGAAAGTAACTAAGTAGTGTGAACAAAAAGATAGAAAAATTCAAAGATTGAAAGAGGAAATAGAAAGAAGGCAGAGAGTAGCTCCTAACAGGAAAGAACCAAGACAGATAGTATTTTGACCTTCAAGATTACTTATGGTACCTCCACCAGAGGAAAAATCACAGGAAAAATCCATAGGGCCAAGGTATCTTTCACTCACTACCATGAAATATAAGTAGCTCAATAAACAGCTTCAAGATAAAATAGAAATAGTTACAAAGGAAAAGGATGAAGCAGAAAAGAAGGTTGTTGAAGCAGTAGAAAGATTTTACATTAGTGGCTACCAAAAAACCTTTAGGGATGTATGGTTTATTCCTTAGAGAGTTGTTTTTAAAATGGAAATTGAATCAAATTGTGTTACAGAGACCTCTTGATTTCAGAACTGATAATTATTTCCTAAAGTCATATTTTTAAAGTCATCTAAATATTCAAAATCAAATGTGTGAATTTTTCCAACATGGTTTTCTTATGGGAGATATTGATGATTCTCTCCTAAACATTTATGTTGGAGAACTCCAAATCAGGTCATTTGTCTCTTTGTTACATAATCAGATTGAATGGAGAAAAAGAATGGAAGAATACAAGGAAGTACAGAGAAGGTAAGGGTTACCAATGAGAGGAGAGAAACCTGATGCATCCTACTATATCAAAAAGTTCAGATCAGTAGATAGGCTCAATAATGTGGCTCCAATTTATGTTTCTAATATGTTGAATAGTATTGCAAGTTTTTAAAATGTGCAAGGAACACTTCCTCCATTAGCTCGAGAAGCATGCATTGAATGATATAACTCTATTCCAGATTCATTAAAGAGAAGAGAGCCCATTAGCCCAAACAATATCATTTAGAGTTTAACAAGGATTAGGCATGTGATGAATTTGATACAACAACAACAACAAGAATTTTGGATTGGGATGAGGTTTAAAAACCCCATCATCATTATGCCCATGCCAAAAATCAATGTACTTGAAAGAATACCAGAAGAAGTTTTGAAACCCTAGTATGAAAAACTTAAAAAGAACAATGGCTTTGCCAACAAACTCAGGACTCTAGACCAATGCAAAGAAGTTGTATTTGACTGTGCTTTGTGGATTGAAGCTCTAATCAAGAACATTCCTGATGTCATCAATCTTTAACCATGAAGCCTTCTAAGGACTTCATATATTTTGCAATATTAACACTTGATACTTTATGTTTGGCTTAATAACTTATGATATTATCTTTTATATACTTCAAATGTGAACTTAATTATGCACAAGAACTTAGAATATAAATGTTTTGTATAAATTCTTATTTATGTTAAATGCATGATTAGAATGGTATTTAATGTGTGATTTTTTTATGATGGTGTGTATTTAGTGCATAACTAGAAGAAGCACTTATTTATTAGAATCAAGTTCTAATTGTTTCCCATTCAAAATGAGATTGGTAGCTAACCTTGTACAGCTCAACATCCTCGACTGAGTTACTTATCAACCAAGCAGCAATTTCAGCTAAGCACATGTTCCAGCTCTTAAGATCTGTTTGGCGTCACCTAAAGATAATCATGATATCTTCATGATTGTTTCCCTTGTGCTCTAAGATACCTTTAATAGACTAGAGCTAGTTTAATTTCCCATTTTTTCTTGTTTTCAAATTAGAGATGGATATATGTTTCCAATCTCAAGTTAGTTTAGTATTAGACTATCTCAGTTTTTTATTTCAAGTTTTCTCCATTTTTCAATTCCCGATTGAAACAATTTGTAGTTCGCCCCTCTTTGGGCACATTTGATGAAAATAAAAATAAGTTGATCCAAATTCTATGTTGGATCCCTCAAGAGGCAGATCAGGGCTCGCTTTACTAAAGAAAGGTGATCTTGTTAATTTTATAGTTGATCTTCATTCATTTAAAACTTCATCTTTGTTCTTAGAATGGTTTTACAAATTTAATGTTAAAATAGATCTCAAATCTATCATTGCAATCTTATATTGTTTATTGTGTTAATTAAATAAATAGAGTCCTTTCAGTTTACTTTCCAGTTAATTAGTTTGTAGATCAGATAGCTAGTTCAGCATTGATAAATGATTATGTTTTTAATGGAATATGAGTAGAGAAGAAATTACTACTTGTTAGATTGAACGAATAAGGATTGGAGTAGTTTATTTTTAAAGTTAGATTTAAATTCTAGATCTTAAATTTGAGTAAATGTTAAATTCTTTTTTTCCTACAATTAGATTAAGTTAATCATGCAGTCCTCACCATTCAATTTAGTTTGAAGTATGAACTATCCTTGCACATCTTTCATTTTAAAGTAATTCAGTTTAGAGATTTAGATTAAGTTAAGTTGGAAGAAGTTAGAAGAATAGCATACAGTAGCGTAGGTCCACTTTCGATAAGGAAGAAACAACTCCGAACCGTTCTTGACAAAGCAAACCTACTACAAACCCCCCAAATTCACCAAAACCAATCCAACTCTTACTGTAGATAGCTTTAGACACTCATGGGTTGAAAAATTAAAGAATAAATGATTAGGGAATTGTGAAAGCAATGACCCCTATCCATCAATTACCCCTATCACCAATCCTTTCATTAACCCCATGACTAACCTTAATCACCTATCTCCTAAATTCATCACCCTGGATCAACAAAATCATACACCATTTCACATCCTTCATAATGATGATTCTATCATCACCTTCATGGTACTTCAAGATAATGTTTCCCTCAAGGATCATAAAACAAGATTTGAAATAGAATTGGATGCATTAACATATCCCAAGGAACATAAAACATGATTTGAAATAGAATTGGATGCATCAAACTCCTCAAGAATTTGATCTTTTCACGAAGTTTCTTCCTATTCAACATTAAATTCTATATAACTCTAATAGAATTACTAATTTAACTATAGAATTAACCAATCTATAATATGAAATTATAACAATAAAATCATAATTAACATTGCAACACTACAAACATGAAAATTTGATTTCATATAATAGAAATTGTGAGAACCCCAATCCCAATACCTGCAAAACACAACAAATGAATACATTAGGATATCAAATGCAAGTAAGAACAAGGATTCCCCATGAAATCCATTAGCATAGTTTAAAATAGGAAATGAAACAAGAATGAAATGAAAGAGCAATAAAGCAAGCTAAATCCTATTGAAGACAATGCAAAATCTTGATCCCATGGGGGAATTGGTGCCAATTTGATGTGAAAATTGGGCCTTTCCCAACTCCTATGATGCAAGCTTGATGAATGTTGATGAATAATCCACTTTGATGAAGAATGGTGAGTGCTTCAAGACCAAAATCTGCATAACCTAGCTACAAATTCAAAAATGTGGATGGAGATTGCTAAATATTTGAGCATAGTAAGTTTACTCAAATTGTGGATGATCAAATGAGGAGATTAACCTCTTATTTATAGAATGCTAAGATGGATGAATGTCCAAAATAGAGCAATGTGGGACTAAGAATTAACCAATGGAAAAGTTCCATTTGTCAACCTATGAGTGGATGGAGGATGTGCAAGTTTTGAAGATTGTGCCAATAAATGCATATTTTTGAATTTTGAATTTGTTGAAATGGCATGCAAGAGGGAAGGAAAAATGCATTGAATGCCACTTGGCTCAAGGCAAAGGAAATGTAAGAGAGATTAAATGTCTTGTTGGATGTACATGTCAACTTAGATTTTGAATTTAAACTCGAAGAATATTCCTTAAAAGATGCCTTGTTGAGGGAAAATGAGGATTTAATAAATCAAATAAGTCTATTTTCATGTGCAAGTGGTAAAAGCTAGAGGATGGGACATGAGGAGAGATTAAATTAATCCAAGTTAATTAATTTAATGAAGGGGGTTAAATGATGTGACCTATTTGACTTAAATTTGTGGATTTACTTAAATCAAATATGAGAAGAATGTGATAAGGGACTAATTAAATAAAGATTTTGATTTATTTAATTAAAAGAGATGATGTTAGATTAAACTAAATAAGGTTTTAATTTATTTAATTTAATATATAGACTTTAGAGATTTAATCAAATAAAATTAATTATTTAATTAAATTGGATAATTAGATTAGAATGGTTAATTTAATTATCGAGAAGAGGTGACTTAATTAGATAACTGATTTATTTAATTAAGAGAGGAATATTGATGAATTTAATCAGATAAGGGTATTTGATTAAATGGTTAGACCGAAGGATTATTCAGGATGAAATGATGTTAGTGGTCAGGATCAAATGCACAATGTCCATCAGTACATTTTATGTGTCTACATAAATTGATGTAAAAACTTTGTTATTTCCTCCTTCCTAAGTTGGAAAACAATAATAAGGTGGTGCAAAGGTGGTGGAATGCTTAAAAATTACATGTGCTTTCTCAAATCAGCATGAAAAAGCATTTTTTTATTGGATCACATAGAAGCAGGAGAATAACATAGCATGTGGGCATGAATCACAAGTGTCCTACCCTTTTTACCATTTTTAGAAGTTTACAAAATGTGCTAGCCTTATAACGCAGGCATATTTTTACTTGCACAAAGTGCACTCAATGGTGCAAAATCTCAAATTTTTCCATTCTCATGTTTTAGATTTTTATTAATTTGTTAAGGTTTCTCGAACATTATCATGTGTGTAGGGGATTGGGTTGAGGTATATCTATAAGACATTTATTTAAGCAATGACAACACCTTGTAAGTGCTATGTATGTGTTATTTTGTGTGTGATATGAAATTTCACCATAATTCCCTTTTTATATGTCATATGTGTCATTGTACATGACACAACCCTTTGTGTGTGTGCTTACATTCAATGCAACATCCCTATACCCTATACACTTAACCATACACTCACAACCCTTCACCCTATGCCTTATATCCTCAATCCCTCAACCCTTTACCTTAAAACCTAAAATCTACAACCTCGACCCTCATTCTTGTACCCTATACTGCCACCCTTATATCCTAAACCTTGAATATTGTCCCTAAACCCTCAACAATAAACCCTCAGCCCTATACCCTTTACCCTATACTTAAGCCCTAATCCTTTAACCCTCAAACTCATACCTCAAACCCTAAACCCTACATCCTCAACCCTTATCCCTCAATTATAAACCATCTACCCTATACCCTATACCCTCAACCCTAATCCCTCAACCCTACACCTTAAACCCTACACACTACAAACTCAACCCTTCACCCTATACCTTATACCATCAATCCATACCCTAAACCCTATACCCAATATCTTAAACCCTAATCCCTATACCTTATACACTTAACCATACACTCTCAATCCTTCACCCTATGACTTATACCCTCAATCCCTCAACCCTTTACCTTAAACCCTAAACCCTACACCCTACAACCTCAACTCTTCACCCTATGCCTTATACCATCAATCCATACCCTAAACCATATACCCAATATCTTGAACACTAATCCCTATACCCTATACACTTAACCATACACTCTCAACTCTTAACCCTATGCCTTATACCCTCAATCCCTCAACCCTTTACCTTAAACCCTAAACCCTACTCCCTCAACTCTTAACCCTATACCTTAGACACTCAACCTTGAAAATTATCCCTCAACTATAAATCCTCTACCCTATACCCTAATCCCTCAACCGTATAGCCTAAACTACATAAACCTTGCACCCTCAACTCTTAGCCTTATACCTTAGACACTCAACCCTCATCATTATCCCTCAACTATAAACGTTCTACCCAATACCCTATACCCTCAACCCTAATCCTTCAACCCTATACATTAAACTCTAAACCCTAAACCTTACACAATACAACCTCAACCCTTCACCCTATGCCTTATACCCACAATCTCTCAACCCAAAACCCTACACTCTCAACCCTTAATCTTATACCTTAGACACTCAACCTTCAACATTATCCCTCAATTATAAACCCTCTACCCTATACCCTATACTCTTAACCCTAATATCTCAACTCTATAGCTTAAAACATAAGCCCTACACCCTCAGCCCTTAACCCTATACCTTAGACACTCAAACTTTAAAATTACCCCTCAATTATAAGCCCTCTACCCTATACCCTATACCCTCAACCCTATACCTTAAACCCTAAACCCTACACCCTACAACCTCAACCCTTCACCCTATGCCTTATACCCTCAATCCATACCCTAATCCCTATACCCAATATCTTAAATCCTAATCCCTATACCCTATACACTTAACCATACACTTTAAACCCTTCACCCTATTCCTTATACCCTCAATTCATAAACCCTTTACCTTAAACCCTAAACCCTACAGCCTCAACCCTCATCCCTATACCCTATACCCTCACCCTTATACCCTAAACCCTAAATATTATCCCTAAACCCTCAACTGTAAACCTACAACCCTCTACCCTATACCCTATAATTAAGCCCTAATCCCTGAACCCTCAACCCTATACCTTAAAACCTAAACCCTAAACCCTACAACCTCAACTCTTAACCCTAGACCTTAAACACTCAACCTTGAACGTTATCCCTTAACTATAAACCCTACCTATACCCTATACCCTATACCCTCAACCCTAATCCCTCAACCCTATACCTTAAACCCTAAACCCTACACCCTAAAACCTCAACCTTCAACCCTATACTTAAGCCTTAATTCATCATCCCTCAACCCCATACCTTAAAACCCAAACCCTACAACCTCAACCCTCATCCCTATACCTTGTACCCTCAACCTTATACCTTAAAACCTAAATATTGTCCCTCAACCCTATACTTAAACCCTAAGCCATATACTCTCAACCCTTCACCCTATACCTTATACCCTCAATTCATACCCTAAAGCCTATACTTAAACCCAATACTTAATCCCTCAATTGTAAACCCTATACCCTATACCCTCAACCCTATGTAAGAGTTGAAGATTAGCTCTATACCCAAGACCACCTACAAAAACAATGAAAACCTTCTATAAGAGGGTATGCAAGAATATGATCTTGCTTGTTATTAAGACCTATCAAAATGATGATGAGGTATGAAGTGTGTTACATATGAGTACAATTACCTTCCTTATATGGGAAAGGTGAGGAATAGGAATGAACATTATTGTGACATGTGTCTTATCCTATGGCATGCGACAACTAACAACCTAACTACCTAGGAATCAAGTATTACAAGCTGGATAAGATAAGTTCTAGAAAAGCCAACTAAGACTTCTAGAAGGAATCTTATATTCTAAGTAAAATTAACATGTGAATAAGTCCCCTAAGTCCCTAGTAAGATAAATTACTAGGTACAAGATATATATTCACACCAACACCATATACTTAAGCCCTAATCCCAAAACCCTCAACCCTATACTTAAGTCCTTATCCCTCAACCCCCAACAATATACCTTAAACCCTGAACCCTACAACCTCAACCCTTGTCCCTATACCCTATAACCTCACCCTTATGCCTTAAACCCTAGACCCTACACCCTCAACGATTAACCCTATACCTTAGACACTCAACCTTGAACATTATCCCTTAGCTATAAACCCTTAAACCTATACTTAAGTCCTAATCCCTAAACCCTCAACCCTATACCTTGAACCTTGAACCCTACAACCTCACCCCTCATCCCTATACCCTATACCCTCACCCTTATACACTAAACCAAAAATATTTTCCCTTAACCCTATACTTAAACCTTAAACCATACACTCTCAACCCTTCACCCTATGCCTTATACCCTCAATCCATACCCTATACCCTAAACCCAATATCCTAAACCCTAATCCCTATACCTTACACATTTAATCTTATACACTCAACAAATTGAGCATTATCCCTCAACTATAAACCCTCAACCCTCTACCCTATACTGTATACCCTTAATCTTATACCCTAAACCTTGAACATTGCCCCTCAACACTAAAAGTGTAAACCATACACTCTCAACCCTTCACCCTATTCCTTATACCCTAAATCTATTAACCTTGTGCCATATACCCAATATCCTATACCATAATCCCTATACCCTACACACTTAATATTATACACTCAACACACTAAACATTATCCCTCAACCATAAACCCTCAACCTATATTAAGCCCTAATCCCTAAACCCTTAACCCTATACCTTAAACCCTAAACCCTACTCCCTCAACACTCATCCCTATACCCTATACCCTTAACCTTATAGCCTAAACCTTGAAAATTTACCCTCAACCCTATACTTAAAACCTAAACCATACAATCTCAACCCTTATCCCTATGCCTTTTTCCCTCAACCCATACCCTGAACCCTAAACCCTAATCCCTATACCCTACACACTTAATCTTATACACTCAATGGGTTGAACATTATCCCTCAACCTTAAACCCTCAACCCTCAATTGTATTCCCTATACCCTCAACCCTATACTTAATCCCTAATCCCTCATCCCTCGACCCTATACCTTCAACCCTAAACCCTACACCCTCAACCCTCATCCCTATACCCTATATCCTCACCCTCATACCCTAAACCTTCAAAATTGTCCCTCAACCCTCAACCCTATACTTAAACCCTAAACCCTACACTCTAAACTCTTAACCTAATGCCTTATACCAAAAACCCATACCCTAAACCCTATACCCAATATCATATTTACCCTCATCCATATACCCTAAAAACATAATCTTATACACTCAACCCTAAAAAAATGTTATTCGTTAACTATAAACCCTATACCCTATACCCTATACCCTACACCCTCAACACTCATCCCTATACCATATATCCTCAACCTTATATGCTAAACCTTGAAAATTGTCCCTCAACACTATACTTAAACCATAAACCATAAACTCTCAACCCTTCACCATATTCCTTATACCCTAAATCCCTATACCCTATACACTTAACCCTATACCCTCTACCCTAAACACTATCCCTCAATCCTCAACCTTATACCTTAAACCATAAACCCTACACACTCAACCCTCATCCCTATACCCTATACCCTATACCCTCAACCTTATACCTTAAACCTTGAACATTGTCTCTCAACCCTATACCCTCAACACTTAACCCTATGCCTTATACCCTTAACTCATACCCTAAACCCTATACCCAATATCCTTCACCCTAATCCCTATAGCTTATAAACTTAGGCCTTATACCCTCAACACTAAAAATTATCTCTCAATTGTAGTCCCTCAACCCTCAACACCATTCTTATACACTAAATCATCCATTCAACCTTGTACCGTAATTTACCCTAAACCGTAAACCCTCAACCCTATACCAAATATCCTAAACCCTAATCCCTATAGCCTATACACTTAACCCTATACCCTCAACCCTAAAAATTGTGCCTCAACCCTCAACCCTATACCTTAAACCCTAAACCCTACACCCTCAATCCTCATCCCTATACCCTAAAGCCTCAACCTAATACCTTAAACCCTATACTTTAGAGCTTCAAGTTGACCATTTTGGTGTATAAATTTGACACACTTTTTAAAGTCACTTTGGGACCCTCCTAATGGTGAATACTCTCTCTAAGGAAATGGATGCCACAATAAATGCATACAAACATACATAAATTCATTCATATGTACATACAGACAATAATACATACAAACATACGTATACATACATTCAATTATACAAAAATACATACATACATACATACAAGCATATATACCATACACACAAGCATATATACCATACATACATACATACAAGAATATATACCATATATACAAGAATATATACATATATACAATCATATATACCATACATACATGCATACAAGCATATATATGTAGTTATTATAGGTGATACCATCCCCAAGTCATTTCACATTACCTTCCCATGCACAAAAAACATAGCAAAATATGAAGCCCTTCTCATGGGACTTTGTATGGCCATTAAATGGAAAATCAGAGACCTGCAAGTATATGGTGATTCCCAGCTGATAATTCAACAAGTGAATGATGACTATGACACCAAAGATGAGAAGCCCACACCATACAAGTGGATGGACAACAGTTTTAGATGGTACTTTGATAGTATCATATTCTATCAAGTCCCTCACATCTAGAATAAGACAACAAACACCATGGCAACCATTGGGTCTCACTTGGATATTCCCAACAATGTGCCTCAATTTGAGTTTCTAGTAGAGTATCTATTGATCCCTACGTTTGACATCCCTAAATCTGAGATGGTGTTTGAATTGGTTGGTCCCAATTCCTGTGGTATAAAGATATTTATAATTACTTACATGACCATTTCATTTCCCCTAACCTATCTGGAAACCAATGTAAAACCTTCATCCATAAGGCCTCCAAATATGCTATCATCAATGATACCTTTATAGATGAGCCATTGACAATACCCTCTTGTGATGTCTTGATACAAATGAAGTACAAATGACTTTGCGTGAGGTACACAAAGGTATATGCAGAGCTCATTCTAGTGGTCCAACCCTAGCTAAGAATATTATGAGGGAAGGATACTACTGGTCTATAATGGAATGAGACTCATACTTCTTTTTCAAGAAATGTTAGCAATGTCAAATTCATGGGGACCTAATACACGTGCTAGCACAAGAGTTGCATCCAATAACATCATTATGGACCTTTACCCAAATGGGACTCAGCCTAATAGGTAATATTCACCCTACATCATCCAATGGCCATAAATTCATCATTACTATGACTAAGTACTTCACCAAGTGGATTGAATCAATTCCCATGAAATACATTATTGGCAAGAAAATTCCAAAATTCATTCCCAATTACATCATTTTTCGGTATGGTGTCCCTCAATCCATCATCACCGATAATGGTCTCTCCTTTAAGAACCAAGACGTCTACCAACTCTGTGAAAAGTTCCATATCAACCACCACTTCTCCACTCCATATTATCCACAAGGTAAGGGCCAAGTTGAGATATCTAACAAAACTATAATCAAAATCCTTAAAAATACTTTCAATGACACTGGCCATGACTGGCACCTTCATTTTAACCCTACCTTATGGTCCTATCACACCAATATTCACACCCTATAGGTGCCACTCCATACTCACTTTTCTTTGGTTTTAAGGCCATCTTACCTATTGAGGTTGATTTTACTTCCCTAAGAATCTCCATGTAAGGGTGTATCGATGATGAAGAATACCATGTATCAAGGCTACATGAGTTGGAGATACTTGATGAATGGAGACATAATGCATTGGTCCATCCACAAGCATATCATAATCATCTTCATCGTAGTTATAACAAGAAAGTTTTGAATAGACACTTTGACAATGGCAACCTGGTACTAATGGAGAATCTAAAGAATCAAGCAGAAAGAGAAAAACTAGGAAAATTGGAGCCAAATTGGTTGGGCCCCTATATTGTCATAGCAGTCTTTGGATCAGGAGCATACCATCTATCAACTCCTAAAGGGGAACCCTTGTCAAAACCAATCAACAGTGTAAACCTATGCAAGTTCTACACCTAGCTTCAGAGACCTCTTGCCATAATAAAAAAAATACAAAAAAAGTATAAAAATATAAAATAATTGTTGCCTTGATGAAAACCTGGCAAACAAGCGTCTTAGTAACACCCAAAAAATAAAAAAAAATCATGAAAATAGTAAAGAGAAAATAATCCATCCAATAGTGAAAACCACTTTGGTGGCACTTTGTATAAGTATCATGGTGAAAACCTAGCAAATAGGTGCTATGTGTAGTCAATATTCTCTCCTTCGTCTATCGTCATTCTATCTAGCTTTCCACTTCACCCATAATGCATACATACTTTGTCTTTTCCTTATCATCCATAATAATGCATGCTTCTCCTTTCCATAAGTTGGAACGATTGACATTATGCATCTTTCATACCCTCTCTTCATACATTGGAATTCATCCATCCCACCCCTAATAAATTGGTTTTATACCAAAATGGGGGCAAATACTAGACCTATGTCTTCACTAGATCCTATGCGTGTTGTTGGAGGTCATTATATAGAAAAAGACAAAAAAAAAAAAATGTCAAAAAAAAATCCAAAACACTTAAAAAATCATAAAATGACAAAAATACAAAAAAATCATAAAACCTCAAAAATCCAAAAAAAAAAAAACATGTCAGAAAACACAAAAAACATCCAAATAACATACAAAAATCCCAAAAACAGAGTCACAATCGATCATATTAGTCCACATTTTGTCAAACTATGAACGTTGCCTCTACAACTTAACGTAGGCAAGGTCATTTGTCGAATTGCCACAAGGAATTAGGTCAGTCCTTTTAGGTTTGTCAAATAAATTCAAATCATGATGTGATCCTTTATTAGTAGAACAAAGTCAATTCATGTCAAACTATGAGGTCTCTACATGTATAATGTAAGCAATGCCATCAATTGATGATCCCCCAAGGCCACCTAGGTCAGTCCTTTAGGCTTTGTCATATCAGTCATAATAAATTAGACATAGTTAACTCTAACACAAACTGTCATCAAATTCTCAAAAAGTCATGAAACAACAAGGAAAACTACTCAACAACTCTTCAAGTCCAATCAATCAAATTGTCAAATTAGTCAAATTGTCAAACCAACATCAAGACAATCTAAACTATGTCTTATATAGGATGTCTCCTTCCTAAAACCCGACATAGGTATTCATCATACTTTTTCATTTTCCTTATGCAGGTAGTTACATGATCAAAACTAGACTTGACATCTTATACGACATGTTTTTTCTCCTGAAACTAGGCCCTGTAAAACAATCAATTTGTCACTCATAGTCAAATATTGGCAAACAAATTCTTGGCAAAAACCTATGAATGGTTGTTGAATTTGTTGAACTATTTTGTCTTATCTTTTCAACTTGTCTTTTAGATCATGTTACTAGCTACTTTGAGGATGTCCCATGAAGGTTTTAGAGGAGCGATGATGTCTCATGACCCATCTTTTCTTTGATTGTTGTTTTTGGCTTGTCTCGAAAAAAAGATTGGGGAAAATTTTGTTGGAGTTAAAATGACACTGAGAGGGGGGGTGAATCAGTGTCTTAACATATTTGACCAATTTTCACTAAATTCAAAACATAGCTCATATTTGATCTCAATATACTCTGATTAAACATTCATGAGTTGAATGTAATCATTCATAAATAGAATTGAGAAAAGTAATAACCAAACAGTGAACTGAAATAACAACACAGTAAAGCAGTGAGAACTCAGAGGAACAAAGAGACACAAGAATTTTCTGAGTGGAAAACCCTCCTGGGGTATAAAAACCACTCCCGAAATGCCTTCCAAGCTTAATCTTTTGAAAAACTATTCACTATGCCATATAGGCTGATTTTTTAGCACCCACTCAAGGAGCACCAACCCCTCATTTAGAGATATCTATCTAAAGGAGCACCAACCCCTCAAATTATATTTATGAACAATAAAAATATCTTAGAGGATCTCTCTATTTTCAGTTAAGTGCATATTTCTCTGTTTTCTCGTCTATAGAATACCTTAAAGATTCAATAATTGAATCCCTAAAATACTATATAGAGAAGAAATTTACAATATCTTTGCATCTTGTTATTCAGATTTTATTGTAGAGTTTATCCATAATTTTCATACAGCCAAGGAATGATATACCTTAAAGATTCAATAATTGAATCCCTAAAATACTATATAGAGAAGAAATTTACAATATCTCTGCATCTTGTTATTCAGATTTTATTGTAGAGTTTATCCATACATTTTCATACAGCCAAGGAATGATAATCTCATAATTACAACAACCGAATAGAAAACATAGTTTTATGCTTCTATTTATACATCTTTTTGATATAAATGCCAGAAAAGTAACTATCTTCAAAAGTAACGGCTGAACAACCAACCTGAGAATATTCAGACTGAAGTTAACAGAGTTGTTTATAAAAAAAAAATTCATCTTGTACCTAGCAAGATTATTAGTCGAGGTGAAATTGATTTCCCAATACAAGAGCCGTTTCACCCAGCTAAGAGCCGACCTCAACAAATCTGAAACGTATGTGATCATTTCACTGCTTAAAAAGCACAACCGCCCACCACAGACAAATTTGCAACTCCCATGGCTCCATCAACCACTGTCAAGCTTCCAACCAAAAATGTACCAAATAAAACTTCCATATACCACTGATAAAGCCGTTACAGCCAGCAACAACATAAACTAAAATTCTCATGATGGCGGCCAGGCTAGGGTTCCATACCTAGCCAAAATGAATAATCATGAAAATTTTCCCTAAACTCTCATTTCCATCGATGTAACATTATGCCGAAGGAAATTCAATCGTTAATCATACTTTGGTTCCTTCTATTTTGCCGTGACCCTTTGTTATCAGGTAGACCCTATAGAGAATTCACTTGTTTTTCCGAAAGCCCCGAGCTCACAATAGATTGCCAAGACATTAATGTTCTCACACCGACAGAAAACCTTTTGTCTTATGTGCTTTGCTATAACATTATGATATCGGGGAGACCTCCTGTAGAGCACACCATGTCTTTTAGAAAGTCTTCATGATACACATTGGTTGCCGTGACACATGGTTTTTCTTTCCGACGAGCCTTCTATCTTATGAGTGTCACTATAGCATACCATCATCGGGGAGACCTCTTGGAGAGCACACTATGTCATACCCAAAAAACGTTATCCACTTTGAGTCGCTGAGACATTACAAACATGCTATGGAATTTCATTGAAGCCATAACCTTTGCCAATAATACCTTTCGGTGCACGGTCAGTGAGACATGTCTTCGGTGAGACCACATACCGAATACAACACTTGTGCTAATAAGTTCATCCTCGATCGCCGAAACCACGTGAATGTCTTTCCGATAGGCGTTCACATGCATATGGTCGGTGAGACATAAAAATTTCACTGTGACCACATACCGACGGTGTAACACTTGCCGAAATGTTCTTTCTTGTGTCGGTCACCAAGACACAAAGCGCTCGATGAAACAACATGTCGATAGGGATTACTTGCGCTGATGCACTACCTCATGTATTAGTCGGTGAGACCCGACTCATTCGGTAAGACCTCTCAGCGATGAACAAACCTCATGCCAATAGACTTTTCTTCTGTCGCCAAGACCACGATCAATGTCACGTTGAAAGCTGCATGTATGTAAAATTAAATCGTTGTGACATCAAAAATGTCTTGCCGATAGGCAACACAGACATTTCAAAAATGGATCGGGGAGACCCTGTCATTCTCACGCCGATATGTGTAAGCCCGAATGAGAAACAACCAAAACCATTAGACAAAAGAGATGTTAGATTCAAGATAATTGTAATGCCTTAAAAAATGTGAGTTCATAGAATGTAAAAAAATGGCTTGTAACATGTGAAATACACCTATGGTATGCAAAGAGAACCATCCTAAGACTGATCATCAAAGAGAACTAATTGAAAGAGATTTTGTCATCAAGGACAAACCATAAACACAACTGAGATCCAACAAGCTCCCCCTTTGTCCTTGATGGAAAAACACAAATGACTCTCCCCCTTTTTGCCTCAATGACAAAGGATAGAAGAGAAGAATGTACATTGCCGTGAAACACAACTGAGAAGCCAACCAAAATATCATGAGAAACAGCTGCAAAAAGAGTAACAGTGCAACAACCAAGATTGTAGGAGAATTGTAAGTGAATCAAAACATATAACATGCTCCCCCTAAGCAGTAGCTTGAAGATTTAGTGAAGTAACGATTAAGAGATAACTCCCAATCAAAGTCTCAACCTTTCAAATAACTCTTTTGCTAAGGGCTTAGTGAAAATGTCAGCCACCTGAACTTGTGAACCAAAAAACTGTAAGCAAACATCATTAGCCAGTACCTTTTCTCGAAGAAAGTGAAACTTGATAGCAATATGTTTAGTGTGAGAGTGCATAATAGGATTTTTTGATATATTTATCACACTAGTGTTATCACAGAGAATTGAAACAGGTTTAGGAACTTCAATACCCATATCAGATAGAGTTTGACTCATCCAAAGAACTTGAGTACATCATGAAGTGGCAGCAATGTATTCTACTTCAGAAGTAGAAAGAGAAACAACTACTTGTTTCTTGTTGTGCCATGCCACTAAACGATCACTGAGAAAGATTGCAGCACCACTGGTGCTTTTCCTATCATCCAAACAACCAGCCCAGTCAGCATCAGTATAAGCAATCAAAGAGAAATCATTGCTTCTAGGATACCAAAGACCATAATCAAGAGTGCCCTTAATGTATTTAAAAATCCTTTTAACAGCAGTGACATGGGATTCTGTAGGTGATGCCTAAAACCATGCAACAGTGCAAACTGCATGCATGATGTCAGGTCTAGAAGCAGTTAAATATAACAAACTACCAATCATTGATCTATATTTAGTTTTATTTGTATCAAGAGAATCATCAACCTTAGTAAGTTTGCATCCAGTAACCATTGGAGTGCTAATTGGATGGCATTCATCCATCTAAAATTTCTTAAGCATCTCTCTAGTATACTGGGTTTGAGAAAGAAATATTCCATTTTCGCGTTGAGAGATTTGAAGACCCAAGAAGAAATTTAATTCTCCTAATAATGACATTTTAAATTCAGATTCCATTAGCTGAGAGAATTTTTTACTCAATGTAACATTGTTGTAGCCAAAGATATTGTCATCAACATAAATTTCAATAACCAAAATATCAAAACCTTCAGTTTTAACATAAAGATTGCTATCTACACCTCCTCTAACAAAACCATTTGAAAGAAAATGACTGTCCAGCCTAGAGTACCAAGCTCTAGGTGCTTTTTTTAAGCCATAGAGGGCCTTTTTTAATCTGTAAACATGATCAGGCTTATCTTTTCACATAAATCCTTTTGGTTTTTCAACATAGACCTCTTCATCTAAATAGCCATTTAAAAAATTAGTTTTAACATCCATTTGATAAACAGTAAAGTCTTTATAAATAGAATAGGCCAAGAATATTCTGATAGATTCTAGTCTAGCAACAGGTGCAAAGGTTTCACCAAAATCAATACCTTCTTGTTGAGCATAGCCTTTGCAGACAAATCTTGCTTTGTTGCGAATAACATTACCATTTTCATCAACCTTGTTTCTGTATATCCATTTACCTCCAATGACATTCTTGTCATCTAGTCTTGGGACTAACTCCCAAGTCTTATTTTTCCAATTTGATCAATTTCTTCCTGCATAGCATTAAGCCAGCATGAATCTGTGAGAGCTTCATTAAAAATTTTAGGCTCAAACTGAGTAACTAAACAAAAAGCAATTTGTGCCTTTTCATCAAATTCTGCAGCCTTTCTTCTAGTTTGAACTCCTGCATTTTTATACCCAATAATCTGATCTTTGGGGTGATATTTAGCTAGTGCTTTTGATGCAACCTTTTCAAGACTTGTTGTTTCATTTTTAGGTCTTGCTAGATCAGTATTAGGCTTTGTTGTTTCAGCTTCTTCTAAAACTATTTCTAGTTCAAGTTCTTCTTCCTCATTATCCTGCAAAGATTCAGCATACAAATGTGGTCTTTCATCAAATTTTACATTAACCACTTCAACAATCTTATTAAGCCTTTTGTTAAGGCATTTATAAGCTTTGTTGTGAGTTGAGTATCCCAAAAAGATACCCTCGTCACTCTTTGATTGAAAGCTCCCAAGGTTATCATCATCTTTCTTGATAAAACACTTACTTCCAAAAATTTTGAAGTGTTTGACAGAAGCAGTTTTTCCATACCAAAGTTCATAAGGAGTGTGTTTAGATTTCACCCTAAGCTGCACTCTATTCAAAATGTATACAATTGTATGAACAGCTTCTTTCCAATACATATCAGTCAACTTAGCTTCATCTAGCATGATTCTAGCCATTTCTTTTATAGTTCTATTCTTACGTTCAACTACCCCATTTTTTTGAGGTGTTTTTGTTGCAGCATACTGTGTTTTAATGTCGTGTTGTTCACAGTAATCAATAAACTCTTGAGAAGTGAACTCACCTCCTTTGTCAGATTGCAGACATTTAAGTTTCAGATCAGATTCCTTTTCAACCATTTTACGGAAAATTTTGAACCTTCCAAAGGCTTCTGATTTGTGCTTAAGAAATGTGACCCATATCATTCTAGTATAATCATCCACAAACAACATAAAGTACCTTTCACCATTAATAGACCTTGTTCTGGTTGGTCCACATAAACCAGTATGCACAAGCTATAAAGGTTTTGAAGAAGAATGTTCTTTTGTTTTGAAGCTAATTTTAGTCTGTTTACCACTTAAACATTCTTTGCACATAGAGTTTTCTGGCTTGCTAAGAACTGGTAGACCTCTAACATTCTGATTTTTACTGATTCTAACCAGATTTTCAAAGTTTGTGTCCTAATCTTTTATGCCATAACCAAATCTCTTCAATTTGGCCCATTAGACACATACCTTGATTATTGTCATTGCTTGATGTGTCGAGAAGATTGTACACATTTCCTTTTGTCCTCCTTCCAGCTGCAATAGCCTTTCCTAGCTTGTTCTTAATCTCACATCCCTATGAAGTGAAAAGAACATGATAACCACTATCATAGATTTGACTAACACTTCGAAGCTTGTACTTGAGACCATCCACATAGTACACATTATAGATAGGAGTGTCTTCATTCAGAAGGAGTGAACCTCTACCTTTAATTTGAATACTAGAGTTATCACCAAACTTAACATATCCACCTACATAATCTTTAATATTTATAAACTTATCCTTGTCGCCAGTCATATGGTTAGAACATCCACTGTCCAGGACCCATAAGTCCTTTTTCTTGGAATGAAAAGAAATTTGAACCAACATAGTTTGCTCAATGTTGTTAACAGTCTTAGGTTTCCAAACCTTTTTAATTTTCTGCTATTTCGATTGCAGATCAGTTCTGCATTGTTTGACAGAATGTCCCAAAGCATTGCATTTAAAACATCTAATCTGTTTAACAAAACCATAGTGTTGCCTAAGACCAAACCTGGGTATTCTAGGATTCATAAGCCTACAAGTGCTCACCTTATGGCAAAATTTGTTGTAGAAAAAACAATAACCATAGAAGAAAGGATTGACACTGTATGAAGATCTATTACCTCTTAAAGACTAAACATGTTCCTTACCAAAATCTGAGTGATTTGAACCTGAACCTTTGACTTCAGAAGAGGGGTTTTTTTTTGCATGGTCAATTGAGCATTCACCCTTTTCAAAACCAACACCAGTTTTATCTTTGTACATCTTCTGCTTGCTGAGCATCTCATTCAGTTTTAGAGTACTTTCATATTTTTCAATTTCCTTCCTAAGACAGACTACTTGTTCCAGTTTTTGAATTTCTTGACCTTTGCAGCTTACAGTCTCTTGAAGACAGTCTTCAACTCTTTTAGCTTCTTCAAGCTGAGTTTTCAGAGAGACCATTTCTTGATCTGGTTTATGTTCTTGAGCAAGAACTTGTTTTTTGAGTTTTTTGATCTCTTGTAAAGCACATTTCAGCTCACTTTCAAGATCTACTTCACCTTCTTCAATGTCAATGGTGTTTGTATCTTCTTGCTAAGTAATCTTAGTCATGAACAAGGTTTCATCTTCTTCTACTGATGAACCTTCAAACTCAAAATCAGTTTCATCTTTGCTAAACAAACTCTTCTTCTTTATGAAGTTGAAATTACGTTTAGGTTTAAAGGCCTTCTTCTTAGGCTATTTTTCAGTTGTCTCGTTGTCATAGATTTGATCATCATAGGGACACTTTGCAGCAAAGTGACCTATTTTTCCACAGTTAAAACATTTAAAGGGAAGTTTTCCCTTATATTTTCCTGATCCCTATTTAAATCTTCTAAAAAAATGGGATTCTTTAGAATCATACAACTCTAATTCACAGACTTCGACTTTTTCTTTATTTTCAGTGTTAAAAGCAGTTTCTTTTCCTATTGAATTGTTTTTTCTAGTTCTCATTTCATAGGCAGCAAGTATTCCTTGCAGGCTGTCTAAGGTAAGCTGATCAAAGTGTTTCTTTTCTTCTAGGGTTGAAACCATAGATTCAAATTTGAATGGTAAGGTTCTAACAACCTTTGTGACCACATCAAATTCATTAACCTCTTGACCTAGAACTTTCATTGCATTGACAACTTCATCAACTCTTAGGAAATATTCAACCACTTTTTCATCATCCTTCATTTTCAACTCCTCAAACTGATGTTTGAGTGTAATGATTTTTGATAGTTTGACTTTCTCATTCCCTTGATATATAGTTTCAAGTTTTTCCCAGATTTCATGAGTAGATTTGCAATGCATGACTTTAATGAACACATCTTTAGTTAACCCACACAAGATGGAATGCTTATCTCTGGCATTTGTTTCATACCTCTTTTTTTTCAAGTAGGATCAGTGGGAATAGAGGTTGCTACATTGTAAGCATTTATAACAATGCTCAAAACATCAACATCAAAAGAAATAAGAAAAGCTTCCATTCTGATTTTCCAGAACACATAATTTGTTCCATCAAATAATGGAGCTCTGGTTACAGAGGCACCATCTTGAGAATGTACCATTAAAAACAAACTCCAAGACCAAGATCAATCCAAGGTGATTAAAACCTATCAGAGGACCCTATGCTCTGATACCAATTGTTGGAGTTAAAATGACACTGAGAGGGGGGGTGAATCAGTGTCTTAACATATTTGACCAATTTTCACTAAATTCAAAACATAGCTCATATTTGATCTCAATATACTCTGATTAAAACATTCATGAGTTGAATGTAATCATTCATAAACAGAATTGAGAAAAGTAATAACCAAACAGTGAACTGAAATAACAACACAACAAAGTAGTGAGAACTCAGAGGAACAAAGAGACACAAGAATTTTCCGAGTGGAAAACACTCCTGGGATATAAAAACCACTCCTGAAATGCCTTCCAGGCTTAATCTTTTGAACAACTATTCACAATGCCTTATAGGCTGATTTTTGAGCACCCACTCAAGGAGCACCAACCCCTCATTTAGAGATATCTATCTCAAGGAGCACCAACCCCTCAAATTATATTTCTGAACAATAAAAATATCTCAGAGGATCTCTCTATTTTCAATTAAGCACATATTTCTTTATTTTCTCATCTACAAAATACCTTAAAGATTCAATAATTGAATCCCTAAAATACTATATAGAGAAGAAATTTACAATATCTCTGCATCTTGTTATTCAAATTTTATTGCAGAGTTTATCCATGCATCTTCATACAGCCAAGAAATGATAATCTTAGAATTACAACAACTGAATAGAAAACATAGTTTTATGCTTCTATTTATACATCTTTTTGATATAAATGCCAGAAAAGTAACTGTCTTCAGAAGTAACGTCTGAACAACCAACCTAAGAATATTCAGACTGAAGTTAACAGAGTTGTTTATAAAATAAAAATTTATCTTGTACCTAGCAAGATTATTAGTCGAGGTGAAATTGATTTCCTAATACAAGAGCCGTTTCACCCAGCTAAGAGCCAACCTCAACAAATCTGAAATGTATGTGATCATTTCACTACTTAAAAAGCACAACTGTCCACCACAGACAAATCTGCAACTCCCATGGCTCCATCAACCACTGTCAAGCTTCCAACCAAAACCTTACCAAATAAAACTTCCATATACCATTGATAAAGCCATTATAGCTAACAACAACAGAAACTAAAATTCTCATGATGGCGGCCAGGCTAGGGTTCCATACCCAGCCAAAAAGAATAATCATGAAATTTTTCCCTAAACTCTCATTTTCGTCGATGTAACATTATGCCAAAGGAAATTCAATCGTTAATCATACTTTGGTTCCTTCTGTTTCGTCGTGACCCTTCGTTATTGGGAAGACCCAATAGAGAATTCACTTGTTTTGCCAAAAGCCCTGAGCTCACAATAGATCGCCAAGACATTAATGTTCTCACACCGATAGAAAACCTTTTGTCTTATGTGCTTCGCTATAACATTATGATATTGGGGAGACCTCCTGTAGAGCACACCATGTCTTTTTGAAAGTCTTCATGATACACATTGGTCGCCGTGAGACATGGTTTTTCTTGCTGACGAGCCTTCTATCTTATGAGTGTCGCTATAGCATACCGTCATCGGGGAGACCTCTTGGAGAGCACACTATGTCATACCAAAAAACTTTATCCACTCTGAGTCGCTGAGACATTACAAACTGACTATGACATTTCATCGAAGCCACAACCTTTGCTGATAAGACCTTTCGGTGCACATTCGGTGAGACCACATACCAAATACAACACTCCTGCTGATAAGTTCATCCTTTGTTGCCAAAACCACGTGAATGTCTCATCGATAGACGTTCACATGCATATGGTCGGTGAGACATAACAATTTCG
The DNA here is from genome assembly GCA_007258455.2 of Sequoia sempervirens. Classification (NCBI taxonomy): domain Eukaryota; kingdom Viridiplantae; phylum Streptophyta; class Pinopsida; order Cupressales; family Cupressaceae; genus Sequoia; species Sequoia sempervirens. The sequence goes on from VDFB02193867.1 coordinate 90,414,693, forward strand.
CTGTGACCACATACCGATGGTGTAACACTTGCCAAAATGTTATTTCTTGTACTGGTCACCAAGACACAAAGTGCTCGATGAAACATGCCGATAGGGATTACTTATGCTGATGCACCACCTCATGTATTAGTCGGTGAGACCCGACTCATTGGGTAAGACTTCTCAGCGGTGAACAAACCTCATGCCGATAGACTTTTCTTTTGTCGCCAAGACCACGATCAATGTCATGCCGAAAGCTACTTGTATGTAAAATCAAATCATTATGACATCAGAAATGTCTTGCCGATAGGCAACACAGACATTTCAAAAATGGATTGGGGAGACCCTGCCATTCTCACGCTGATATGTGTAAGCCTGAATGAGAAACAACCAAAACCATTAGACAAAAGAGATGTTAGAACCAAGATAATTGTAATGCCTTCAAAAATGTGAGTTCAAAGAATGTAAACAAATGGCTTGTAACATGTGAAATACACCTATGGTGTGCAAAGAGAACCATCCTAAGACTGATCATCAAAGAGAACTAATTGAAAGAGATTTTGTCATCAAGGACAAACCATAAACACAACCGAGATCCAACAACTTTACCTTTAGTATGAGTCAATACATTCCTTGTCCATGATTATCTATTTTGCAAGTGGATGGCCTTGCACACCTTGGTCTATATCATATCATGGTGTTTGTTATTCATTTGTCATATTTTATCGCCCAATGATGATTAATGCAAAGCCTTGCATAACAAAATATTCATCTTTTAAGTTGTCTCCAATAACGCCATGCTAACTTCCATATCTTCCACACTAACATTTCATCTATTTCTCTTATCTATTTTCCTCTTATCCATTTTGAGAACACACTCATGTCCTTTGACCCTACCTATCCTCTTGAGGGGGCATGCTATTACCTCCTTGTCATCCTTCCTCATCCTATTTACACTGGGGCATATTTTTGACTAATTTTCTTTGACTTAATATGATAAACTACATTATATCAAAGAGGGGAAAATGTAGACACTGAAAATTTGCTTAGGCCTACGACTTTATTAAATCCCCTTTCATGCTTAATAATTAAATAATTTTAATTATTTAGTTGTTGTCTAATGTCATCAATCTCCTACTAATTAAATTATTAAATTATTTAATTAAATCATTTCAATCATTCTCTTTCATCTTTGGTTAATTAAATTTTATTTAATTAAGTCACTAATGGTTATGTCTCTTATAATTAAATAAATCCAATTTATTTAATTATTACATCTTGTCATTCATTTATCTTTTTTCCTCCACAATTAAATACATATTTTTTATTTAAATGACTTTCCAATTTGACTTTCACTCCCACCTTTTTTCAATTATATTGTTATTTAATTTTAAAAATCAATTTGCCTTTTTGCCTCTATAATTAAATAATATTTCCACTATTTAATTATTCACTTTCCCTCTCAAACTAAATGATTTTTAGAATTATTTAGTTTCCTCTCTTCCATACTTTTTTTAGTTATCTCAAGTCTCCATCTTCATCCTCGTCTCTTATTTGATTTTTTCTTGGAAAAGTCTAAATTAAATAATTTTATTTAATTTATGACTCACTAACTTGTCTTTTTCTCCCACTTTTTGAATTAAATTTTTATTTAATCAAAGAGATGACTTGACTTTTTTGTCTAATTAAATAATGTTTCTTTTATTTATTTACTTTCTTTCCTTTTTGAACTAAATGATTCTTTGGAATTATTCAATTCGTCTCTCGATCTCATTCCTACCCTATCCTATCTCATTTAATTTCAACCATTGATTAAATTTAAAATTATTCAATCCTAGCCATTCATTCAAATTTTCCTTGTCTATAAATGACGCATGTCACTATCATTTTAACAATCTTAGAAATCTAGAGTTTAGGCTAAAACAATAATCTTCAAAGTTTTTCTAGGCATAGACATAGGCTTGTTATTGCAAATCATAATCTGAGGGCTTTGATCATATTGCAGCAAAATGGAGAAGTGTAATGGAGGTGATGCAACCATGGTGTAGGTAATGTTCTCTTGGTAGTTATGTTTCTTGCATTGGATTGTTCTTCATTATCAGATTAGGTAGATTAAGGTTTTATTATGTTTAATACCCTAACTTATAATTTTCCTAATTACATTGGCCACTACACAACTACAAGAACAAGTTCAGGGACAGGGATAAGTGTCTGCTATACTTTACGAATGAGTCATGGTAGAGTCTTCTTATTATCGGTACAATGTTGTACCATAGAGATGTTCCTCAACACCGACGACAGCTGAATTTTTCCCATAGGAGTTGGGTTGCACTGAGCAGTTCAGCAAGTGGTCCATCAATAAGGGGACCTTTAGATGGAGGGCATCCCTCTCGATAGGATGACAGATAGAGCAAGGGATAGCTTTATGTATATAGACACATTTTTTATGTATAGCCTAATTTTTTATGCATATTCATTCCTTGGCTAGTTTTGATAGCCTCATGTATATAGTTTTATGATGTATCACACATTACATTTGATATGTATCATGAGAGTCATTATTTTGACATATATGAGATGAGCAGATGCGGCATTTATAGTTATGATGTTCCTTTTATTTCATGTTTATGTTGATGTATGTATGTATGGATGTATATGTTTATAATACGGATGTAATTTTTTATGATATGGATGCTTATATAATGGTGTTTCCTTTATTATGCATATGATGTGATGTGTATGATTTATGCTTACAATGCACTTGTATGTTTTAATAATATGATGTAATATGAATGTATGCAAATGAAATAGATGGTTTACTTTGAGGTATCTTTTCCCATTTGATATGTAATGATGATGCAGGATGAGATGCATTTCTTTTGTATTGTTTATGTGGCATGCGATGATTACGTAGGATGTATGTATGATGATGGTTTGTGGATGCAGGATGAATGTATTTATATAAAAAAAAATATTTTCATGATACTGGGTTGGAAATGTTAGCATGGAAAGAAGATAGAAGAAATAAGATGAATATTGATTAACCATTACATTTTAGATTGATTCAGAAGTCCAACAAGCCTATGATTATTCAAGACTTTATTAGATATGTGATGAGATAGAGTAGATGATACTTCTTGCTTCTTAGATTAGGATAAATTCATCATATCATTCCTTATTTTTGGTATAGAAAATAGACATGATGCATCAAGGTATTGAAAACTAGGATGGTGGTGTATCTAATGTAATGGACTTTGACTCTACAAATAGATAGGATTATCCTTGTTCATACCTAAAATACAAAAACCTTGTTTGATCATGTGAAAGAATAAGCCATCAAAGTAATAAGACTAACACACAAAAGGTATGTGGATAGGAATAGGAGCGAGAGTGGGGATTCAAATTCTGCAGATGGAGGAGATAGAGAATCTGATGAAGATGCAGATTTTCTCTAGTTTTTGGTGGTTCCTCCTTATTTTCAGGCACTGGTAAATCTTACCTTGGCTACATTTGGGGAGTTGGTTGTGGAATATGTGAGGCTTCTTGCTCTGTTGTGTTTTCTTGGTGATATCAGAGTGGTCACCTTGCCTGGTTTGTTGGGAGTTGTGGACTGCTTTGGTTTGGTTCAACTTTTTCTTCCTCTTGAGGCACTCTCCCCTGGTGTTACGTGTGTCTAGGGATGCTTGGTATGTGGCCATGGTCTTCTAGAGTTGGCTGGAGTTCCTCTTTGGTTCTTGTTTGAGCTTTGTTGGCTACCTTTGGTGGTGTGTTGGATCTTCCTTTCATTGGAGGGGTTCTTGTTTTGTGGCTTGTGGGACCTTCATTTTGGCCTTTCTACTAGATTTTGGCACCTTGTTGTAGTTGTTCTGGTGGCTCTTGGGGAGGGGTTTCCCTCTTGTGGTGGGGTTCTTTGGTCTCCTATCATTGTGTTTGGATTTTTCTCATTGTTGCCATGTTCTTTCTAGCAGTGTGTCTTTTGGTCCTCCTTGCTAAGGTCTTTGTTGCTCCTCTTGATCCCCGTGTGGCTTGTGAAGATTTTTCTATTTTTGGGGTCTAGGTCCATAGTTCTAAAGTTTTACTTCTACTTTTTGAAGCCTTCTTGTTTCTCTTTTTTCTTGGCTTTGGGCCTTTTCTTGATGGTAAGGTTTTTTTTGTGTCATGGTGGGGTTACAAATTTTTTGCTATGGAAGGTGGTTGTTTTTGGGTTGTTGGATGAGCTATCCCAAATGTCTATTCTTAAGCCTCAAGTGGATGATTTATTTATTCTATTGGCTAGGTTTTTATTTACATCTTGTGTCAAGTACCAAGAGCCTGTGGTACCACAAGATGTAATGTCAATCCTTTCTATTGTCACTATCTTTTTCCATGTCTTATAGGTAGTGTCTTCTTTTGAGGTGGAGATTTCTCCTATTGAGGAGGATCTTGTTCCTATGGAGATGGAGATGGAAGCTATAGAGGTGGTGAAAAGATATTTTGTCTCTTTTGAGCTCTTATTGAGGTGGAGCTTGTGTGAGCTGGAGCATAGTGGCTTTGATAGGAAGGGTTCTCATTTTATCCTCTCCTATTGAGGTGGAGCTTGAGATGGAGGATTGGGTGGGATGGTGCTACAAGATGGTTGATGCTTCTAAGTGTTTAGCTATGTTCTCTAAATATATTTTTCCTTGTTGGTCTCTTATTAAGGTAGGGAGTCTAGGAGAAATGATTGTTCTTGAAGGGTGCTTTGGCTGCCCTTGTTTAGCTTAATGCGGTATAGTTGGTTTACTGTGGAGTGGTTGTGGTAGGTTGTGTTTAGTGCCTCACTAACTCAGGTGGTTTCTTTAAGATTATTGGGTTTAAGGTCCATGTGAATTCCTGGCTATAAAAGGGTTTTTAGCCCCTTCAAAGCTAATTCTTTGCAATTTGTTTTGTCTTGTTTATCTTTTGGTAGACTACTAATGTTGGGTTGCCGCTTATATGTGTTCCTATCTATTTGCAACTTTTTTTTATTTGTATGGTATTTTTGGTCCCCTCAAAACCTGTTTGTAAGGGGTTTCTGGTCCCCACAAAACTTGTTTAATGCTAAACCAAAACACACAAAAGGTATGAAGAACCTGATATGCCCTAGCCCTCATTTTACTTGAGACTACCCCACACATGCAAGGCAAGTATTCTCTGAGGTCATATTACAAGAATATAAAGCACAAAAAATTAAAGCAATGATCAATGCATCATTCTTTTCTCTCTAAATCACTTTGATGGACATCATCAAGAGGTCATCAAAATGGACCACTAAGATGAATCATAAGAAAAGATCCAAATGAACAAACAAACAATGTTATCCATATCTCCTACCAAAGTAATGTAACTAAGGTGATTTGAAATGATGATTTCCATTGTAGGAAAGATGTATCCATAGGACATGTTTTTATATTTTTTTAACTAAAACTAACTATTTGATAGGTTGTTGATACAAATATTAACCAAAATTCTTACTTACGATCAAGACTTAAGATTTCCACTAGTAGAATTTGGCAAATAAATGACTACGTGACTAAAACTTTTAGTCACAACAACTAAAAATGTCTAAATTCTACTAATTTCTTAAAACTCAGCTATAAATGAGTAAATAAATGACTAATTTGGTTGTTGACTAAAAATTATGTAGTCACACAAATAAAAATGACTAAATATTTAGTCATTTATTTAGTCACAATCCATTTGAATAAATCATTTAAGGAATCAAGAATATAGCCAGCCAAATACTCCAAAACTTTAATAAAAATACTCTAAAACTTTTGTCGAAATCTTATTTTCAAGCATAGTCTGCCATAATGGAGGTTTCATTTTAATAAACATACTTTAAAACCTTCGTCGAAACCTTATTTTCAGGCGTAGCCCACCAAAATGGAGAATTTTTTTAGTAAAGCATGATAAAGAATGGTAAGGAGATGTGTGTGAAAGGAGGCATAGGATTCATTGCTACTTATCTCATTCCTTCTATGCTCAACAAGGGTTACATTTTTCTTGCTATTTTTTGTAATCTAGGTATTTAATCGACATATATTTGCATAATCTCAAATTCCTTCAGATGCTTTTGAAGTATCAATGTATCATATATAGGGTTTAGAATGATTTCTTTTAATTTAAAAAAATAAATCAGATGCTTTTGAAGTATCAATGTATCTTATATAGGGTTTAGAATGATTTAATTTTATTTTAAAAAATAAATAAATGATGTATTTTCCTATGATTAGATAATGTGGAAATCCCCTAAATCTACCCTAGCACACTATCCTCTTTGGCACTGTATTCAATCTCTTCTAAGAACGTTTTCTTAAGCTAGACTGCATAGTATGCATATAAAGCAAGTCCTTCATACCTGCCATTGTTCTAAACCACCACTCATTGCCTTGCTTGAAATATTGCCTCCATAAGCACAATAGCATGTTTTAAAATCAGGGTTGTTGATGATTGGCCATTAAGGTCACTACTTTCATCAAGATACAATGAGATTTCAAACTGAAGGAATTATGCAAGATAATATTTTGAGTTGTTTATTGTGTATGATTTGATTTTATTGCACATTTAATGCTTTGCTAGCTGCCTTTAAGACTAGATATTGCACCCTCAACTGTAATCTCAAACAGCTCACTAATTGTCACTTGAAGATTCCTTTCATGAGCATCCTTCTATAAAATCAAACTATGCCCTATAGACTTCCTACTTACTACAGGGGACTTATTGTTTCATGGTATTATGGGTCTTAAGATCCTTCAACCTTATTGTCACTACTTCACATTCCACAAGGTATTATTCACTATTATCCCATCTTTGATAAGTCTCAAAACATTGCTTAGGTATGGAATCCGCTACCTCCATTATACAATGGCTATGAAGAAACATTGAACCTATGATTACCACTATTACTTCATTTGGACAATCATTCCCTGATTGCATTTGCCTTGTTTAACACTGCTAAAAGCATTTTAAAAACCCTTAAGGTCAACAAGGGGGTAAGGAAACTCACTGTTAAAATCTCCACTTTACTATGCAAGGTTTGAGCTTATTATCTTGTCACTGCTCAACCTCTTTTTGACTTTCACACCTCAAGTGACTATCATTCTTCTTACCATAGATTACATTTATAAATGTCATTAAGCTACATAGTGTTCTTGTTATTGGTTACAATCTTTAGATTGCAATATTTTGTTATTGGCTACAATGTCTCAACCTTTCTAGTATTGCAACCTCACTAATTTGCTAGATTTATGGTTTATGTTTCTACAAAGGCATATATTTTGTACCCTAGTTGATGTAGGAGCATCCTTGGTTCTTGGCAATCTCGCATCAACCAAAAATATCTTCATTTCAATTTGTTCTTGTTTTAGTTCTTATTTTGTTCAAGTTGGCAGATTCAGTGTATCATCATATTTACTCACCAGACCCTATGGATCTATGTTTACATCATGGACATGTTCATTTTCCTTATTCCAAGATTTGAGCATGATTGGATCTTTTTCCAGAAATTTATCACTTCTAGATTTACTAGCAATTTCTTGAACTAACACCAGAATAATTTTTCTAACGGCTAGTTTGATCACTTATGGATCTTTCTTGTAACTTGCGGATCTCATTGATGTGATTCAAATTGTTTCATGGATTTTTCTTGACCTTAATTATAGTTCCACACTTCATCCTATGCATTCACCAAGGAGTAATTCAAATTTGAGGCTAACCTATTCATGCACACGTTACATTTTCCTTCATCAGAGATTGTAATGATCTTTGGCCAACGTGGATGATTTTGGATCTCAAGATGTGATATAAATCATCATAACTAATCATTAGAAGGTATTCAAGTTATAATATAGGATCTAATATGTAATATTTTCACTCGCATTGAGGAGCATATAGGAAGATGGTATTTTGAGCAAGTTGTATCAGGCCTGTGAGCCCAATCTGTAAGCCTGAATGTTGTCAATTGTTTGTAATTAAAATTTTTTATAATAAGAAAGTTAGAATCTTCATTTTCCTCTAATTTTCGTGTTTCTTTTGTTGTGTGACTCTTGTTGCACAATCTGGATTGTTCTCTTTCAGAACCCTCCTATCATGGCTACACCAGATTGGTATCAAAGCGAGGTTCATTCCATGAGAGATCGTCAAAGTTTGCAAAGTCCTGTTGAAGATTTGTTGTGGGGTGGCGGACTAAGGATCTAACTTGTAGCTATAGAGTACTTGTGCAAATATGGCAGGAAGAAGAAATGTTAGAGGAAATGGAGCACATGGAAATGCAAACCCAGCTTTAATGGATATGTTGAGAGGAATTGTTGCTAGGTTAAATGTAGTCAAAATGGCCCAAGGGAGAGGTTGACCAATTGATGATGTGAATGATGAAGAGGTAGAAGTACAAGAAGAAAGAGAAAGAGAATATCAACCTGGCCTAGACCAAGGGGAACAGAGGTTCATAAGAGCCCTAACTATAGCAAATACTAAGCCACATTTCAATCCACCAGATTATAATGGTAAGTTGGATTTAGATGAATTGCTTGAGTGGATAATAGAGATGGGAAATTATTTTGATTTTCAAGGTACCACTAAATACAAGAAGGTTAAATTTTCTTGCGCAAAGTTGAAAGGACATTCATCCCTTTTGTGGGAACATTTGTAGAAAGATAGGTGAAGAAGAGGAAAAGAAAAGATAAGATCATGGGATCAGATGGTGAATAAGTTAAAGACAAAGTTTATGCCTGCAGATTATCAGATCAATTTGTTTCGGAAGTTGCAGAATTTGAAGCAAAATGATTTAAGTGTGACAGAGTATACTAAGGAGTTCTACAAGTTGAATATTAGATATGGACATTTGGAGGATGAGATCGAACAAGTATCTAGATATGTGAATGGCTTGAGGTTGTCTATATAGGATGAGATAAGTTTGATCAAGTTACAAGGCATGGAAGAGGTATATCAATGTGCTCTAAAGGTAGAAGAGAAGCTAAACAAAAGACATGAGCAGAGATAGAGAGGAAGAGGTCAAAGATTTCAGAGAGGAAGAACTTTTGTAGATCAGAATAAAGATAAGGAAGTCAGTAAGAAAGATATTTCATACCATATAGATGATGGAAACTCTTACTGGAGAGGAAGGTATCTTGGTTACCAAAATGAAGGTTATAGAAAAGATGATAGAGGACAAGAGAAAAGAGTATTCAGTGGAACTTGTTTTAAGTTTGGTGGAGAAGGACATAGAGAATTTGAATGTAATCAAGGAGAGACAAGTAGAAAGACAAAGAACAATAGAAGAATAGCCTTTGTTATGGAAGATCATTTTGGATCATCTAACAAACTGGAAGATGGAGAAGTGTTGGTGAATAGAAGAGTATTGTGTCAAAGTGAGATGGAGCAGGAACCGTTGCAGAGAAAGGATTTGTTTTGGACTAGATGCAAGGTAGTTGGTAAATGTTGTAGAGTGATTGTTTATAGTGGAAGCTCAAAGAACCTGGTTTCTAAAGAAATGGTGACCAAATTGAAGTTGGAAAGATTGAAACACCCAAAACCCTATCAGATAGCATGGATTCAAGATGAGCATAAGGTACTGGTAAGTGAACAATGTTTGGTGAAATTGAAGATAGGAAATTATCATGATGAAGTTTTGTGTGATATCATGCCTATGGATGTATGCCATGTTTTGTTGGGAAGGCCTTGGCAGTATGATAGATAGGATATTCATGATGGAAAGAAGAACACATATACCATTGTTTCTAATGGGATGAAGTAGACTTTGTCGCCATTGGAGTATGTTCCTAGAGTTGAGGTTTGTACGAGTTCTAGAATTTGTTTGGTTGACAGAAGGATATTTCTAGATCGATTGAGACATGAGAACATGTGTTATTCCTTGGTTCCTAAGAAGGCTAAAGACTTGAATCATCTAGAAGAACAACCAGAAGAGATAAAGGAGATGCTGACAGAATATGAAGATATCATTTTAGATAATGTACCTAATGGATTGCCACCTATGAGGAGTATTAGTCATTGCATGGATCTGATTCCTGGAGCTAGTTTTCCTAATAAAGGGACACACCGGATGACATCGACAGAAAATGAAGAATTGAATAGACAAGTGCAAGAATTGTTAAAGAAGGGTTTGATCAGATAAAGCTTAAGTCCTTGTGTAGTACCTGTTGTGCTAGCACCTAAGAATGATGGAGAATGGAGGATGTGTACAGACTCTAGAGCCATAAACAAGATCACAATGAAGTATATATTCCCTTTTCCCTAGATGGATGACATTATGGATTGTTTAAGTGCAGCTAAATACTTTACAAAGATAGATTTGAAGAGTACATATCATCAGATCAAAATCAGAGAAGGGGATGATTGGAAGGAAACATTCAAGACCAATGAAGGATTGTATGAGTGGTTGGTGATGCCTTTTGGACTAACAAATGCACTGAGTACTTTCATGAGGCTAATGAATGAGGTATTGAAGAAATTCTTGGGTAAGTTTGTGATTTTTTATTTGGATGACATCTTGATTTTTAGTAAAACTAGGGAAGAACATTTGTTGCATATAAATCAAGTTTTGCAGAGGTTGAGAGAAGAGCAGTTGTTGATAAACATTTAAGAAGTGTAGTTTCATGAAGGAAGAATTAGTATATCTGGGATTTGTGATATCTATGGATGGATTGAAGATGGATCCTGAAAAAGTAAGAGAAATAGTTGAATGGCCTACACCAAAAAGCATTAGAGAGGTAAGATCATTTCATGGATTGGCTAGTTTCTACCAAAAGTTCATTAGGAATTTCAGTTCTATTTGAAGTACTATGATAGAAACAATGAGAGGGGATAAGAAATATTTTAGGTGGACATCTAGAGCAGATCAAAGTTTTGAGTTGTTAAAACAAAAGGTGACTAAGAATCCTGTGTTAGCTTTACCAAACTTTATTAAGGTATTTCAAGTGGATTGTGATGCAAGTGGAAATGCAATTGGAGCAGTATTAAGTCAAGAAGGAAGACCAGTAGCTTATTTTAGTGAGAAATTGAATGATGTTAGCAGAAGATATTTAGTGTATGATCAGTAGTTCTATGCCATAGTTCAAGCCTTGAAGAAGTGGAGAAATTAATTGTTTCCTAAGGAATTTTTGTTGTATATGGATTTTCAAGCATTACAATATTTGAACAATCAAGGTAAGTTGAATCAGAAGCACATGAGATGGGTGGAATTCATGTAGAGTTATACTTTTTTTTTGAAGCATACGAGTGGTAAGTCAAATAGAGTTTTTGATGCCTTGAGTAGGAGAAGGAATTTACTGACAGGGATGAGAGTGGAGGTATTAGGCTTTGATGAACTAAAGAACTTGTATGAGGAAGACCCAAATTTTGCAGAACCTTGGAGAGCTTGTAAAGAACCAGTCTTGGAGGATAGAAGCCATTGGTTGGATTATTTCATTCAAGAGGATATGTTGTTCAAATGGAATTGTTGTGTATACCCCAAAGTTCAATGAGGCATAACTTGGTAAAATAAAAACATAGTGGAGGATTGGCATAACACTTTGGAATTGATAAGACGGTAGCATTGGTAAGTGAGAATTAATTTTGGTCATAGATTCATAAGGATGTTAGGAAATTTGTGTAGAGTTGTAGAGCTTGTCAAGTTACAAAAGGAAGTAGTCAGAATGTTGGATTGTATAACCCTTTGACAGTTCTGGAGAGACCTTGGGAGGATATCATCATGGATTTCATACTTGGTTTGTCAAATACACAGAGAGGTAATGATTTGATATTTGTGGTAGTGGGTAGATTTTCTAAAATGGCACATTTCATACCTTGTAAGAAGAGAACACATGCAGTATATGTAGTAGATTTTTTTTTCAAGGAAGTGGTTAGATTAAATGGATTACCTAGGAGTATTGTTTCAGACAAAGATGCAAAGTTTGTTGGTTACTTTTGGAGGACACTTTGGAAAAGGTTAAGGATAGATTTAAAGTTCAATTCTACTTCTCACCCATAGAATAATGGACAAATAGAGGTAGTGAATAGGAGTTTTGGGAATTTGTTGAGATGTTTTGTTAGAGAGAAGACCGGAAGTTTAGATTTAGTCCTTGCACAAGTAGAGTTTTTTTCCAATAATTTAGTGAATAGGAGTACTGGAAAGACACCTTTTAAGATTGTTACTAGAGTTCACCATAGAGGTATATTACAATTACAAGATATTAGTATGGAAGATAAAATGAGTGTAGAAGCAGAGGAATTTGTAGAACACATGAAGAAAGTACATACTCAAGTAAAGCAGCAATTGGAAGATATGAACCAGAAGTATAAGGAGAAAGCATATGAAAAGAGGAGACATAAGGAGTTTGAAGTTGGAGATGAAGTGATGGTGTATTTGAGGAAGGAAATATTTCCAGTTGGTACATATAATAAGCTCAAGATGAGGAAGTTTGGACCTTCTATGATTTTGAAGAGATTTGATTCGGGAAATGCATATGAAGTGGAGTTACCGGATGACATGGGTATATCACCTATATTCAACATTGCAAACCTACATCAGTACTGTGAAGCAGAATTCAGTGAGCACATTGAAGCAAAATTGGAGAATCAATTTCATAAACAACAATCAGATGAGACTAAATAAATTTTGGATACCAGAAATGGGAGGAAAACGTGTGGAAGATAATACAAAGAATATCTTGTGAAGTGGAAAGGCATACTAGTGGAGGATTCTTCTTGGATTTCTCAGGCTGAGGTAGATTATATTGGTTTTCCTTTAGCCCTAGAAAAGTGAGGGAATCACTTTTCAAATAACCTTGAATTTCTGATGCAGGAGCATCCTTGGTTCTTGGCAATATTGCATCAACCAAAAATATTTTCATTTCAGTTTGTTCTTGTTTCAGTTCTTGTTCCATTCAAGTTGGAAGATTCAGTGTATCATCATATTTTCTCAACAGACCCTGTGGATCTATGTTTACATCATGGGCATGTTCATTTTCCTTATTCCAAGATTTGAGCATGATTGGATCTTTTTCCAAAAATTTATCACTTCCAAATTTAGTGGCAGTTTCTTGAACTAACATAGAATATTTTTTCTAACAGCTAGTTTGATCACTTGTGGATCTTTCCTGTAACTTGTGGATCTCATCGATGTGATTCAAATTGTTCTTTGGACTGTCCCCGACCTTAATTATAGTTCCACACTTCATCCTATGCATTCACTGAGGAGTAATTCAAATTTGATGCTGACCTATTCATGCACATGTTACATTTTCCTTCATCAGATATTGTAATGATCTTTGGACAACATAGATGATTCTGGATCTCAAGATGTGATATAAATCATTGTAACTGATCATTACAAGGTAGTCAAGTTAGAATAAAGGATCTGATATGTAATATTTTCACTCACATTGAGGAGCATATAGGAAGATGGCATTTTGAGCATGTTGTATTAGGCATGTGAGCCCAATCTATAAGCCTAGATGTTGTTGGTTATTTGTAATTGAAATTTTTGATAATAAGAAAGTTAGAATCTATATTTTCCTCCAATTTCCATGTTTCTTCTATTGTGTGACTCTTGTTGCATGGTCTAGATTGTTCTCTTTGAGGACCCTCCTATCATGGTTGCACCACTAGTCATGCTCTTACCAATGCTTTTGTTGGTATTAAAAAACAACCTTAAATCTTGGGTCAGAAAATTAGTTGTCTTGACAAGGTTGTGGTATGATCTTGGATTATATCCTAGAGCGTGTGGGAAGCTTGTGTTTGATCATTAAGGTATGTAAACCTTATCAGGGAAATGTATCCTATATAGCATGGGTCTTGATTTAATACTTTCCATAATGGTTACTAGCAGATCACATTATTATATTTTATGATAACCCAAGTTTGCATTCAAGTAAGTAACAAACTTGGTTTGTAGTTTAAGCTATACACTTTTAATTAACATTCATAAGGTTTAGAAAATCTTGATCATTCTCTAGAATAGCCCACTAAACATGGGTTGTGCTTGAATGCACTACATAGTTGATATAACACAACCAATCTGCATATCAACCAAAGTTATAGGTTCTTTATTGTAGCAAGAGGTAACCGCTCTTGGATCATGCTATAATTACATCATAACCTTTTAAACTTGATTCAACCTGAATGCACCCAATGATGATTGACACCCAATTGTGATGGCAGTGATTTGTACATGAATTGTGCTCATATGAGTTCCTCCATTTCTATCACAACATAGCCACATTAAAATTTGGTCACACACGAATGCATCCTATATTTTTTATAGCACAATTGTGCCACATGACCAATAGAGTTATGGATCACATAATTACAATCACAAGAATTTGTTCCTTAGTTGTGCTCTTATGGTGATTCCATTACCATTACAACATAACCCTTTGTACTTATATTGCTCAAATCCTTACATTGCTTATTTTCTCTTTGGATGGATGGCTTCATGGATTTTTTGTGATTTATACAGCTTTTTTTTTTATAGTAAATGACATCAGATTATTTCTAAAGCTGAAATGATTTATTAATTATGGTTTTATGATGATTTTGAGTTTTATTTAGAAGGCATTAATAAGTGGATTTTTTATGAGTAGGAAGAATAGATTGTGATGCAATGTTTGGGTATGGATGGTTCAGGAAAAATTGGATTGCTATCGGTGTCATAACCAGGTTGGAGAGTACCTTGAGCCAGTGTGAAACACTTTCAAGTGTTTTTAGTAGGAAGCAGAACCTGACTGAAGGAATTTTTGAATATCTGACAAAGGAAGTTCTTGTATTCTAAAGATAAAATCATAAATTTGTTTGTCCAATTGGACGTCCAACCTGAGATCTTTAATATCCAATAGGGAAATTTTTTACATTCTAAAGATAAAATCATAAATCTGCTAGACAAATTTCAGATCTAATTTGAGGTAGTGAAGCTCTGACAAAGGAAGTTCCTACATTTTAAAGATAAAATCATAAATTTTATCAGTCCAATTTCAGATCTAATTTGAGGTTGTGAAGCTCCAACAAAGAAATTTCCTACATTCTAAAGATAAAATCATAAATATGCTTCATCCAATTTGAGGTCCAATTGTAAGGATTTTTCTTTTTAATTATACTTTTTGACATTTGTCTTGATACAAATTGTTACTTTAGAATTATGGTATTTTTTTTCTTCTAATGTTTTCAACCCTCATTTTAGGGAAGAACTTTGAAGATGGTTTCTTCAGAAGGAGATTACACTTTTTGACTATAGGTTTTGTCTAGAAACACCAAAATCTCAGGTACTATCATACTCAAGTACAACAGAGTTTGAGGCGAATTGCAATTAGTACTTTATTCTGATATGGATATGTTCTAGCCTGTAGTTGATTGTTGTAGCATAACAAATAGGATAAATAGTTGTTCATATACCATTGTTTCAAATTCTAAATTGCTATACCTTATTCTATGAGAAAATCATAGGGGCATTCTATACATAAGACGCCATTTTTTAAAATTCAAAATTATTGGCTCTTTCACAATTGTTTGCTTCATTTATTTTATCTAAGATAGCCTGTTGTATAGAATATGCTCTCAAAATCACAGTAAAATTCTTTATTCCAGGATGACTGTTCAAAATCTTTCACATCATAACAATGAACAGAAGCATCAATCATTAACCTGAACTTTGCAATACTTTTCCACTCTCTTTTCCATTCTGAATTTTATTCCTAATTTCATCCATGAAGAACTTTCTCATCCTGTAGATCCTTTTGTTAGCCATAACTTTACCAAGTGTCAAGGATAGATTCAAGTTTTTACCCAAGCAGCAATTGACAAAATTTGGCCTTACTAGATTCCAAAATTTGGTAAGGCCAATTTTTTTCATTTGCTGCTTGGGTGAAAACTCGAAGCTATCCTTAACCCTAGGTAAAGTTATGGCTAACAACAGGATCTACAAGCTGAGGAAGTTCTACATGGATGAAATTGGGAACAAAATTCAGAATGGAAAATAGAGTAGAAAAGTAGAATTTTATGAAACTCTTGCAAAGTTTAGGTTAATGACTGATGCTTATGTTGATTGTTATGATGGGAAAGATTTTGAATAGTCATCCTAGAATAAAGGATTTTACTGTGATTTTGAGAGAATCTTCTATACATTAGGTTTTCTTAGATCAAATAAATGAAGCAAACAATTGTGAAAGAGTCAAGCGGGTGCAAAAATATGGGTAGCCAATTTGTGGCCAATTTACTTTTTCATCCCAAAATAGAGAAAATGTGAGGGCATTATAGTAAAATGCACTCACATTATGGTTTAAATTTCAAAAAATGTGTGCATTTTGAGTTCAAAAAATATTCATTTTCAAAAAAACATTTCCAAAACACGAGCACGTTATAATGCGCTCACATTTTGGTCTACATTGAAATTTTTTTCTTCTCTTTTTCTTGTCTCTTTCTTCTTGTTATCTTTCAGGGAAACTATATACATGAAATTATAAGTTGAAATTTACATATGGACATTTACTTTCTTATACTTTAAGTTATATTTCATGTATATAGTTTCAAGATGTTTGAGAATGGTTTCGGAACTCTAGGACTTATAATGCAAATTCTAGTTTTTGGAAGATCTCAAAAATTTTAAACTTAGTCAAATTTCAATAATCAACATGTCAAATTTTAGTAATCAAGAGATCAAATTTTACTAATCAACAAGTTGTATCATATTTCTCTCTCTATCTCACTCATTGTTTATCCCTTATGCTCTAGACCTCTCTCTCACACTCTCTCCTTCCCTCTATACTTCTATCTATCTAACATCTCTCTCCCCCTCCATCCCTCCCTCCTTTCCTCCTTCCCTCCTTCCCTCTCTAATTTCTCTATCTCCCCCTCTCTCTCTCTTCCTTCCTCCCAACCACCTTTCCTCTCTACTTCACTCTATCTAACCTATCCCTCTCTACCTCTCTCTCTCCCTCCCTCCTCTCTCTCTCTCTTCCTTCATCCCGACCACCTTCCCTCTCTACTTCTCTTTATCTAACCTATCCATCTCTGCCTCTCTCACCCTCCCTCCTCTCTCTCAATCTCTCCACCTTCCTCCTTCCCTCCTCTCTCTCATTCTCTTTATTGTACTTCTCTCTCCCTCTATCCCTCCCTCCTCCCTTTCTACTCTCTATCTCCCTCCCTCCTCCCCCCTCTCTATCTCTCCTTCCCTATATACTTCTCTCTAACTCTCTCCATCTCTACCTCTCTCTCCCTCATTCCCTCTCACTCTCCCTCCCTCTCCCCCTCTCTCTTAATCTCCCAACCTTCCTCCTTCCCTTTTTGTTTCTCTCTCTCACACACTCTCTCCCTCCTCCATCTCTCTCTTTTTGGTTTAGGCTTTATGGTTTAGGGTTTAGGGTTTAATATTTAGGGTTTAGGCTTTATGGTTTATGGCTTATGCTTTAGGTTCAACCCCCTCTCTCTCAGGTCTATCCCTCCCACCCACTCTCTCTCTCTTAGGTATATCTCTCACTCCCTCTATCTCTCTTAGGTATATCTCTCACTCCCTCTATCTCTCTCTCTCAGGTCTCTACCTCCTAGGTCCCTTCTCCCTCTCTTAGGTCTCTCCGTCCCAGAACTCTCTCTCTCTCTCTCTCTCTCTCTCTCTCTCCCACCCCCTCTCCCTCTCTCAAGCTTCTCCCTCCCACCCTAACTAGAGAATATATCTATTCTTCTCAAGTCATATATCTCAGGTCTCTCTCTACCACCACCTCTCCCTCTCCCAACCCCTCTCCCTCTCTCAAGTCTCTCCCTCCCACCCTAACTAGAGAACTCTCTCTATATATTTCAAGTCTCTCCATCCCACCCTAACTAGAGAAATCTCTCTCTTAGGTCTCTCTCTCCCTCCTATCTCCCTCTCTACATCTCCCTCTCTCTCCCTCTCTCCCTCTCTCTCCCTCTCTCCCTCTCTCTCAATTCTATCCATCCCACCCCCTCCCTCTCTCTCAAGTCTATCCCTCCCAACCCCTCCCCTTCTCTCAAGTCTCTCCCTCCTACCGATCCTTTCTCTCTCAAGTCTCTCCCTCCCACACTAACTAGAGAACACACACACACACACTCTCTCTAGTCTCTCCCTCACACCCCCTCACTCTCTCTCTCCATCTCTATCTCTCTATCTCTCTCTCTCCATATTTATCTCTCTCTCTATCTCTCTCTCATTCCCTATCTATCCCTCTCCCTCTCTCTCCCTTCCACCCCCTCTCCATGTCTTAGGTCTCTCCATCCCACCCTAACTAGAGAACTCTCTCTCTCTCTCTCTATCTATCTATCTATCTATCTATCTATCTATCTATCTATCTATCTATCTATCTATCTATCTCTTAGGTCTCTCTCTCCCACCCCCTCTCCCTATCCCAAGTCTCTCCCTCCCACCCTAACTAGAGAACTCTCTCTCTCTCTCTCCCTCTGGTCTCCCTATCCCACCCCCTCTCCCTCTCTTAAGACTCTCACTCCCACCCTAACTACATAGCTCTCTCCCTCTCCCTCTCCCTCTCCCTCTCCCCCTCTCTCTCCATCTCTACCTCTCTTTCAACTCTATCCCTCCCACCCCCTCCCCCTCTCTCAAGTCTCTCCCTTTCACCCTAACTAGATAGCTCTCTCTCTCCCTCTCTCTCCAGGTCTCTCCCTCCCACCCCCTCTCCCTCTCTCAAGTCTCTCCCTCCCACCCTAACTAGAGAAATCTCTCTCTATGTATCTATCTCTAAGGTCTCTCCATCACACCCCCCTCTCTCTCGCAAGTCTCTCCCTCCTACCCCCTCTCCCTCTCTCAAGTCTCTCTCACTCACTCACTCACTCCTTCTATCTCTCTCCCCTCTACCCTCTATCTCTCTACCACTCTCTCTCTCAAGTATCTCCCTCTCTCAATTCTCTTTCTCTCACACACTCACTCCTTATATCTCTCTCCCATCTACCCTCTATCTCTCTCCCACTTCCTCCCTCTCTCTCTCTCTCTCTTCAAGTCTCTCCCTCTCTCAAGTCTTAATCTCACTCACTCACTCACTCTTATCTCTCTACCCTTAACCATTAAACCCTTAAACCCTCTACCCTAGATTGCTAATTTGGTGAAATTGGCAATGTAGTGGCTTGTTTTAAAAAATGGGTCCAAGAAATGGGGTCTCTCGATGATGTAAATCACTAGGTGACCCCATTTCTCAGACCCATTTTTTTATCTTTTTTAAAAAGGCCAAGTTAGGTTGCCAATTTCTGCCGATTATAAAGCTATTGGGCCCTCTACCCTCTACCCTCTGTCTCTCTCACTCACTCCCTCTCTCTTTTCCTTTCTCTCAAGTCTACCTCTCTCTCTCTCTCTCTCTCTCACACACACACACACACACACACACACACACATACACACACACTCACTCCCTCTATCTCTCTCCCCTCTACCCTTAACCCTAAGCCCTAAACCATTAACCCTTAAACCCAATACCCTTAAACCCTCTACTCTTAACCCTCTACCCTCGATCTCTATAAATTCTCTCCCTCCTACCCCCTCTCCCTCTTTCAAGTCTCTCTCTCACTCACTCACTCCTATCTCTCTCCCCTCTACCCTTAAACCCTTAAACCCACTACCCTCTACCATTTATCTCTATCCCACCCCCTCCCTCTCTCTCTTTCTCTCAATTCTCTCTCTCTACCCCCTCTCCCTCCTCTCAAGTCTCTCTCTCACTCACTCAGTCCTCTATCTCTCTCCCCTCTACCTCACCTTAGCCCTTAGCTTAGGCCCTTAGGCCCTCTGTCGACGCCCGGTCGGTGAAATTGAGATGTGGTGGCACGTTTGAAAAATGGGTGCAGAAGTGGGGTCTGGTGATTTACATCGTTGGGAGACCCCATTTACCCTCAAACAAACAGAATGAGTTACCAATTTCACCCAAATTTCCCAACTAGTGGGCTGAAACGCCAATTTAGTAGAGGTGGTAATGTGGTGGCCTATTTGAAAAATGGGTCAGAAATGGGGTCTCTGGTGATTTACAACAGGACTAACAGACCCTCAAGCGAGGGCTGAGATTAGGTTTCCAATTTGCGAATTGTGGCAGAAGCTAGTGGGCCCAGCGACTTGCCATTTAGTGGGAAATTAGAATGTAGTGGCCTATTTGAAAAAAATGGGTCCGAAATTGGATCTCCCGGTGGTGATCATGGGACCAAATTTCTCAAACCATTTTCAAGCGAACCAAGGATGATTTTCAATTTCACCAAATTTGAAAGTTAGTGGGCCCTCTACCTCGATCTCTCTCCTCACTCCCTCTCTCTCTTTGTCTTTGTCTCTCTCTCAAGTCTCTACCTCCCACTCCTCTCCCTCTCTCAGGGTCTCTCTCTCACTCCTCCTCCTCTATCTCTCTCCCCTCTTAACCGTAAGGCCCTAAACTCTAAGCCCTTAAACCCTCTACCCTCTATCTATATCAAGTCTCTCCCTCCTACCCCCTCTCCCTCTCTCAAGTCTCTCTCTCACTCACTCACTCCTATCTCTCTCCCCTCTACCCTTAACCTCTCTACCCTTAACCCTTAAACCATCTACCGTCTACCATTTATCTCTCTCCCTCTCTCTCTTTCTCTCAGGTCTCTCCCTCCTACCCCCTCTCCCTCTCTCAAGTTTCTCTCTCTTACTCACTCCTATCTCTCTCCCCTCTACCCTAGCTTACCAATTCAGTGAAATTGGGAATGTAGTGGCTTGTTTGAAAAAATGGGGTCTCTTGGTGATTTACATCACCAGGAGACCCAATTTCTTGGATCCATTTTTTTAAACAGGCAAGTTAGGTTGCCAATTTCACTAAATTTCCAAGCTAGTCAGCCCATTAGCTTTCCAATTCGGTGAAATTAGCAATGTAGTGACCTGTTCAAAAAAATGGGTCCAAGAAATGGGGTCTCCTAGTGATGTAAATCATTGGGAGACCTCATTTCTCGAACCCATTTTTCACACAGGTCAATGTTTGATGCTATGGATGTGTTGCTAATATGTGGTTGTCATTGATGTCAACACTATTAGCATTTGGTGTATCCTAGTCTGTATATGTCAAGGATATTGAGAAAATTGTAAAAGAAAGTGTTCTAGGTTCCTAGTGGAACTGTGTAGGTCATGAAGGCATCTTGTTTTGTATGTTGAAGTTCAGCCGCTATGGACTAAAGGGTTTATTTTTTAGAGTATCTAGACCATCTACCGGAAGTTTTAGAGGTTCACATATAGATTTGATCATGTTGTGGTCTAATAGTATTTTGTGGTCTCTATTAGTGTTCCTGAGTGAAGTTTGTGTGATTCTAGTAATCTCAGATGTTGCGGATGTTTCTCTATTCTTTCTTGATGCTTTTGGATGTCTCTAGATCATGCTCTATCTTTGTAGTACGTCCACATTTATCGGTGTGCCCGTGGTCGAAGATTTTTCTTGCGCACATTCGGGTTTTCATGTTCTTGGCCAACATGATGTGGATCCTTGAAAAGTTAAATTTGAATGTTTGGCATGCTCGTGAATATTTTTTTGGGTCGCATCATTATTTTGGCTGATAGTGTTTAGATCCACATTGAAAATTTAATTGTAAATTTGGGCCGACATTGCAAATATGTTTTATATTCTTGGATGACTAAGTTGATGAAATCTCATGTATCAGATATATAAGAGTGATTGTTTCATCGGTGCAAAGTGTGCTTTGTGTGTTGGGTGTGCTCCTATGTGTGTATGTGTGAATATCATTCAATTGCATAGCAGATTGTGAAGAAGATCAAGCGAAGTTTGAAGTAGTTTGAGTGAAAAGTGAAGGAGTGTTTTGTGCTTAATTGGAACTATAATCAGGCTTGTGCAAAATCTATTTTCTCAATTCATACCCTTTGGATTTTAATCCTATTCTATATTGTTGGGAAGTGAACCCCTTCTGTAATTGAGCAGTGAGCTCTAGGTAGTGTGCCTGAATGCATGTGCATTCCCCTTTATTGTTTTCATTATACTTTTAACAGGGTATAATATTGTGGACTAACAACCACCATGGTTTTTCCCCTAACAGGGTTTCCACGTAAAATATTCTTGGTGTTCTTTATCTCTCTATTGTGTTAATTGCTTATTCATCAGATTTGAGATTAAGTTAAGTTTGAAAAGTTTATTATTTTGTGACAATTGATTCACCCCCCTCTCAGTTGTCTATCCTTGTTTTTCCAACAATTGGTATTGTATACGCATAAAAATGGTCATGTCTATAATCCTGGAAATTAATTAAATATTTATTATTTAATTAATTTTTCTAAAAGTCCTCTACATATGATTAAATTTAATTAATTTAATTATATTGTTCATTCATCTTATTCTTCTTTCCTAATTAAATAAATTTACTTTATTTAATTATTTTCACATGTCCACTTAATTAATTAAATAAATACATTCTATTTATTTAAATTAATTATCACTGTTTGAATTTAAATTAAATCTTTTGATTTAATTAAGTTTAAATATTTCCCCTTTCTTCTATTTTAATTCTTCTTCTAATTAATTAAATGTTTCATTTAATTAATTTCATAAAAGTGATTTAATTAAATAGATCTTATTTAATTAAAAATATCTTATGATTTCTTTCTAAATCCAAAATTAGGTATTTTAACCTAATTGTGCAATCTTCTCATATCATAATTAAATATTTTATTTAATTATGAGATATTCTGCTTTTTTCAATAAAACTGATTAAAGCTCTTTTCTCACCACAAGTTTTCTTCTGCTTTTAAAAGCTTAATTAAATATTTTATTTAATTAAGAAAAGCTGAATGTCCTCCACAAATAAATAATTGATTTTTTTTTAATTAATTATTTATCAGCTTTTAATCTTTCTTTTATTCTTATCTTCCCTTCTTTTTCCTCTTTCATAATAAAATAGAAAAATCTAATTTTAGGGTTCTTCTATCCTCTCCTTCAGTTTCATCTTTCTTCAACCATTCGATCTGCCAGGAATTATCACAACCATTGATCATATCAGCCAATCAAAATCATTTGAAAAACCTATAAATACCTATGTGAATCCAAGCATTGGTAATAGGCAATTAAGTAGAATTCATGCACTTAGTTCATTCAATCATTTTAATTTCAAGTTTATCACCATCATCATAGCTTAATCTTGCATATCATATCAAAATCTCGTTCTTTAGGAAGACAGTTTGTTGAGCCTAGCCATACAATCTGAGAACACAAGGCTGGAATCTACAAAAACACTAAAGATAGAGGACAATAGGACGACAATGGAAGCAGAATAGAGTTTTCACTTCTTTACTCCTTTTATATTCTATTTTATTAAATGTCTTATTGGTGTGTTTGAATATTTCATTTAAATTCCTTTATGCACTTATTTTTCATACACACAGGTATCAAAGCATGTTCCTCTAAAGAAGTCTAAAATCTTGAGGTGATCTGAGATGGCAACATTCAAGAAGGACAGCTTGAGATTTGATGGAACTAACTACTCATTGTCAAAAGTCAGGCTGCAATGTCACCTAAGGTTTATTGGTGAAGCCTACTGGAAGATTACAAAAGATCAATATGTTATTCCTCATAATGGTCCCTCCACTGCTGATGATACCAAAGATGCTCAAAACAATATGAGGGCTATTAAAGCTTTGGTGAGTGCTCTGATAGATTTGGAGATGGAAAATGTGGTAGTACTGTAGACAACTCATGAGATTTGAATGAAGATAGAAACTTTGTATGAAGGAGATGCACAGGTGAAGATGGCTAAGCTACAGAGTTTGAAAGGAAAGTATGAGAATTTGAAGATGGGTGAAGATGAAAATATCACTTCTTTTATGCAAAGATTAAATGAAATAGTGATGGGTATTACATGTGTCGGTGGTTCTCTAGATGAGGATGAAATTTTAGCCAAGATACTCAGATCCTTTCCTCCCTCTTACAAAGTGAAGGCTCGGGTTATTGAAGAGCTCAGATTAGTAACAAATATGTCAAGAGACACATTGGTTGGTAAGCTTGCTACTTTTGAATTAAGTGAATTTGGTGAATTTTTTCCAAAGACTGAATCTGCATTCAAGGCTACTGTATCTAGAAATAACAATCAAAGATATGGTCTCGGAGAATGTTCCAAAAAAATATCCAAGTATGATGAAGAATTGAAACAGCTTGAAGATAAAGAAAGAGAGGTAGAAGAATTAGAAGCACTGATTGTAAAGAAAGAAGGCAGAGGAAAAGGTAAGTATGAAGGATTGTTTCCTATTAGATGTTTTCTTGTAGTAAAATAGGTCATTTTGCATCAAGATGTCCTAAAAGAGTTCCTAGATCTAAGCCTAACAATTCTATATTCCAAAATAAATGTTACTTTGTTGGAGTGACTGATGATGAGGTTGATAAAGATAATGGAAATGAAGATGAATGGGTTTTCATTGCTACCATTAAAAATAGTTTTGTGGCTACTAAATCTGCTAAAGATGAGAAAGCTCTTGCAGCCTGAGTTGAAGGAAAGGATGAGTGGGTTATTGACAGTGGATGCTCACATCATATGGCTAGTGATAAAAACAAATTTGTAAGTCTAGAGAAGTATGATGGTGGTGTTGTAATATTTGGAGACAACAATGTTCGTGTGATTCATGGCAGAGGTTCTATTTGCCTTGGTGGTAAGGATAACATTGATGATGTTCTTTATGTTGAAGGCTTGAAGCACAATAATTTGAGTGTTGGACATATGGTGGAAAAAGGCTATCATCTACAATTCAAAGATCGAAGATCCAAGATACGTGGAAGTTCTAGCAATATGATTGCTACAGGTAGAGAGACAAAAGGTAATATTTTTCACTTGAATATTGCTAGTGGGAGTTGTTTAATTGCTCAAGTAGATGAAAGCTATTTTTGGCATAGGAGGTTGTGTCATTTAAATTTTTATAACATTATCAAGGTAAGTTCCACTCAAGCAGTAAGAGATCTACCTAAGTTAGTGAAGCATGCTAACACAATTTGTAAGGAGTGTTAGATGGGTAAACATACTAGAGTCTCCTTCTGGAGAAAATAGTTTCATTCAAATGATTTGTTGGAGCTGATACATACTAACCTTTGTGGTCCCTCCATTGTCAAAATTATTCATGGAGAAAGGTACTTTATGTTGATTATTGATGATTACTCTAGAATGATATGGGTTTCCTTCTTAAGAGAAAAATGTGAAGCACTGGAAAATTTCAAAAGTTTCAAGGCTATGGAAAAGAATGAGAAAGGTCTAAAAGCCAAGTGTCTGAGATCTGACAGAGGTGGTGAGTTCACCTCCAGGGAGTTCAACTCTTTTTGTGAAGAACATATAATCATAAGACAGTTATTTGCTGATCCCTCAAAAGAATGGAGTTGCAGAATAAAGAATAGAACAATTTTGGATGTTGCTAGAAAAATGATGATAGAAGGAAATATGCCCTAGATCTATTGGAGTGAAGCTGTAAGCACTACTATGTATACTTTAAACCAAGTAAATGTTAATTTTAATTTTGGTAAGACCTCTTTTGAGCTATGGTTTGGTTATAACCCTACTGTTAAATATTTCAAGATCTTTGGAAGAAAATGTTATATCAAGAGAGATGATCTGATATAGGAAAGTTTGATGCAAGAAGCGATGAAGGAATTTTTTTAGGTTACTCTACTAAAAGCAAGGCCTACCGATGCTATAACAAAAGACTGAGAAAGATGATTGAGAGTGCAAATGTTAGAGTTGATGAGGATTCTACCAAATCATCCAAATATTGTGGATATGATTTAGATGAAGACAATAAAAACAAAGGGAAAAATGTTCAGACACCAAATAAACTTCATATTATTCCATATGTTCTGGTAAAGTAACCTCAATTCATTTTGGTAAATCAAGTAAATCAAGAAGCACAGACAAGTGCAAGTTCAGAAGAAAGAACTAGAAGATCATGAAAGTCCCAAAACTCCAAGGTATGTAAAGCTAAATCATTTTGAAAGTCAAATTATAGGAGATAAGAATAAAGGAGTGCAAACTAGAAGAAATATTGCAGAAGAGTATTGCTTGATTTCCAAGATTGAACCTAAAAATGTCACTAAAGCCTGCCAAGATGAACATTGGATGGAAGCTATGAAGGAAGAGCTGACACAAATTGAAAAGAATGACATGTGCACACTAGTTCCTAGACCTAAAGACAAAAATGTGATTGGTACTAAATGGGTGTTTCAGAACAAGCTAAATGAACAAGGTGAAGTGGTCTGGAATAGAGCAAGACTAGTATGTAAAGGGTATTCTCAGATGGAAGGTGTTGATTTTGAAGAAAATTTTTCCCATTTTGCCAAAATTGAAGCTGTTAGATTATTTATTTCTTATGTTGCATACAAGAACTATAAAGTCTATCAAATGGATGTGAAGTTGGCATTTTGGAATTTAGAACTAGAAGAAGTATACATTGAACAGCCAAATGGATTTCAGCTAACTAACAAGGAAGATATGGTTTTCCACTTGAAGAAATCTCTATATGGACTTAAGCAAGTCCCCAGAGCCTAGTATGCTAGATTGGACAAATACTTACTGAAGCTTGGATTCACTAAAGATACTATTGATAGAAACTTATATTTCAAATTGGATCATGATAAAGAGTTAATTATAGAAGTCTTTGTTGATGACATCATTTTTAAAGGAGATGAAAATCTATGTATGAAGTTTTTTTATGAGATGAAGGGTGAATTTGAGATGAGTATGATTGGAGAGATGAAGTTCTTTCTAGTATTGCAAGTTACCCAATTAGACAAGGGAATTTTCATATCTCAGTCCAAATATGTGAGAGAGCTATTGAAGAAATTTTGGATGGAAGAATCAAAGATTTTTGGTACTCCCATGATGGTGACCGGATGCAAGCTAACACAGAATGATGATTCTCCTAAGGTGAATCAAACTAGATACATTTCAATGATCGGTGGATTGCTCTATTTAACCCAGACTAGACCATATATTATGAATGTTGTATGTATGGTTGCTAGATTTCATGTTGATCCAAAAGAATCACATGTGATTGTTGTTAAGAGAATCTTCAAACATCTAAATGGAATAGTTAACTTTGGACTTTGGTATCCAAAGGATGATTATCTCACTTTGAGTCATATACTAATGTAGATTAGGCTGGAGATGTAGATGACAGGAAAAGTAATAGTGGTGGTGTTTTCTTCCTAGGGAAGAAGTTGGTGTCTTGGTTGAGAAAAAAGTAGAATTTCATTTCTCTATCTACTGTTGAAGTAGAATATATTGTTTCTACAAATAATTGTGCTCAAGTGATATGGATGAAACAAATGTTGAAAGATATCAGGGTGATATATGAATAGCCTATTTCCATATACTGTGACAATTCAGGTTCAATAAATATTTCAAAGAATTTAGTGCTACACTCCAAGACTAAACATATATCAATCAAGTTTCACTTCTTGAGGGAGAAAGTGAATGAGAAAGAAGTCTGATTGGAGTTTGTGCCTGCTAAAGAACAGATTGTAGACATCTTTACTAAGTTCTTATCAAAGGATACTTTTGAGTATCTCAGAGGAATGTTAGGGGTAATTACCCCTCCTCATGAGAACTAAAAGATGCATTTACTTGCATCAATCTATGAGCTACATTGCTATATCCTGATCTAGAATGATGTTTATGTGGCTGCTACTCAGGGGGAGTTGTCAGATGTGCAGATATGTGGTTCAAAGCGTGTATATGGGAAGGTCATGGTTACCTTTTCAATTGATGTCAAAGGGGGAGAAGTGCAATGTGCAAAATATTTTGAGGAGAAGAGCCTTGTGGGAGAAAAGCAGTTAAGAAGCAAGTGTGTTGGGTTGATGGTATTTTTCACATCATGTGTTGCCATCAATGCCAAAGGGGGAGATTGTTGGATGTTGTGGATTTGTTGTTGATATGTGGTTGTCATTGATGTTAACACTATTAGCATTTGGTGTATCAAAGGTTGTATATGTCGAGGATATTGAGAAAATTGTAAAAGAAAGTGTTCCAAATTCCCAGTGGAACTGTGTAGGTCATGAAGGAATCTTGTTTTGAACATTGAAGTTTAGTTGTTGTGGACTAAAGGGTTTAGTTTTGAGAGTATCTAGATTATCTACTAGAAGTTTCAGAGGTTCACATATATATTTGATCATGTTGTGGTCTAACAGTATTTTTGTGGTCTCTATTAGTGTTCCTGAGTGAATTTTGTGTGATTTTGGTAATCTCAGTTGTTGTGGATGTTTCTCTATTGTTTCTTGATGTTTTTGGATGTCTCTAGATTGTGCTCTATCTTTGTAGTATGTCCACATTGATTGGTGCACTCTTGGTCAAGGATTTTTCTTGCGCACGTTCAGGTTTTCATGTTCTTGGCTGACATGATGGTGGTAATGTGTTGTGGATCCTTGAAAAGTTAAATTTGAATGTTTGTCACACTCATGAATTTTTTTTGGGTTGCATCATTATTTTGGCCAATGGTGTTTAGATCCACATTGAAAATTTAATTGTAAATTTGGGCCGACATTGCAAATATGTTTTAATTTCCTGGTTGACTAAGTTGTTGATGAAATCTCATGTAGCGGATATATAAGAGCTATTGTTTCATTGGTGTAAAGTGTGCTTCATGTGCTAGGTGTGCTCCTATGTGTGTATGTGCAAATATCATTTGATTGTAGAGTAGAGTTTGAAGAAGATCAAGCGAAGTGTGAAGTAGTTTGAGTGAAAAGTGAAGGAGTTTTCTGTGCTTAATTGGAATTCTAATCAGGCTTGTGTAGAAGCTATTTTCTCAGTTTGTACCCTCCATATTTTAATCCTATTCTTTATTGTTGGGTAGTAAGCCCCTTTTGTAATTGAGTAGTGAGCTCTAGGCAATGTTCCTAAATGCATGTGCATTCCCCTTTATTTTTTTCATTATACTTTTAATAGGGTATAATATTGTGGACTAACATCCACTATGGTTTTTCCCCTAACAGGGTTTCCACATAAAAAATTCTTGGTGTTCTTTGTCTCTTTGATGTGTTAATTGCTTATGGTTAACTACTTATTCATCAAATCTGAGATTAATTAAAGTTTGAAAAGTTTATTATTTTGTGACAACTGATTCACCCCCTCTCTCAATTGTATGTCCTTGTTTTTCCAACACTCAAGTGATGTGATGTGCAAGGTCATTGATGTCACTTCTTGCATCATTTAATTTATTGATTATCAAACTAGGTGTGTCTTAGAGATGTATGTGATAAAGGTGTTTCCATGAATTGGGGGGTTTTGCACTGTAAACAATGACTTTTGGTCATAGTTTAGCTTCATTAGGAGTTGTTAGGAGCTTTCAGGAGTCGATCTTAACAACAAGTCCCTAACTAGTTCTAAAGACGTAATCCTAATTTATCTCTTAACTAATGATTGTTCAGACTCCAATAAACTAGTTCAGACTTCACTTGACTTAATTGCAATTTATTAAAGAAGAATTAAGCTAAAAAGTGAATTTATTTTTAATCTAATACTTAGAATTGAAATGTACTTGGAGAGGAAATCTATTTACGTTTACAGAAAAGGATCTAATTACATTTACAGAAAATAAACATTAATCTAGAAAGCAATAATACTAAATTCCATGAACAAATTCCAAATAAGCTTTAGTTTCATCTTTCCATAAGTCATCGTTGTTTTTTCCATTAAAAGTACATGCATTTTAAAATAACCAATGAATTTAATTCTATGAACAACAATTAAATCTATAGCGAATGAGTGAATATAAATCTACAATAAAGCATAATGAATTATTCTAAGAACACGACGAATTTAATCTAAGAATATAATCAATCTCATTTACTAATAATCATTAAACAAAGATTAATATTCCTACTTTCCAATTGAGATGAACAGTGCAAAAATCAAATGAATCAAAGATGAACAGTGCAAAAATCAATTGAATCAAAGAACATAACACAAGTCACCTCCTTTAGTTGAGTGGGCCCTACTCTTCCTTTGGTGGGACTTAAACACTAAGCTTCAAATAAACTCCTTATTTGCATTCCAATTGGCCAAAATAGGTGAGTATTAAAAAAGTGAAAATAATCAACATTACAATGCTAAAGCGGAAGATTAACTAACTCCCAAACTAAAACTAAGGATGGATATTTATAAGAATATCCACTTATTTGAATACAAAAATTGGTGCAGCCCGCCAAGATGCAAAGTAGAAAAAACTAAACTTAAACATAACTGAAAGTGCCATAAAGAAATCTACCACATGATAATAGCTAAACAGGAAGTTCTCAAACTGACTGAAGAAGTCAATTCAGAAAAATTCATCAAGAGCTAGCCGGAGCGATCAAGAGCAAGAAAAATTCAAAGTTCATTAAATAGGGAGTTTAACATGTCCACCTCATGAAATCGATACTTAATCAATCAAACAAAATCCTCAAAGATAAGATGTAATCAAGACAGCAAAATATCTCAACTTGCATAACCATTTCATCATTAATCATCACTAAAAAGTAATACATTTAATGCCAAATATCATTTCTCATATATACTCCAATTAGTTAAATATAAGGAAAAATCAAGCAAACATTTAAGCATATAGTCTATTGCTAGCATAGTTAATTAATATATAATAAAGTCTTTGAAAACATAAAAGGGATTAATTAAAGTGTCATTTCATGCACTCATCATTTCTCCCCCTCCTGCTATCAACCATGTCCTCATGGTTGAGGATCTGGAAAATCCTTGTTTCTGCCTTCCAACTAGACAACTTGATCACCACAATAAGTCACATACTATAGGGATTTTCTTTGATGAGCATATCCATTTTGTTCTTCAATTCTCCTCAACAAATCTCTCAAATTTTCTCCAATAAATTGCGGTGGAGCATTCAATGCAGGTGTAGGAGCTATGAGAAATGGTGGTTTGAAATTTATTCCAACCCAATTTGTATTCTACTCCTCAATGACCTATATCAAGGATCTCACTCTTGTGAGATTCTAAGTGACATTTCTTGGAGAGATTGCTTCTCTCCTTCTTAGTGATGCTAGAATGTTGTTATATCTTTCTCTTGTTGCAATCAAGCCTCTATGTGGGAGATGTTCTTGAACACTTTTAAAAACTCTAATGCTTTTAGTCAAATTCCTCCTGTAGACCGATGCCACATTATCTCCCAATGCAAAGTATCTAAACGCGACTTTGAAAGCCATAAACCAAGGAGTTTCATTCCTCATTGGAATTCCCAATTTCATTTATGCTTCTTTGTATTGGTTTTTCCTATTATACCACTCAACTTGGTTCTATAATAAAGACAGAAAAAGACCTGATTTGCAACTCCCCAATGTAAACATTCAGAAAAGGCTATGGAAAATTACCAAGAATAAAGCCATGCTAAAAGTATTCACACATTTGGTTTTAAATGGTGGGATGGTTGTGTAGAAATCTTCAATAAATTTTTTATCATCATCATAATCTATTTTTGTTTTTAAAACCACTGATTAATTTTCCATTATAAAAACCTTTCCCTCAAGAATAATGCATATAATTATGAAGGTTTCCTCATTGATAACATTGCTGAAGACAGCTCTACCACTTGTTGTAATCTTTCATTTGCCTCATCTCTCTCTTTTTCTAGTTGCTGATTTCGAATTTTCAACTAATTATTCTCATGCTTAAGCTTGAGTGTTATAAGGGAGAGGTATCTCCTTGGAGTTGATGAAGTAGAAGCTTCAAGATAATGCAATCTACTTGACTATTGTTTTAACTCTTCCTCTTTCTATTGCAATTCAGCCTTCAATCTTTCTATTTCTATAGAACTAAGCCTTATTGTTTCTTCTATTTGGGCTAATTATTGTGCATTAGCCTGCTATAAGACATTTTCTATTTGATTTAATTGTGTTTTCAAAACATTTTCTTTCTCTATCATCTCCTTTTCTATTTTCTCAGTCTTGGATACAATTTTTTTGTAACTCTTCTTTTATTAACTTTTCCTCCAAAAATTGTATTTTTTTCCTTTCCTCATCCAATTCCACTTGCATTCTGGATACTACCATTTCTTTAGCCATCTCTTCCTTTTCTTCTTCCATCTCTTCTTCCATTTTAGGGGATTTTTGTTGTTCAGTTATTGGTTCTTTCCCTTTCCTTCTTTTAAAAACCAAATAGGTGGTGAAGAAGATTCATCAGACCCTCTAATAGGGTTATCTTCTTTTGACATATCAGGGGATTTTTTTCAAATGGAGAGCCATGAGACACTAGAATAGGGGATTTTTGAGGAGATGGAATTGGGGATTCAGGAGGACATTCAGGTTGTTTAGGAGAATGAATAGGCTATTGGATTTCTTCACTATTTTTCAAGGTGTCTTGAGGGGCATTAGGTATTTCAACTAGTTTTTCAAGAGAAGTTGGAACATCAATGTTACCAAAACTAGGGTTTTCTTGTTTTGATGCATGCCTTTTTCTTTTTGCAGTACTACGGTTTTCTCTTTCAATCTCCTGTAGCTTTCTTTTTCCCTTTTTCAATTTTCAACTTTTTCACTGTGGGTCCCTTTTTAGATTTCTTTCCACTTTTGGCAATGGGGGTTAACAAAAATTACAACCACCCCTCTTTACTAGAATCCTTCTTCATGAAATGATGTTTGATAATTAAATGAATCAAACTATGGTATCTAATGGACGACACACCTCTAGATTTTACCCTAGCTACCATAGAAGATATTTGTGTGAATAGAAAGGTGAGAAGGTTAGTTCTTGTAGAAGGTTTGGTATTTCCATACCTTAAATGTGTGAGCATTCATATTCCAAGCCCTAAAATTGTGTTGTGTTTCACCTCACATGTGAAGATTTTCATTAACCATGTTACGACTGTCTTCCATGGTTCTTCTAGACTGCTACAAGCAACTCCCTTTTGGCTACCCTTATGCCACTAAATTTTTTGCTTCCTTCCTAGATCTTCATGAAATGTACAGACCAATTCCTCAAAACCCACATGTCCTTTGTTTATTGGCTCACCTTCAGCTGGAATACCATAGATTTCACTAATAACAGTGGGGCTAACTTCAATTATTTCCCCTCTTACCCTAGTGACATTCACATGAAATTTCATAAAAAATTCTTCAACCAAATCAAGTTTGAATCCTTCATACATTTGTGTGAACTCAAGCCACCCTTCCTCTCTTAGCAAGCTCTCTATTTCAGGATCCAAAATAAAGTTATCTGGCTTTGAATTCCTTTTCTACTCCATTTTTCCTTACTTCTACAATTTTACCAGAGAAAATGGTGGATGCAACATTTTGAGTGAAATGAAAAATGAATGTTTATTTCCACAGATGCAACACTTTTAAAAAAAATGCATGTCATGTCAAGATGTTGAGCATTTACTTCACCTCATTCCTTGTGAATGTTTTGCACATATCAGCCAATACTTTTGAGTTATGACTCAATCGGTTGGTGGTGATGTTGACACAAGCATACATTTTCTGAACTGATATGAAATCTCTCTTATTACTTACATTTATTGCAGCAGTCTCCTATATATCAAATCCTTATGTCTTTTCCAGATTTTGAAATGATTAAGACTTATTTACTTTAACATTTAATAATTACGGGCGGAGATATCTATGCTCAAAACATTTATTTAATCTCACATCATATTAACTAAATCATAAAGTAATATTTTGAAAATGGCATCCACAATAAATGCATACCTTTTTATTAAATGCAAGAGTTAATCGAAGCATGTGAATTAACTTAGTTGGAAAAAATTCCAATGAGTTCATCAAAAAGGGCTCAAAATTAACAAGAGCATTTATTGCAAAGAACCTTGGGAATTTCAAAATTCATCAAGAGTCATTAAGAGCCATCAGGAGCCATCAGGAGTCATCAAGAGACTGCCATTTCTGGTTTTCAACCATCCTCTTTTTTTCTTTTCTTTTTTAATTTTTTATTTTTATAAGTGATAAACCGCCATTTCTGGTTTTCAATCTATCTCCTTTATTCAGAAGTTAAACTACCATTTCTGGTTTTCAATTTACCTCCTTTATTCATATATACCTTTTCAAAACATTATCCAAGAGTACATTCTCCTATGGAAGGAATATCTTCCATCAAAAAATGTTTAACCCTATTCTATAATTCTACTACAAATTCCTCTTTCATGTAGGTTTGTGATACATCTTCAAATGATGGACGTTAACTAGCATGATCCTTCTTTCTCCATCTATTGGTATCAATTGAACAACTCCATTTTGAAAAAAATCATCAATTTCATAGGTTCCCAGCCATCTTGTGTGAAATTTTCCCGTAAACTCTTGAAATCTTGAGTCAAACAATAGTGCCCAATCTCCCTTCTTAAATTGTCTTGTCACAATATTTTTATCACGCCACTCCTTCCTCTGCTTTTTAATTATTTCAGTATGCTAAAGAGCTTTCATTCTCATCTCATCTAATCAGTTCAACTGTAGAATTCTATTATTTTCTCCTTCAGGAAAGTTAATACCAACCTCCAATGTTGTTCTCAATGTTTGCAATTCAAATTCAATAGGAATTACTAGAGTTTTTCCAAAAACTAATTCATATGGAGAGAATCCATTAGTTGTCTTCTAGGTTGTATTGTATGCCCAGACTGCCTCATCTAAGCTTTTTGCCCAGTCTATTTTCCTCAATGAAACAATCTTTGTCAAGATATTCTCCAATTTCCAGTTAGTAACCTCTACTTGTCCATTCACCTAAGGATGATATGGAGTTGATTTTCTATGTGTCATTTGGTATCTTTAAATAAATTCTTCCATCATAGTAGACATAAACTATGGCCCTTGGTTTGAAACTATCTCTCTTGGTGCACCAAATCTCTGCAAAATATGCTTGTATAGAAAATCAACTACTTTGTCTTCTTTTGTTGTTGGTAAAGCTTTCACTTCAACCCACTTTGTGACATAGTCTATGCAAACTATGATATATTGTTGTCCTCTCAAAGGTGGATCAACAAGTCCCACAAAATCAACTCCCCATTTCTTAAATGGTTCCAAATTTATTTGAAGTTGTAATGGAATCTCCATTGTTGATGAGGTCTTCCCACGTGTTGACATTCATCACAATGCTTAACAAAGATTAAAACATCCTTTGTCATAAATGGCTAAAAATAGCCAGCTCCTAACATCTTATGAATAGTTCTGACTACTGAATAATGTCCTCCTTCTGGCTCATGATGGCAAGCATGTATTACATCATAAATGTATATTTCAGAAACACATCTACAAAGAACATGGTCAGGACACATTTTAAATAATAATCCATTTATCCATTGGAACCTAGAACTTTCATGAATTAATCTTCTTTTTTGTTTAGGATTGAAATAATTTGGACACTTCCCTGTTACAAGATAATTTGCAAGATCAGAAAACCATGGTGGATGAATTGATATTGCAAACAAGTGCTCATTCAAAAATATGCCATCTACTAGCTCTTGATCACCTTGCAATACAATTCTAGAAAGGAAATTAGCAACAACATTATCTTTACCAGGCTTATCTACAATTGTTACATCAAATTCCTGCAACAACAATAGCCATCTTATAATTCGTCCACCCACTACAGCTTTATTCATCAAATATTTAATAGCAGCATGGTATGTATGAATAAATACCTTGTAACCAGTAATATAATGCCTAAATTTATTGATTGCATATATTACTACTAAGAACTCTTTCTCAATTGTTGTGTAGTTCCTTTTAGTAGGATTCAATTTTTTGCTGATATAATAGAGAGCATACATTGCTTCATTTTCATCTTTGTGTCCCAATACTACACCAATAGCATAGTTAGGTGCATCAACATTTATATGAAATGGAACTCCCCAAATAGGTCCTTTGATAATTGGAGCAGTAGTTAAGGCATGTTAAGGCATGTTTAATTATCTCAAATGATTTTTGACAATCACTTGTCCAAAGAAACTCTGTCTTTCTTGAGCAATGAAAACAAAGGTTCAACAATTTTACTAAACCCTTCAATGAATCTTTTGTAATAACCAACATGCCCAAGAAAACTATGAACTTCAATTTGACTTCTAGGGATCTCAATCTTTTGAATGATTTCAATTTTCTTGGGGTCAACTTTTATCCCCTCTTTTGAAATGTGATATCCCAAAAGAATACCTTATGTCATCATGAGGGAACTCTTTTCATGATTTAAAGATAACCTAAGATCCTTACATCTTTGCAACACTTTATTCAATCTCTCAAGTGCTTCCCCAAATGTTTGTGCATGAACTGTGAAGTCATCCATACAAACTTCTACACATGAGGTAGTCCAATCTATAAAAATTGCTAGGACGGCCCTTTGAAAAGTTGTTGGTGCATTGCACAATCCAAATGGTAATAATGTTTAAGCATATGCTCCCCAAGGAAATGTAAAGGTAGTCTTCTCCTGGTCTTTAGGAGCCACTTGAATCTGATTATAACCACTAAATGCATCTAAGAAAGAGAAATAAGTACTGCCAGTTAGGTTATCTAGTACTTGATCAATAAATGGCAAAGGAAAATGATCTTTTTTAGTGGCTTTGTTTAATTCTCTGTAGTCCACATATACACAGAATTTTCCATTTTTCTTAGGAACAATAACCAATGGAGAAACCCATTGACTATCACATATTGGATAAATAAACCATATTTTCAGTAGTTTTTCTATCTCTTGTTTCACAATATCCCGTAGAGTAGGATTGATTCTTTTTTGGCCTTTCCTTACTAGTTTAACATCTTGAGTATATATATGATGAGTACAAATAGAAGGCTGAATTCATCTCATGTCTTTATATTCCCAAGCAAATGATTCAGAATGATTTTCCAAAGTCTACTTCAATTCCTTTTCTTGGGAAGAAGACAAGGATGAATTAATAAAAAAAGGCTTATCCCCTACTACTGTTATTTATTTGGTCTTATTCTTAGAATCAGATGGATCTCCCACAAGTGTATTTAAGGGACAAGTGTGTGAATTTTTCTGATGTACTTGACAACTTTTCTCTTTTCCTTGACAAATTTTTTCTGAATTAAGATCTTGTTCCTCATATTCTTCAATATGTTCTACCAAGATAACCATAGCTAATTCTCCAACACCATCTCCTTCTGAATCCATATCCTCATCAACCCAAATTTGAGTATTCGCCTAAAATGATGGTTGAGTAGGAGGAAAAAGTGATAATTCCTTATTTTTTTTACCATTAGAAATGATCATACTTCCTAATCTGCAATCTATCAATTTTTTTGTAGTAGCCAACCATGGTCTACCTAAAATGATTGGATAACCATAATTTTTCTTTCTAACTTTAAGGACTAAAAGTTTGACTAGATAATCCCATGTATCAATAGTAACCATAATATCTTCAATAACACCTTCAAGTTTAGCAGTAGATTGATCTGTCAACTATAAAATAGTTGTTGTGGGTTGAACAGTTGTCATACCCAGTAGTTCAACAGTGTCTGATGTTGTGATAACATTGATAGCTGCTCCTAAATCAATTAGTACGCTGGTTATCTCAATCCCTCCAGTACTTAACTTATCACAAGACTACCAGAATCATTATATTTCTGAGGTATAATCTTCCTAATAACACATTAGTAAGTTTAGTCCCTATCTAAATTGTAGGAGATAATTTCTTCTTCCTACCTAGCATTTTCATACAAAGAGATTTAACCAACTGATTTATTTCTATTATGTCTTTAATGGCCTACAATAGTGGTATCTCAAT
This sequence comes from Sequoia sempervirens, assembly GCA_007258455.2. Lineage (NCBI taxonomy): Eukaryota > Viridiplantae > Streptophyta > Pinopsida > Cupressales > Cupressaceae > Sequoia > Sequoia sempervirens. Next base: position 90,452,311 of record VDFB02193867.1, read on the forward strand.
ATTGATCTTTTCCAGTTCACAGAGAAGCCGAGAATCTACCACATTCATATAGTTTGGTTGAGATTTTTCAAGAGCTACTTGTTCTATTTTTAAACGTTCATGATAAGGTGCTTGCCTAACCTTTTGTTCATCATTAGAGTTTTGATCTTCCTTTGAATACTCTTTTTCTATCTCACTTTCCTAATCTCTAATGTTTGGTATGAATGGAGCATTTTGGTTCCTCAACTGAATATCATTGGCATCTCTCACATTCAAAGTAGGAGGATTGGTATCATTAGGATTATTTTTTGATTTTGAAACATGTTGTGCGAGCAAGTGAGGTTGGTTTACTTGTTCATTAGGAGGATTAGGACTAGTGATGAATGGAGGTGATTGTCCCCAAGGATGCCTTGGTCCCTAATTTTTCATGGTTGAAATTGTGTTTGATTTCGTTGCCACTAAGGTTGGTTCGGGTACCACTAACACTGATTTGGTTGCCATGGTGATTGATTCCACTGAGGATTCATCCATTCCAGTTGACCCCAAAATGTAGGTGGTGGTTGTGCTTGGTAATGAGTCCATTGGTTTGCATTTGGCCAAGGATTTTGATTTCAATTAGCTCTAGGACCATATTTCCCTTGATCAGCATTATATCATGTATTTTGGGGTCTTTGTCTAGCATAGCTAAGTTCTTCCTCTACTTCAGGTTGTTTCTTCAAATTATTCTTAATTTCTATTAGAATTGGCTATGGATGCCAAGATCTATGGACCAAATGGAAAGCACAAAAAGAGAGAATATGAATATGACAAGAATAAATTGTATTCAATGTCAATGATATGAGATGATTATACAATGAGAGATATCCCTTGGTTATATAGCCAAGGTGAGAAGCAAGATGTCATAGGATTATGACAAGTGTCTTAATCATATGACATGAGACAACTAATCACACTTTCCTAGGTTAACATGAAGTATTTGTCAAAGGATAAGATAACAACTAATGAAAACTAACATCTTCTAGAAAGGTTCCTTCCTATGACCTAAGTAAACTTAACATGTGTAAATAAGTCCCCTAGTAATGAATGAACTAGGTACAAGACTTTATTTACACCAACACCCCCCCTTAAGTGCAACTTAGGGAGTAGCAGATTATTATGCAAATGACACAAAGATGCAAAGATGGGTCCTGACTACTAGGCCATGTTAGGTACCCATGTACATATGCAATGCAAATGAAATCTCTCACAAACAGAGAAAAGGAGAAAACCCAGTGAGACTAAACTCCTCCCCAAAAGAGAGATGAAATACAAAAATAAAAATGCTCTCAATGAAGAATGAGAAGGTAAAAACCCCATGTGAGGAAAAAGTCCCCCCCATAAGAGAGAAGTAGAAGAGAGACAAGGCAGCCCCCCCTCAATGTTGAGTCTCCTACAATGATGGTAGAAGCTCGACATTGAATGCAGAAGATGATCCAATCTCGCCAAACAACGTTCCTCCCCTTAGGAAGAAAAAAATCATGGATGTATGTAGGATATCAAGAATATGAATGATGTATGATGTATCTGAAGCATGCTCAAATGTCTCCATGTCGATGTCGAAAGCTGACACACTCCAAGAAGAATTTCTAGGCCACACTGTTGAAGATGACAATCCAACATCTAGTAGAGACTGATGTAGAACATAATCCAAAGACAAAGATATCCCCTCTAAAGATAAAGAAGCCTCCTCCAAATGTTGTCCAAAACTATCCACACTCACACCAATCTGCAAAGAATGATCATGTATAGAATGAACAAGAGGATCAAGGTGTTCCCTCACAACAACTGAAGAAGGTGCATCTTCATCAAAGAGAAGATGAATGCTATCAATGGTGTCCTCCAAATCTGCAAGATGAGACTCCACAAACAAGTCTGAAATACTTGTCAAGAAGCCATCCAAAGTAGCCATATCTAGAAGACTATGTATATCCTGTTGCACTGAATCACAAGGAGCCAAAACTGTAGCAACACAAGCATCATCAAGTACAACAGTAGATGAAGATGTGATCTCAATAGGAGGAGGAGAAGTAAGAAGATAAGTCTTTGTTTCAACTGGACATTCAAGACATTTATTATACTCAAGCTCCTCTAAAGTATCATCATCATAGGGTATATTATCAACATCATCAAGGGGAATTAAAAAATCTGCAATAGGATCATCTGGGAATGGAGAGATATGATGGTCTCCAAAGTTCTCCCAAATCTTGGTCCAAAGTGTGTGTGGGCACTTGATATCTGAGATCTCCACATGAATATCAACACCAATATATGAACCAATTAATCCTACAATGTGATCATTATTATTACCCCAAATTGATTGCTTCCAAGGTGTGTCTGGTTCAGGTATGAGCCCATAAAGTTATGGAAAAATATTAAACCACCTGAGATGTGTCAGAATACCTTTCTTCCAAGACTCATAATTATCCTTATTCAGCATTACCAAAGAAGGATGAATAGAAAAACCCATGATACCTCCTCAAATGATCAACACAAATGAATCAACCACAAGATTACCCCCCCCATTCACTCAATCAAAGAACCCCCCTAACAATATATGAGCTTGGCACTTTATGAGTAGTGCATTTACAATTGCCACTTACCAAAAATAGCGAATTGGTCTTTGATCTTGGTACATGCAAATGCCCAAAATAGGCCATAGAATCAAGTACAATTTTTGGTATACAATGAGATCAATCTGATCATACCACTAAGAAGTACATGAAAAATCATGCACTTTCAAAAAAAATAGCACCCAAAAATGTTACTGTAGGAGCAAGATATGAGCTCCCTAAGTTCCCAAAATGGGGACGAAGTAGCAACACCTGTGAGAATCTACAATTTCTAGAAAAAAAAATACCAAAACCAAAAACTGATTGCACCACTATAAAGAGCACGGAAAATTATCCCAAATCAAAAAAAAATTCTAGAAAAAAGGACTCAAAATGACTGAGATATGGAGCTTCAAAGTTTGCCTTCAAAAATCAAAATGCAAAACGTGAGGGGGGAGAAAATTTTAAAACTATACTGACGTATTGCTGACGTCAATAATTTACTGTCTTAAGATTGATGGTCGTCTGGATGTCAAAAAATAATATTCACCCTCCAAGGAATATGCTATGTTTCGTGAGGTTAATTTTGACGTCTATGTAGCCGTTGAGAGTCAGATAGACCCCTACGCAATACCATTGCCACCGGTGGAATATTCTATGCCTATGTTTTATATTGATGCCACTTGGAGTTTATTGTGGCTGGTTATTCAAATATTTTTCTGGCTTTTGAATAGAATTTTGTCAATTCGATAGATGGTGGGGGTCGCTCAGTGAATAGGAGTATGCCACGTGGGGGATGGTGGAGATAGCGGTTTCGGTACTGTCTATGGTAGCAATACCTTGTACTACTAAAACAAAATCCGTCAAAATTTTCTATGTTTTTTTTCTTTGATTTTCCTTTATTTTAAATACAATAATATTTGACCAAAAAATATATTAATTTTTCCAAAAAAAAAATCATAAAGTTAAAGGCCGAAAAATATTTATTTATTTTTGAGAAAAATTGTACCGACCATAATAATGGTGACTTGGTGTCGTACGGCTCCTTGAGCAAAAAAAATTTTCCTCACCAGAAAAATGCTCCAATTTGGATGATTTGACAGTCGATCTTAGGGTTTTTGGCCCTTTTGGATGTGATGGCAAGGTCGGATTTGACCCAAAATTCTCCAAAATTGCAGCTACCTTCTAGATCTAGCAACCACACTTCAGCTTCAAACCCTCATAGATTTGGCCTCATATGTCCGATTTGGATGAAAAAAAATGAAAAATCAACTTTCTCGAACCTTCCAAACACAATGTTGAGCTTAGATTTACACCAACAAGCTCCGATATGAACTTGCAACAAAGAGCCAAAAATGAAACACCCCTAAGTCTGGTATCTCTCTTCAGAAAAAGACTCTCTAATGGCACCCAACCCGCTCTGATACCATCTTAGAATTGGCTATGGATGCCAAGATCTATGGACCAAATGGAAAGAAAAACAAGAGAGAATATGAATATGACAAGAATAAAATGTATTCAATGTCAATGATATGAGATTATTATACAATGAGAGCTATCCCTTGGTTATATAGCCAAGGTGAGATGCAAGATGTCATAGGATTATGACAAGTGTCTTAATCATATGACATGAGACAACTAATCACACTAGGTTCACATGAAGTAGTTTTCAAAGGATAAGATAACAACTAATGACAACTAACATCTTCTAGAAAGATTCCTTCCTATGACCTAAGTAAACTTAACATGTGTAAATAAGTCCCCTAGTAATGAGTGAACTAGGTACAAGACTTTATTTACACCAACAATTCCAAGTAAGAGGTTACAAGAACTTGTTGCATGATGTTTTTCAAAAATTTCACAAATATCAATTTAATTTAATGGACACTCTCTCAAAAGATGTTTACCTCTACATTTAGTGTTGATATTATGGATGCACAGTCCCTGAAGCTCCAAAATCTTCAATAAAGGACCTTTTCCATGAAAGATAATCAACCACAAAGGAAAGTGTTGCAACTATGGAATGTTGAATAAAGATTCTATATTGATATATATGATGTGATGATATGTTACAAATGAACAAAATGCTTGATTATATGGCAAGAAGGAAAACCAAGATGCAAGAGATGTTGCCATGTGTTATGATCTAACAACATGTGACAACATGTGAACCCTATCTAGATTATTATTAAATGTTGAGATAAGTTCTAGAAGGAAAAATCATATTCTAGAAGGAATCTTATCCCACAAACAAGGAAGGGAATATTATCCCATTTATTAAATGATTTATCTAATTATGCAACCCAGGACTTAAAATATTACCTAAGTAAACTTATGCAAAGTGTAATAAATAATTAATTACACTAACTTTTGGAACAATAAATGGATAAGGGCGTAGTGGTCTTTTTATCTCCTTGCATATTAAGATGGAGAAAATCAATTTTCAAATTTGCAATTTCTTCCATGACTTGAGATACATCAGGAGTAAGAACTTTGTTTCTTAGGGAGTTTCTAGTCCCTACTCTATTCCTAGAGTAGTTTCTACATTTCTCAATAATTTCTTCCAAGGAAATTTTATTGATGTTTCCTTTCCCCATAAGATTCAAATAGTAGTTTGTACATTTCTCAATAATTTCTTCCAAGGAAAGTTTATTGATGTCTCCTTTCCCCATAAGATTCAAATATTCTCTAGATTTGTCATCAATTCCTCTCAGAAAAATTGTCTTACTCATTTCATTATCTAAACCATTACCACACCTATTATGCACAAACTAAACTCTATCAGCATAATCTTCTAGGCTTTCATCTTCCAATTGTCTCATTTGAAACAATTCCTCTTTCCTATCTCTTACTCGAAAATAATCTTGATATTTATCCAAAAATTCAACTTCCATTTCTTGCCAAGTTGAGATTGTTCCTACACCTAAACCCATGAACTAGCGTAAAACTAACTCTTTCAATGTAGAAGGAAATAGTTTTAACTTTAGGTTATCAATTGTATAGTCATTGGTCTAACATAAAACCTTAAACTGAAAGAGAAACTGATCAGGATCCTCAATTTTTTTTCCTCTAAAGGTAGGTAATACAGAAGGTGAAATATTTTTCATAGGAGGCTCATCATTCCGTACATTTAGATTAATAGGATAGGAAAATTTCCTATTGCTTGGTGGAGGATCATTACCCGATTGATCACCCATTTCTTCTTGATCTTGTTCCTAATTCACTTGTTGATTTTCAATCTGATATTGCTGAAATTTTTGTTCTTGATCAAAATTAGTATTTCATGGAAGGAATCTTCCTAGATGGTCTCTATCTCATCTCATCCACAATCTAAACTATCTTCCTTATTAACACTAAGGCTTAAAACTTAAATAGCCATATCTTTTATTTCCCCAACAATGATGCCAAAAATGATGTGCAAGGTCATTTATGTCACTTCTTGCATCATTTAATTTATCAATTATTGAACTGAGTGTGTCTTAGATTTGTATGGGATAAGGGATTTTCCATGAATTGGGGGCTTTTGCACTATAAACAGTAACTTTTGGTCATGTTTTAGCTCTGTCAGGAGCTTTCAGGAGCTCTTAGGAGTCAATCTTAATAGCAGGTCCCTAACTAGTTCTAAAGACTTAATCCTAATTTATCTCTTAACTAATGATTGTTCAGACTCCAATAACCCAGTTCAAACTTCACTTGACTTAATTGCAATTTATTCATGGAATAATTAAGCTAAAAATTGAATTTACTTTTAATCTCAAACTTAGAATTGAAATGTACTTGGAGAGGAAATCTATTTACATTTACAAAAAAGGATCTAATTGCATTTGCAGAAAATAAACATTAATCTAGAAAGTAATAATACTAAATCCCATGAACAAATTTCAAACAAGCTTTAGTTTCATCTTTCCATAAGTCATCATTGTCTTTTCCATTAAAACTACATGCATTTTTAAATAACCAATGAATCTAATTCTATGAACAACAATTAAATCTACAACAAATGGGTGAATATAAATCTATAGTAAAGCATAATGAATTATTCTAAGAACACAATGAATTTTGATGCAGGAGCATCCAGTGGTGTAGGGAAATCTTGGATCATCCAAAAAAATTGTTTTCTTTATTTTCTTTAGTTGTTTTGAGTCCCATGATGGCACTTAAGGGGTATAAAACTGTTATGTGTCAAAAATAGCAAAAAAATGGGCACTTACAATTTTTAGTAAGTTGGCCTAAATGGGCTCGTATGGATGTGAAAATTTACCCCAAGGAGCAGAGCTGAAAAAAATTTATAGTTGCAAAAGAATCACCTCAATACCCTACATGGTTTGGGAGAAATTAAAGTTTATGTCTAGAGAAATTTCTCCAATGCAACTTCAAATTCAGATATAAAACTTTAGAGGCCCCAAAACAGCTCAAAAAGTGGTTGAACTAACCTACAATGGTTTCATGTGTTGTAGAGATCATCGAGAGCTTTCCAACAATATGCAATAATAGCAAATCGGATGCTCGGATCAAAAGTTATGGCCCCGTGAAGTTGGTCCTCTAAAAAGTGAATTTCATAAAAAAATCTTCCTAGGCCAAAAATCAAACTATGGGACTTTTGGCACCAAAAAAAAAATGGGAAATCTAATCTTTCTAGAACATTCTAGGGCGGTTATTGGGGAAAATAAAAAGGGTTAAGTGGGGGTTGTAGAAGGTGGCCCTGATAGTGTAGATTGTGGCTGTGAATACTAGATTTTTCTTTTTAGAGTTGATTTTGTTGTAATAAATCAAGCCTATGAGGCTGTAGCATGTAAGCTTTGAATATGTAATTTCATTTTCTAGAAATAATTGAAAGTGAATCATTTTTTTGTCTCGCATCTTTTGTATTGGTATCTATTGTTGTGATTTATGTGGGTTCTAGGTGGTATGGCCCTCATCAAGTGGTATCAAAGTAGGAGTTCCTGAACTTGTAACAGATGGAAAAGGTAGAGGCCAAGGTCATGGAGGAAGAGATCCACAAAGAGATGAAATCAAAGCCCTTAGAAGGCAATTAGAAACCTTGCAATAAGAGGTTCAAAGAAGAGATGTGCAACGAGATAGAGATGACAGTGAAGATGAAAGAGAAGAAGAAATGGAAGAGGAAGAGCAGGATCCAATGGATCCTAGAGAAACAAGATTGTTGGGAGAAATCTCAAGCATTGGGAAGAGACATAAAATGGAGGTTTCAACTTTTAGTGGAAATTTGAATCTTGAAGAATTGATTGATTGGATCAATGACATGGAGGAATTTTTCAATTTTGAGGAGATTGAAGACCCTCACAAAGTGAGGTTTGCAAAGAAAAAATTGAAAGTTCATACCAATATATGGTGGAAAGAGGTCCAATTAGAAAGAGGAAGACAAGGGAAAGATAAAATTTCCATATGGGATAGAATGGAGTCAAAATTGAAGAAACAATTTATTTCAGTCGATTACGAATTGGAGTTGCTCAAGAAGATGTTGAGCTTGAGGCAAGGGACAAGGACAATGAAAGAATACATAGAGTAATTTCACAAGGTCTTGATTTAGATAAGACATTCTGAGGTGAACAAAGAGAAAGTTTCTCATTATATTAACAGATTGAATCCAAGCATATAGGAAGAATTGGAATTGGTAAGAATGACCACCATTAAGGACGCTTATCATTTTTCTCTAAAGGTTAAAGGACAATTGAACAAGAGGTTTGAAAAAAACCAACGAGGTGGAGGCCATGGAGGTTGAAATGAAGATCAAAGGAAGGGTGAAAGCTCTAGTAGCAGCCAAAACCAGAAAGGAGATAATACCTACCATCCTCATGATCAGAATAATGGAGACCAAAGAGGAAGAGGAAGATCTGGATGAGGATCAAGAAGAGGAGGCTTCCTTGGAACCTATTTCCAGTGTGGAGAAGAAGGTAATAGAGCCTATGAGTGTCCTCAACATCAAAGAAGGACATATAGAAGACTAGAGGGTAATGCATAAGTTGTACATGTAGATGAAGATGTTGAATCTTCAAATTCTGAGGATGTAGAAATAGGAGAAGTTCTTGTTACTAGAAGAGCCTTGGTGAATGAGGAGAAATAACCAACTTAAAGAAAGAATTTGTTTCACAACAAATGCAAGTGTGAAGGTAAAGTTTGCAATGTTATTATTGATGGAGGTAGTACTAATAACCTTGTCTTAGAAGAAATGGTTAGTAAGTTATGGTTGGAGAGAAGAAGGAATCTGAACCCATACCAGATTGCTTGGTTGCAGAAGGACCATAAATCCTTGGTAAATGAACAATGCCTGGTAAAGTTCAAGATTGGAAATTACCATGATGAGGTATTATGTGATATTATGCCTATGGATGTTTGGAATATGTTGTTAGGCAGACCGTGGCAGTTTGATTGGCAAGCAATACATGATGGACATGCCAACACCTATTCTTTGATAAAGGATGGGGTTCGTCATAAGTTAAAGCCCTTAAAAGAGGTAGAAGAAAAGGTATGTAGTAATGTAAGAATTTTTTTGGTTGATGGAAGAAAGTTCCTAGAAGGTATGAAGAATGAGCATATGTGTTCTGCATTGATCCCTAGAGTTGATAAAGAAGATACTACTAAGGTACATGTAGAGTTTTCAGATTTGTTGAATGAGTTCCAAGCTATTATTTCTAATAATGTACCTAAAGGTTTTCCTCCTATAAAAAATATTAGTCATCAAATGGACCTAATTCCTAGAGCCAATTTTCTGAATAAGGCAGCTCATCGTATGACTCCAACAGAGAGTGAAGAGTTGAACAAACAAGTGCAAGAGTTGTTGCAGAAGGGATTGATCAAAGAGAGTTTGAGTTCATGTCCAGTACCTACAATACTAGCACCAAAGAAGGATGGGGAATGGCGTATGTGTACAAATTCTAGAGCCATCAATAATATCACCATCAAGTATAGATTTCCCTTGCCGAGAATGGATGACATTATGGATTGTTTGAGTGGAGTTGAGTACTTCACAAAGATAGATTTGAAGAGCGGATATCACTAGATCTGGATTAGAGAAGGAGATGTATATAAGATAGCCTTTAAAACCAAGGATGGTTTGTATGAATGGTTAGTCATTCCTTTTGGGCTAACCAATGCACCAAGCACATTTATGTGGCTTATGAATGAGGTATTGAAATAATTTTAAGGAAAAAATTGTATTCTTTATTTGGATGATATTTTGATTTCCAGTAAGACATTGGAGGAGCACTTGATGCATATCCGAAAAGTTTTTGAGAAACTAAAGGAGGATAAGTTGATTAATTTGAAGAAATGTACTTTTGTGAAGAGAGAGTTTGTGTATCTAGGATTTGTTGTCTCAGCAAAGGGTCTTGAAATGGATCCAAAGAAGGTGAAAGCTATGATTGAATGGCCTACCCCAAGGAATGTTACAGAGTTAAGGTCATTTCATGGTCTAGAAAGTTTTTTACAGAAAATTTATTAAGAATTTCAATAGTATTTGTGCACCTCTAACTGAAGCGATGAGAGGGGATAGAAAAGAGTTTAAGTGGACCACAGGAGCAACCAAAATTTTTGATATGTTGAAGAAGAATGTTACAAAGCAACCTATTTTGGCCCTTCCATATTTCAATAAGGTCTTCCAAGTAGATTGTGATGCTAGTGGCATTGCCATAGGGTCAAGAAGGTAAGCCTATTGCCTATTTTATTGACAAGTCAAATGATGCTAAGAAGAAATATTTTGTCTATGTTCAAGAGTTTTATGCTATAGTTCAGGCCTTGAAGAAATGGAGACACTATTTTTTGCCAAAATAATTTGTTTTATATACTGATCACCATGCTTTGCAGTATCTCAATAGTCAAGGAAAGTTGAATCAAAGGCACTTAAAATGGGTTGAGTTTTTGTAGAGTTATACTTTTGTTTTGAATCACAGGAGTGGAAGGTCAAAAAAAGTTGTAGATGCCTTGAGTAGAAGGAAAAATTTGTTGATAGAAATGAATGTAGAGATTGTTGGGTTCAATGAACTCAAGAGTTTTTATCCTGAAGATCCAGACTTAGCGGAAGCTTGGAAAGCTTGTTTGGAACCTATTACATTAGATAGGACAAAATGGTTGGATTTCTTAATCCAAGATGGGATGTTGTGTAGAGGAAGCCAATTGTACATTCCAAGGAGTTCTATGATAGAGAATCTAATCAAGGAGAAGCATAGTGGAGGATTGGATAGAAATTTTGGTCGAGACAAGACCATTGCTCTTGTCACTGAGAATTATTATTGGCCATAGTTACAACAAGATGTGAAGAAGTTTGTACAAGGTTTTAGAGTATGTTAGATGGAAAAAGGAACAAGTTATAATACTAAATTGTATCAGCCATTACCTGTACCTAAGAGGCCATGGGAGGATATTAGCATGGATTTTGTTCTTAGCTTGCCAAGGACATAGAGAGGGCATGATTCCATATTTTTGGTGGTGGATAGATTTTCAAAGATGGCACATTTCATCACGTGTCATAAGACCAGTGATGTTCATATTGCAGAGTTATTTTTTAGAGAGGTGGTGAGACTACATGGTCTACCAAAGAGTATAGTTTCGGATAGAGATACCAATTTTTTTGGTTATTTCTAGAGCAAATTATGAAAGAAGTTGAAGATAGATTTAAATTTCAGTTCTACACACCATCCACAGACTGATGGAAAAATAGAGGTGGTAAATAAGAGTTTGGGCAACCTGCTAAGATTCTTAGTTGGAGATAAGCCCAAGGGATGGGATTTGATTATACCACAAGCATAATTTTCTTACAATAATTTGGTCAATAGGAGCACTAGTAAATCGCCATTCCAAATTGTATATGGGATTATTCCAAGAACTTCTTTTGAATTGAGAAAGATAGATAAGGGGGAGAAGAGTAGTGCTAAGGCTGAAGATTTTGTTGAGCACTTGAAGAATTTGCACAAAGAGGTGAAGAAATATATCAATAAGATGAATTCATAATACAAGGCGCAAGAAAATCAGAAAAGGAGGTATAAGGAGTTTCAAGTAGAGATGAATTTGTGGCTCATTTGCAAAAGGAAAGGTTTCCATTTGGTACATAAAACAAGTTAAAGATGAAGAAGTTTGGACCATGCAAGATCCTAAAGAAGCATGATTCAGGAAATGCTTATGAGGTAGAGTTGCCTAGTGGAATAAAAATTTCTCATGTGTTCAACATTGTTGATTTGACAGAGTATTATGAAGGTGATATAGAGGAGGGGCCAATAAATGAACAGTTGATAATTCCACCACCTACTTCAGAGAAGAAAGAGATAGAAGAAATCCTGGATAATCATGTGGGTAGAAGCACAAGAAATAGGCAATATGCATAGTACTTGGTGAAATGGAGACGAAGGCCTGTTGAAAAATCATCATGGTTTTCTAAGGCTGAGGTTAACCATCTTGGTTTCCCTCTAACTCCTAAGAAGTGACAAGGTCACTTTTCAAACTACCTTAGGTGTTTGATGCAGGAGCATCCAGTGGTGTAGGGAAATCTTGCATTACCCAAAAAAATTATTTTCTTTATTTTCTTTAGTTGTTTTGAGTCCCATGATGGCACTTAAGGGGTATAAGACTGTTATGTGTCAAAAATAGTGAAAAATAGGCACTTACTATTTTTAGTAAGTCAACCTAAACGGGCATGTATGAACGTGAAAATTCACCCCAAGGAGCAAAGCTGGAAAAAAAAATCAATTGCGAAAGAATCACCTCAATACCCTACATGGTTTGGGAGAAATTAAAGTTTGTCCCGAGAAATTTCTCCAATGCAACTTCAAATTCAGATATAAAACTTTAGAGGCCCCGAAATAGATGAAAAAGTGGCCGAACTGACCTATGGTGGGAACATGTGTTGTAGAGCTCGTTGAGAGCTTTCCAATGATATGAAATAATAGTAAATCGGACACCCAAATCAAAATTTATGGCCCCACAAAATTGGTCCTCTAAAAACTAAATTTCATAAAAAAAATTCCTAGGCTAGAAATCAAACGGTGGGACTTTTGGCACCAAAACAAAAAGGGGAAATCTGATCTTTCTAGAACATTCTAGGGTGGTTATTAGGGAAAATAAAAAGGGTTAAGTGGGGGTTGTAGAAGGTAGCCTTGATAGTGCAGATTGTGGCTCTGAATAGTAGATTTTTCTTTTTAGAGTTGATTTTGTTGTAATAAATCAAGCCCATGAGGTTGTAGCATGTAAGCTTTGAATCTGTAATTTCATTTTCTGGAAATAATTGAAAGTGAATCATTTTTTTGTCTCGCATCTTTTGTGTTGGTATCTATTGTTGTTATTTATGTGGGTTATGGGCAGTGTGGCCCTCATCAAATTTAATCTAAGAATATAAGCAATCTCATTTAATAGAAATGATTAAACAGAGATTAATATTCCCATGAACAATGCAAAAATCAATTGAATCAAAGAACATAACACAAGTCACCTCCTTTGGTTGAGCAAGCCCTACTCTTCCTCTAGTGGGACTTTGATCCAAGAGGATCTATGAACATTGAAAACTTAATTTTCTCCAATGCTCGGGAACTCAAAACCATGGTATAATTCTCAGAAGCGTGATTCCAATGCCGCTTGAATCGCAGAAAATAAAGTTCGTACACAAAAGTTACGACCAGTCAAAGATTGGTCAAAATAGGAACCAGGGGTCAATCAGAAAGGTGAAATTTTTTATTGTCTCAAAATTTGATGAAAACAACATCAAGACAAAGAGCTCAACAATACGATCCCGACGCCGCCCGTTTCATCTAAAATGGAGCTCATATGGCAAAGAAATGACTAGTCAAAGTTCCAAGTTGACTAGGGTGACTGGACAGTACTATGATGATGTCAGTAGCTGACAAAGTAGATGTGTCATCCTACGGATGCTAACATGGACCAATCAAGATGTGACATGTGTTGTTCGTACTATGATGTGGAATCTGAGTCAGCGTTGAGGTGGAAGTCTAACGTGTCATTTGCAACCAATTAGAGACTACCACGTGGCCCTGTCAGAGGGCGCCACGTGGTACCCCTATTCGGCCTCCTCTATCGATGAATTTGGTTGTTTTTTTTAACAAAAAGGTAGTGGGGGTCGAACCCCCAACCCCCACCTTATCACCGCACCGTTCCACTATTATGCCACCAGCTTTCCCGTTAACATGTTAGTTCGTTGGTTTTCTTTTGTTGTTTAAAATGTGTGAATCGATGGATAAAAAAGAAATGTGGTAGGGGTTGAACCCCCAACCACTCGCCGCCCAAAATTATTGACTACCATTGCACTGTTCAACGGTTTGGAAATGATACTTAGCGGTATCTTATTTAAAGAGTGATTAAGCCAGATTCCCAACAAATAGCCTTAAAATGGTTATTTAGTTAGGTTTTTAATTAAAATAAAAACAAATTTTCTAACAAACAAAGCCCGAATCAACAAAAAATATTAAGACCTCAAACAAACTTAAATGGTTTTCTTAGGGGGATTATTATTGTTTTTGGGGAAATTGTTTTAACTCCTTCCTTTAAGGGGGTAAATGGCCAAAATTGTTGGTTTTAACCAAATAGGCCAATTTTTTGTATAAAAGGAGGATGAGAGGGAGGAATTCCATCATCCCATTCTTGGTGTGAGTTCTCAAGTATTCAAGTGGGGAGAGAGAATAATTAGAGATGATGAGGAGGATTTTCTCGAAGAAGAGTAAGACATTTGATGCAGAGTTATTCTAAGAACATTATGAGAGAGTTGTGTAGACTTTTTGTTGCAGATTTTTTTTATGTTGTAATTTTGCTCTATCTATAAGCCTTTGTAGGCCTTTGTGAGACTTTTGGGAGGTGATAGAGTTTAGATTTTTGTTACAACTTTCTGTTGCAAGTTAAAATCTATTCTTCTCAAAATTTGTACCGAAGCATCTAGGGAATTTTTAATAGATTGATCACTTAGTTGAGATAGACCTCAAGACATAGTCCACTCAGATGAACTCCTTAATCAATCTTGTGTCCTCTCCTCTCTCTTTGTTCTGTGTTATATTTCTCTCTCTTTATTGATCCTATTGCTCTATTATTTAATGTATTTTCATTTAATCTTAAGGCATTAAGGATTTGTTCACCTTTATACTCATTCACTTTAGCAACATTTGTCATAGATCCCTTCCACATCAGATCAGACTTAAACACTAAGATTCAAATCAACTCCTTATATTTGCATTCCAATTGGAAAAAATAGGTGAGTAGTACAAAAGTGCAGATAATAAACATTACAATGCTAAAGAAAAATATTAACTAACTCCCAAACTAAAACTAAGGATGGATATTTATAAGAATATCCACTTATTTGAATACAAAATTGGCACAACCCACCAAGATGCAAAGTGGAAAAAAATAAACTTAAACAGAATTGAAAGTTCCATAAAGAAATCTACCACATGATAATAGTTGAATAGGAAGTTCTCAAACTAACTGAAGAAGTCAATTTGGAAACATTCATCAGGAGCTAGATGGAGCAATCAGGAGAAAGATAGATTTCAAGTTTGTTAAACATGGAATTTAACACATCCACCTCATGAAATTAGTCCTTAATCAACCGAAACAGAATCCTCAAAGATAGGATGCAATCAAGAAAGAAAAATATCTCAACTTGCATAACCATTTCATCATTAATGATCATTAAAAATCAATACACTTAATGCAAAATATCATTTCTCATATATAATCCAATTAGTTAAATATAAGTAAAATCAAGCATATAGTCTATCGCCAGCATAGTTAATTAATATACAATAAAGTCTTTGAAAACATAAAAATGAATAATTAAAGTGTCATTTCATGCACTCATCATGATGGAGAGGCAATGGGAGGGATATAGAGAGAGATAGATAGAGGGAGCGAGAGAGAGTGGTAGGAATTGATTGAACAAGAGGTACGTAGAAAGAGGGAGAGGGTTAGATAGAGACAATTAGAGAGGGTAGGAGAGAGGGAAGGAGAGAGAGGTGAGATGTATAGATAGAGAGAAAGGGATAGGGTTTGATGGTATAGGGTTTAGGGGTTAAGGTGGAGGACCTATAGGGTTGATGATTTAGGGTATTGGGTTGAGGGTATAAGGTTGAGGGATTAGGGTTGAGGGTAGAGGGTATTGGGTCTCCACCCTCAACCCAATACCCACTACCCTCAACCCTAATCCCTCAACCCTTAAACCCTTAAGGGTAGAGGGTTTAAGGGTTGAGGATTGAGGGTTTAAGGTTGAAGGTAGAGGATTGAGGGATTAGGGTTGAGGGTCCAATGTATAGGGTAGAGGGTATAGGGGTTGAGGGATTAGGGTTTAAGAGTTAAGGGTTAAGGGTAGAGGGTAGAGGGTAGAGGGTAGAGGGTTGAGGGTTGATGGTTTAAGGGTTAAGGGATTAAGGGTTGAGGGATTAAGGGTTTAGGGTTGAGGATAGAGGGTTTGGGGTTTAGGGTATAGGTTTGAGGGTATATGGTTGAAGGATTAGGGTTGAGGGTCCAATGTATAGGGTAGAGGGTATAGGGGTTGAGGGATTAAGGAATGAGGGTGAGAATTGAGGGTTTAGGGTTTAATGTATAGGGTTTAGGGTTTAATGTATAGGGTAGAGGGTTTAAGGGTTTAGGGTTTAAGGGTTGAGGGTTGAGGGTTGAGGGTTGAGGGTATAGGGCTGAGGGATTAGGGTTGAGGGTCCATTGTATAGGGTTGAGGGTTGAGAATTGAGGGTTGAGGGTTTAATATATAGGTCAAAGTGTATGAGGGTTGAGGGTGAGGGATTGAGGTATAGGGTTGAGGGAGGGTTGAGGGTTGAGGGTTGGGGGTTGAGGGTTGAGGGTTTAAGGGTTGAGGTATTAAGGTTTGATGGTTGAGGGATTAGGGTAGAGAGTTTACATCACCGGGAGACCCCATTTCTTGGACCCATTTTTTCAAACAGACCACTACATTGCCAATTTCACCAAATTGGCAAGCTACTGGGCCCACTAGCTTGCTAATTCGGTGAAATTGGTAACCTAACTTAGCTTGTTTGAAAATGGGTCCAAAAAATGGGTGCTTTTGGTGATTTAAATCACCAAAAGCCCCCATTTCTTGGACCCATTTTTTCAAACAAGCCACTACATTTCCAATTTCACTAAATTGGCAAGCTAGTGGGCCCACTAGCTTGCCAATTCGGTGAAATTGGCAATGTAGTGGCCTATTTGAAAAATGGTTCCAAGAAATGTGGTCTCTCTTTACATCACTAGGAGACCCCATTTCTTGGACCCATTTTTTCAAACATTTCAACTTAGGTGTCCAATTTCACTGAATTGGAAAGCTAGTGGGCGCACTGGCTTGCCAATTTGGTGAAATTGGCAATGTAGTGGCCTATTTCAAAAAATGGGTCCAAGAAATGGGGTCTCCATCACCGGGAGACCCCATTTCTTGGACCCATTTTTTCAAACAATCCAAGTTAGCTTGCCAATTTCATCAAATTGGCAAGCTAGTGGGCCCAATAGCTTGCCAATTCGGTGAAATTGGCAATGTAGTGGCATGTTTGAAAAAGTGGGTCCAAGAAATTACTAGGATACTCCATTTCTTGGACCCATTTTTTCAAAAAATCCAAGTTAGGTTGTCAATTTCACTGAATTGGCAAGCTAGTGGGCACACTGGCTTTCTAATTCAGTGAAATTGGAAAGCCAGTGTAGCCACTAGCTTGCCAATTTGGTGAAATTGGCAACCTAACTTTTCCTATTTGAAAAAATGGGTCCAAGAAATGGGATCTCCTAGTGAACTTGGCCTGTTTGAAAAAATGGGTCCAAGAAATGGGGTCTCCCGGTGATTTAATCATTGGGAGACCCCATTTCTTGGACCCATTTTTTCAAACAAGCTAAGTTAGGTTTCCAATTTCATCAAATTGGCAAGCAAGTGGGTAAATCATCGGGAGACCCCATTTCTTGGACCCATTTTTTCAAGCAAGCCAAGTTAGGTTGTCAATTTCACCAAATTGGAAAGCTAGTGGGTGCACTGGCTTTCCAATTCATTGAAATTGGCAATGTAGTGGCCTATTTGAAAAAGTGGGTCTAAGAAATGGGGTCTCCCGATAATGTAAATCATTGGGAGACCCCATTTTTTTAAAATAGGCCAAGTTATGTTGCCAATTTCACTGAATTGGCAAGCTAGTGGGCACACTGGCTTGCCAATTCAATGAAATTGGAAATGTAGTGACCTGTTTGAAAAAATGGGTCTAAGAAATGGGGTCTTTCGGTGATGTAAATCACCAAGAGACCCTATTTAATGGACCCATTTTTTCAAACAAGCCAAGTTAGGTTACCAATTTCACCAAATTAGTAAGCTAGTGGGCCCACTAGCTTGCCAATTCGATGAAATTGGCAATGTAGTGTTTGAAAAAGTGGGTCCAAGAATTACATCATAGGAGATCCATTTCTTAGACCCATTTTTTCAAACAGACCAAGTTAGGTTGCCAATTTCACTAAATTGGCAAGCTAGTGGGCCCACTGGCTTGCCAATTCAGTGAAATTGGCAATGTAGTGGCCTGTTTGGAAAAATGGGTCCAAGAAAGTCATCTCTCTCTCTCTCTCTCTCTCTCTCTCTCTCTCTCTCTCTCTCTCTCTCTCCTCCTAAACCCTAATCCCTATACCCTATAAACTTAACCTTATACCTTCAACCCTATACCTTAAATCATAAACCCTACATCTTCAACCCTCATCCCTATACCCTATACCCTATACCCTAAACATTATTCATGAACCCTTAACCCTATAATTAAATGCTAAACCCTACATTAAACCTTGTACCTTAAACCTTGAACCCTAAACCCTCAACCCTAAACCCAATACCCTCAACCATATACCTAATATCCTAAACCCTAATCTGTATACCCTATACACTTAACCCTACACCCCCAACCTTAAACACTATACCTCAACCCTCAACCCTATACCTTCAACCCTAAACCCTACACCTTCAACCCTCATCCCTATACCCTATACCCTTAACCCTATACTTAAACCCTAAACCCTACATTCAACCTTGTGCACTAAACCCTAAACCCAATACCCTCAACTGTATACCCAATATTCTAAACCCTAATCCCTATACCCTCAACCCTCAACCCCTATACACCCTCTCTCAACCTTATACCCTAAACCCTAAACATTATCCCTTGACCCTATACTTAAACGGAAAACCCTACACTCTCAAGCCTTAACCCTATACCCTAAACCATGTACAGTTAACCTCATACCCTCAACCTTGAACATTATACCTCAACCCTAAACCTAATATCCTCAACCTAATACCCTCAACTATATACCCAATATCCTAAACATAAGAGATAAATATAATTAGAGAGGGAAGGAGAGAGAGAGAGAGATAGAGGTTGGGAGGGAAAAGAGAGATAAAGATAAGTAGAGAGGGAAGGAGAGGTATAAATACATTAGAGATAAAGAGTAGATAAGGAAGGATAGATGGAGGGAGAGAGAGGGAGGTGAGAGAGAGGTGAGATAGAGAGCAATAAAGAGAGTGTGGTAGGGAGTGATAGAGGGATATACAAGTAGAGAGGGATAGGTGAGATAGAGAGAAGTAGAGAGAGAGATAGAGAGGAGGGAGGGTGGGCAAGAGAGGGGAGGAAGGGAGAGGTAAAGAGGGGTAGGTGAGATAAATACAAGTAGAGATAGAATGGTGGCATATAGAGGAGAGAGTTACAGAGAGGGAAAGAGAGAATGGTGAGATAGAGAGGAGAGAGTGAGAGAGAAAGAGGGTGAGAGAGGTAGAGGGAGGGAGAGGAGAGATGGAGAGTAGATAGGGGAAAATCTATGGAGGGAGACATCTAGTGAGAGAGAGAGGGCTATGGGAGATAAAGATAATTAGAGAAAGGAGAGGTAGAGACAAAATGAGGGAGGGAGAGAAGCGAGATAGATAGGTGTAGAGAGAGTGGTAGGGAGTGATGGATGGAGAGGTGGGTAGAGAGGGATTATGGTGATAGAGAGTAGAGAGAGATAGAGAGAGAGAGTAGGTGAGATAGAGAGATAGAGAGAGAGGAGGGAGGGTGGGCAAGAGAGGGGAGGAAGGGAGAGGTAAAGAGGGGTAGGTGAGATAAATACAAGTAGAGATAGAATGGTGGCATATAGAGGAGAGAGTTACAGAGAGGGAAAGAGAGAATGGTGAGATAGAGAGGAGAGAGTGAGAGAAAAGAGGGTGAGAGAGGTAGAGGGAGGGAGAGGAGAGATGGAGAGTAGATAGGGGAAAATCTATGGAGGGAGACATCTAGTGAGAGAGAGAGGGCTATGGGAGATAAAGATAATTAGAGAAAGGAGAGGTAGAGACAAAATGAGGGAGGGAGAGAAGCGAGATAGATAGGTGTAGAGAGAGTGGTAGGGAGTGATGGATGGAGAGGTGGGTAGAGAGGGATTATGGTGATAGAGAGTAGAGATTGAAGGAGAGGGAGAGGGAGAGGTATGGAGGGAGAGAGAGGGAGGTGAGAGAGAGGTGAGATAGAGAGAAATAGAGAGAGAGTGTTAGGGAGTGATGGAGGGATAGGTGAGATAGAGAGAAGTAGAGAGAGATAGAGATAGAGGGAAGGAGGGAGGCTGGGTGAGAGAGGAAGAAGGAGGAAAGAAGGTGAGATAAAGATACGAGAGAATGGTGACAGAGAAGAGAGGAAAGAGAGAACGGTGAGATAGAGAGGAGAGAGAAAGAGAGAAAGAGGAGAGGAGAGGAGAGACAAGAGAAACAGCGAGGAGAGGTAGAGGGAGAGAGGAGAGAGGAGAGACAAGAGGAGGCAGAGAGAGAGAGGAGACAGAGAGAGTAGATAGAGAGAGAGGAGTGAGAGAGAGTAAGATAAGTGAGAGAGAGGAGAGAAAGGGAGATAGGAGGGAGAGAAATGGATGGTAGGTAGAGTGAGGGATTGGGGGAGAGAGATAGTGAAGAAGAAAGGGAGAAAGAAGTATGGAGGGAGAGAGAGGTGTAGTAGTGAGAGAGAGAGTGAGAGAGAGGAGGTAGGTAGAGAGAGAGGGGATGGAGGGAGGGAGATAGAGATAAGTAGAGGGAAGGAGGGAGGGAGATAGAATTGAGATAGAGAGAATTAGAGGGAAAAGGAGACACACACACACACAAAGTTCTTAAGATCAAGGGAGAGAGATTCAGATAAAGGGATGGAGATAGTGAGAGAGAGGTATAGAATGTAAGGGATAAAAAATGAGTGAGATAGAGAGAGAAATAATACAACTTGTTGATTACTAAAATTTGACTATGTCTAAAATTTGTGAGATCTTCCAAAAACTATAATTTGCATTATAACTCCTAGAGATCTTAAACCACTCTCAAACATCCTAAAACTATATACATGAAACATAACTTAAAGTATAAGAAAGTAAATTTCCATATGTAAATGTCAACTTATACTTAAATGTGTATTTCATGTATATAGTTTCCCTCAAAGATAACGAGAAGAAGGAAAAAAAAGGAGAAGAAAAATAAATTCGATGTAGATCAAAATGTGAGCGCATTATAACACACTCATGTTTTGTCAATGCATTCACAAAATGCAAAAGCCATGTCAAAACTAAGATATAATGTGAGTGTGTTATATCTTGCTTTGGCAATCCCCAAGCCTTGGGCTTGGTATTTTCCTTTGAATACCAACCCAAAGGCTTGGAGGGAATTCCCAATGACCAAAGACATGTTTTTGCAAATTCTACAATATTTTACATAATCAGGTTCATGCTCACCATCAAGATTGCATGTGGTTCAATGTCAAACAATTTAAACACCTAGGTAATGTTAGGTTGTCTCTTATCTATCCAATGATGTAATTTTTTTCACTTTCTAACAATGTTAAGTCTTTCATCTATAATTTATTTTGTTTGTGTCTCTTTTTTGGCAAAAAATAGTGTTTGGTTTTTTTTTGTTATAAATTAACCATTCATCAAAATTTCAAATAAATTACATTTTTAGAAACTAGACTCCATTCTACAAATTAAAAAAAAAATCAATTAGTTTCCAAAATTTGTAGGGGTAGCACAGCCAAAATTCTATTTTTCAGGAAGTATCCACTTAGAATTTAATTAGTAAAAAAATAAATATTTATTAAAAAATTATTAGAAAAATCATGCATCAACTACATACTATTAGCTAATTTCTCACCAAGGAAATTTTAAAAATACTAAAAAAAATTCACCGTGCTAGGGACATACAAGAGTTGCTATGTTATGTTTTTTTGATAAAAATAGCACCAATTTCTGTACGTCCCTCTTTTGAACCCCTTAATCTCAACCATTTTCAAAATAAATTAGTAGTTTAGAAAGTATACTCGGAGCACTTTGATCCTTGTTTTTTGTTCCATCTCAAAATTTTGAGTGTAACTATCCTCAATTTCACATCCAAGGTCAATATTTCATGATTTCAAAAAAAAAGTGGCCACTTAAGCCCCCTTTTTGGGAACCATCTTTTTGCACTTACCCAGCCAACAATTTAGAATTTGAAACAATGGTGTCTTATGTATATAATCCCCTTATGATTTGCTCCTAGAATAAGGTATAGCAATTTAGAATTTGAAACAATGGTATATGAACAACTATTTATCCTATTTGTTATGCTACAACAATTAACTACAGGTTAGAACATATCCATATTAGCATAAAATAGCAAGTGCAATTCACCTCAAACTCTGTTGTGGTAATTACTTTGTAAGGAAGTTTGCACTCCATGAACATTCTTTGTGCACATTAATATGTTGGTTATTATATTGATCTCCTTTGTGATCAAAAAAATGGGGAAGTTCATTCCATAACTCATAACCATTTTGTAGTGCTATGATCTAGTGCTCCTTTACTTCTTATTCACTGGGTTCTCAATCACCATGTGAAAATGACTTAGAGGAAAGATCTCTGTCACCATTTGACAGTAAATTTCATTATTTTTGGACTGTTTGTTATGATTCAATCATTTTTTTACAGTGTTCTTCCTTTCTCAGTCCTATAGAACAAAGGACAATTCATAGTTTACAACTCTCTAACAACGGTAAATAGATACAGTAAAGATATTTAAAATTTTAGAAGTGGATTTTTTTTAATTTTTAAAGACTATTTATCAATTTTATAACTTAGAATTATTTAAGTTATTTGAATAGCTAAGCTTCATATTATAAATCTTTAAAGTACAATAGAATCAAGTACTTAAAATGATTACAGAGAATTTGAATGAAAATTAGTAAATTACTACTGATTTAGCTTTTCCTTTTGTGTGTTCACAGGGTTATTTCTTCTAGAATTTGTTGGGCCTATTTTGGATTCTATGGAAACTGCAAAGGAAGTTCCACATCTAGGTCTAAATGAGGTGATGACCCATCCTTCTATGATGAATTTTTTTGTTACTTTTTGTTACTTTTTGTGTTCATAAAAAATAGAGATGATTTTAGTCTCTGTGAAATATTTTCATGCATGTTTGAGATCTCTACAAGGTGATGAAAAAGGCCCTAGGGTTTGGTAGGGTTTTGAGTATCCTTATTATTTTGACGGTAATGTTGTCACTAAGTTCTCTCCTTGCCCAAACATAGTCACCTGAGAAACTGCCATGATGCTCTTGACTATAAATTACTTTGTTCTCCCTACCTTCTCACTACAAGTCTAATTCTTCAACTCTACCAAATTCCCTTCCATCTTAGTGCCTTTTCATGCTCTTGCATCTATTCTCTCATGAATTTATTCTTATTACTCTGAAAGCTATCACTAGGTCTATTATGACTGTTAGGTCTTTGAGGGTATATGATTTTCTACTACAAACTCTTAGATTGTCATACATTTGATGAAAATTCTCCAAGAATGTTTGCTCACTGACTTAACTCTTTGTATATTATCCATTATGCATTGAAAATTCATGGCTTCTAGCTAACTATTTATTGGTGTAACCATTTCCATGTTTCTTGGGACTGTCATCCCTATAAGATAGTTTCCTTATAGATCTGAATGTAATTTAAAAGGTGCCCATAAATATTGAGAAGTTTCATAAGACTATTGTGTTAAGGTAGTAGATGTTCTTGACAAGTTTCATAATACCGCCATATCGCAAGAGCCAAGAAGACACGGTGTGGTGTAGCAGTAACATCCTGCATTACTATGAAGGCTAAGCAATAAATGTGTAGTATAGCGGTTACTCAAATACTTCTCCTGCATCCTCGCAAGAGCCAATAAGACACAGTGCGGTGTAGCAGTAATATCACGTATTACTGCGAATGGCGAGCAATAATGGTGCAGTGTAGTGGTAACATCCTGCATTACCACGAAGGCTGAGCAATAATGGTGCAATGTAGCGGTAACATCCCGCATCACTACAAGAATCATGTCAAAATGGTGATGTATCATGGTTAAACTATAAAAATAAATATCACATTTTTTTGAAATGTTTTTCTTTCCTTTTGTATATTGCTTCCACATTTTCATGTATGTCTAGCAGGGCACTTGTAACTACAACATTTGACAAAAAAAATCCCTGTTGTTATGCTTTGATGTATATACCTTCATTATTACTGGATATATGATGTAGTGCACATTACTATAGTGTAAGCCTATTTTTCAGATTGTTGCATTTAGCATCACCAATATTCTCCACAAGAAGATTATCCCTATTTAAAATGATGGAAATGGTTCACATCTCTCAAAACAATTTCTCTTGCAATAATCTTGGAGATGAATTTAGATGCATTGTGAAAATAAAAGCATACTCAAAGGTTCTTAACAACTCTAATAGTTATACCAAGGGCCATGTTTAACAAACCAAATGCAATTGATAACTGTTCACTATGGTGGCAAATAAATGATTCTTTTTTCTTCTATTCCACAGCATTGAGTAAAAGTCTTGAATCTAGAAATACCCTACTACCTTCATTTTCCAAGCCAATTTCTCCAATTTTGCATAGATCTCCCATGTTTGTGGATGTGATCTATCTCCTACACAAAAAATCATGTACCATTTTATTCCCTTCAATCCAACTATATGTAGGTATCTTTTTAATTTCTCTATCTTTCATCAATCTCCTTACTATTTGAACCTCACCACACCTACCCTCTTTTGCATAGATGTTTTAGAGAAGAACATAAGTTGTAGCATTTTTAGGATCCAACTAAAAAATTAGTGTTGTTGGAATACTCAGCCTGTATTCATATATGATCCACAGGGACCAAAGGTTTAATGGGCATCTCAGTAATAATGTTTAGGGTATCCTCAAGATAGCCAACACAGACATGAAGGTCAACCATGCACACCTAATGATCAACTATATATGTAATGCAATAAGGGTTACTGACATGTGAAGTATGTGTAGCCCTCATCCACTAAAACTACATGACTGTATGCATCTAGAACACAAGCAAAGCTTACAATGTTGGTGTTCCAGAGTGCTTCATTAATTCAAATATTTTGAGAGCTTCCTTGCAAAATCCATTTTGTGCACATTCTGCAATCATATCATTTCATTCCATGAGATGACATCTCTTTGAGGCATTCTATAAAACAATTCATTTTGTATTTTTGTAATCAAGGAACACTGAGAGGGGGAGTGAATCAGTGTTCTACAAAATTTAACTTTATTAACCTGATCATTAAACCACTTATAGCATTGAAGCAAAATAAAGATGCAAGAAATCAAAACAATCAACCACAACACCATAACACAAGGATTTTTACTCGAAAACCCTGTTAGGGGAAAAATGATAGTGGAGGTCAATCCATAATATGAGTATACTTGATATAAGTGTTTACAAAAGGGGAATGCACATGCATTCAAGCACACTACCTAGAGCTCACTGCTCAAATACAAATAGGAAGACTCACTGTCTTACAAAATTATTTGGATAACATCCAGAGGATTTGAACTAAGAAATAGCATCTGCTAATTCCTTATTATAGTTCTAGTTAAGCACATTTACAACATTCTTCACACTCTGTCTGATACTACTCTTGAAACTTTGACTGCTTTAATTCAAATCACAAATCTTTTTCTACACAAGTGAAACTATGCACTATCGCTCTACAAACCTTCTGAATTTTGCATCTTATTATAACACTTTTCATCACATTCCAAAATTATATGAAAAATTGCTTATATATATCCTTGATTAGGAATTACATCAATTACATGTTAGCTTTGACAAAATATAAAACATATACAAATTGTTGGCTCAATCCATAGATAATTTTCAATGTGCACCAACCAATGTCATCCACAACATAGTGAAGACCTAAAATAACATCCTTAAACATGAAAACACTTCAAAAAATTATTCCTCAAACATCTGCAACACGCTACATTCATCGAGTCATCCTTTTCACATTGTTAAACTAAAAATCGATCAACCGGATCTTCAAACTTGCACACCAATCAATACGAGGCTCTATGATTCAAAGATAGGATAGATCATACATGAAAAAACCTTCTCTAAGATCCACAACACAAAATGATAATAGAAATTTGCATATGAATCAATGTACACAATTTTGTTGGATGCTTTGTTCCATCTTTGACAGTTAATCACAAAACTTCAATCTGACTTCCAGTACGAGCAAATGCTGAAGTGTGGATCAGATCACTAACTAGGGTTTCCATCAATGACAACACCAAATGACTTGTGTAGTGTCTCTTGCCAACAATCTCCCCCTTTAGCATTGATGGCAATACTTAGTGAAAAATGACATTGTTGAATCAATACCAACATGAATACACTACCATTCTCAAAAATTCAAAACACAACTCCCCCTAAGATGAATATGACACTTTTCACTGTCCCACACTCCCCCTTTGACATCAATGGCAAAGATGGGAATCTGCATACCAAAAATCAAACAAAATTGTTATGAAAAAACTAAATATGTACAGACATTCTTTTACAACTTACATGAGTTTGAATATGTCTACAAAATTGTTCTTTAACAGGCTTAAGCTAGTGTCCCAACCCTTTTTGAGACTCTCCAAAATAGTCATGTGACCACATAATAGATAAGATTGTGTCTCTGCTAAATCAAGGTTCGTCGGATCACCGATAGCCATAGCATCATGTGCTTCCTTCAATGCACTAAGCATTGTCTCCATATTAGGACCAATTAGTCCTCTAAGCTGACATACCCTTTCAACTATTCTATCATTTTCATGATTCATACTTTTAATCTTGTCAAGTAGGGATATGACTTGACCTTATTGCTTATTCACAGAAATGGTTAGAGGATCAAATGCTTGAGAAATATCTGCTAACTATTTCTCATATTCTTTCATTTCTTTCCAGTGTCCTTAGTGAATTTAAACAATGATAAGCATGACTTGTAGATATTTTCACCCTCACACAAAGCACCTTGTATGTTCTTTACATAGGTATCTAATAAATATTTATCATTAGCAATCATACCCTTCAATCTATCGAACCTATTTGCATCAAATTCTTTCTGAACCTTATCCATAGCTGACTTTTCAAGAGACACAAAGTGAGTACTTACAGAGTTAATAAGTTTCCTCAACTGACCAAATGGAGAATTGGATGAATCCTTGACATATGTGAGGATGATCTTCTCCGGGATACTAGATGCAAGACTTAATAGTTCATTGTCCTTGATGTGAGATTTCAATATCTCTCCCTTGCCTTGGCTTGAGCAAATGATCCTACCTTCAATTTCTGAATAGGAGATAGAGTGGCCAAGTTGATAGGACCTTCAACTATTTCAAGGTTGAACTCCTCCTATTGTTCTTCTAAAAAATCCTTCACTACCTTTGCAGTGTCTCTTGCTTCCACAGGAATATCCCTTGCCTTACCCTTCTTTACTTCAACCATAGATTCTTGCTTAGCTTTAGGAATCTCAATTTCATCAACTAGCACATCTTTAGGAGCTTCGGTCTCCATAGGAATTTTGGTATCTTTCATATCAAGAGGATTCAAAGTATCCTCAAATGTGTCTTCTTCCCCTTCTTCAATTTTTGGACCAGATGGAACATCTTCATCATGCATTTCTTCATAAACAACATTATATTTGTTCTTCAACAGAACTTCCTTGAGAATTTTCTCAGTATCTTTTGCAACTTCTTCAATCTGCCCAATCATAAGCTTATTCACCCTTTTCTTTCTCTTAAAATCCCTTTTTGCATCATTGAGAATATTCTCCATCTCTTCTATAGACATTACCGAACATAGATCAGCAAGTGTGTGTTCTCTCATTTTCTCTTCTTGAGTTCTTGCATTCACTCTCCTCATTTCTAAAACTTCATATAACCCTTTAGGTAAGTCTAACATTATTTCTATGAGGGTCATATTAAAAGTATTCAAATAATTTATTGTAGCTCCTTCAAGAATTCTTTAACCGACACTATCAAAAGTGTCATACCATTCGAAAAGTGGTCTAAGATTACCATCCTTAATCAAAGATTTTTCCACTTCCTCTATAGACATATCTGATCTATCAGTTTTTATCTTTTTCTTTGCTTTCTCTTCACTAGAGGGCTTGTCCTTAGAGACTTTTGATGCCTTTGAGCCCTTATTCTTGATTTCTCTTACCTCTTCATCAAATTCAGTTTCTTCATGTTCCTTAACTACAACATAGACTCTTGTACTTTTATCCTTCTTCCTCTTTCCTTCTCTCCCAAATGTCTTGATTTGAGCTTTTACTGGGCTTTCTTTCTTTGCAAGACTAGATGAGAGTGTAGAGCTCATTATAGATCTAGATCTAGTAGAGGATGCTTCCAAACTAGTAGACTCGGTTCTAGCAGGCTCTCCTTCTTCAGCTTGTTCTCTTTTCCTCCTAGCTTCCCTCACTGCTTCAGCTGATATGCCCATGCTTTCTACAAAAGCTTCAACTTCCTTTCTCACCTTTTGAATTATCATAAGCTTCTTCAATTGTTCATGCACTTGCATATCCTTCTCTTCAAAGGTACCAAACCTTTCTTATATCAGATCCTGAGGTTTACTCAACAGGTGTTCAACATACAACTCCAAAATGTGTTCTTCAACCTCATAACCCATAGGCATCATCCAAACTGTTCTAGGTTTTGCAACTTCCATCAAACACTGATCAATTTCAACCATGAATAAAATAGTGTCCTTATATTTCTCCAAAACATATTTAGGAATCCTTTCTCTTGCATGCATTTCACTCTAAAAACTTTTGAAATAACCCTAGATAGCAGTTTTCCTTACTTTGCTATCACCAATTCTGTACAAGATGTCTCTGATTTGAACAACTACCAGTTTATCACCTTTCCATTGCACTTTTCCAACTCCCGAAACTTCATTCATGAAGTAGAATAATAGGCATAATAATAGATTACCATACTTGAAAGAATTCTTCTTATCCTTCTTGATTTTTCCAAGATTTTCAATTAGTTGGCTCTGGAGTAACTCACATAGTTCATATTCTGCATTTTCCTTGACCATCTGATAAGCTACATAGATTGCAGTACTGGATATAGAGTTATCCCAACTGGAGTGATAGATTTTGTATCCAATGATTATAGAAGAAAATATAACATCCAACTCAATGATGTCATTCATTGTCATGGCTCTCTTGTCGAAAACTAAACCGGTTGCCTCAGTGACTATCTGGTTCTTCATAGATTTAAAATGTGGGCAACCCATTGGATGAATTCAAGCCAGTAACAATCCTTATAGCTTCCTTTGTGATCTTGAAAGGTTGACTTAACCACATGAACTTGGCATGTACTCAACTCAATGTGTATTGAACCCATTCATTTTCTTCAAACATGAGAAACTTCACAATTTGAGTGAATTTCTTCTCCTCCAAAGTTTTGAATTCGGGCCTTACATAGAGATCTTCTCCCATAATGTGATTTGTATACAAATTTAACAACTGAGAGCTCCCTAATTCTTCAACATTCACATGAATATATGCCCTAATATCTTCAATATTCAAAACACCATACGAAATGGAAGAAAATGCACCTAATGGTTCTATCTTGATGGATTTGAATGGGTGCCATTTGAATTTTAGATGGGATTTATCCTTGATATCAACAACCAACATAGCAGCCATTTCCAAAAATTTCAAATTCACAAGTTTATAGATAAATACCTTTCACTAGATTAGGGCTTGATCATCGAACCGCCTTTAGACTTGTATCTTTACAAAATTCACTTGTAGAGCTCTCCAAACTTCTTCTTCTCAAAATGAAATGTGACAAATGAAGAATAGAAGTGACTTTTTATCAATCATGCACCTAAAATTTTGTCACAATAAACTCTTTTTCCCTAGGTCTTCTGGATACCCTATTTTTCATAGACTGTGAAAGAGAATTCTTCTGCAGACCTTCAACTTTGCATAAATTTCCTTCACAAGAGATCCCAAAACATCTGTAGGTCATCAATGCAACCATTGCAATTTGCCACATCCTGGTAGCAACTACCAACAGGGGTTTTAAATATTTTCTTGAGAACTCCCCCTAGGCCAAAGGCCTTAAACTAATTCCCAGAGGAATTTCTAGCACTAGATTCTGGTGTGGAAACATTTCCTGCATCAGAAGCACTCTTCTTTACCCATGTCTTCTTCATTTGCTTCCTGGTCTTATCTATAGTAACTTTTCCCTTTTCATCCTTCTGCATGTTTTTCCCTTTGTTTACCGGACCCTTCTTGCTTCTACAAAATCTTGCAATATGACCGAGTTTGTTACAATTGTAGTGCACA
This sequence comes from Sequoia sempervirens, assembly GCA_007258455.2. NCBI lineage: Eukaryota > Viridiplantae > Streptophyta > Pinopsida > Cupressales > Cupressaceae > Sequoia > Sequoia sempervirens. The sequence continues at coordinate 90,482,515 of VDFB02193867.1, forward strand.
AAATTTCTTTGTCTAGACCATTTATTCCATTGATTTTCTCTTGATCTGCACTGGTTAGCAATATGGCCAAATCTATTATAGGCATAACATCTGACATTTCTATTGAAAGAGTTGTTCATCATATTTTTGCATTCAATTGACTTATACCATACTTATTGCAATTGAAACACTGACTAGAGAATGATGGATGACTTGAATTCATTCTGCTTCTACATTGAGTAGCCATATGACCAAATATATTGCAAATAAAAAAGTATCCATTAAACTTTTGAGCATTGGGTTGTCTTACCAGATTTCTTCTAGCTTTGTTCATCTAATTTCCTGACCTGAAATTCCTCTGACCTGATCCAGAGCTTTCTCCTTTCTCATATCCAAGACCTCACTTGTCACTTCTAGTCCTCTAACTTTGAATCAGTTCATCAATCTTAGCTGAGCTAATCTTGAACTTCTCCTTGTATTCATTTGCAGTAGCAAGTTCATCCCTGAGAATAACAATCTGCTTTCAAGCTCTTCTTCATTGTTTTTGGATTGTTCCAATTCAAGCTCCAGCTGATTGAATCCATCAGTTATTCAATTGTATTCTTCAGATTTTTCTTTATGTCTTCAGTCTCCTTGGTCATCCTCATCATAATAGATTCCATTTCATGCTTTAGGACACCAATATCTCTGGTGATCTTTTCACATTCTTCTATCTTTTCCTTAAAGGCTTGACTTAGGTGTTCATCTTCCATGCTTTTTCTCTCTTTCTGCTTGAGCTGATCACATAATTCCTTTCTCTTTTCCCTAGACTTATTGATCTGATCTTTCAATGATTGAATGAATTTCTCAGCATTCATGAGGCTTGCTTGCAATTCACATACTTTAGATTTGGGTTGATCAAGATCATCTAGTTCCACCAAAAGTTGTTGTTGAAGGTTGTCAGAATTCATTGAATCACTTTCCTGGATCTTCCCCAAGCTATTAAACTTCTTCTAAGGAACTACGATCTAATACCAATTTTTGGAATCAAGGAACACTAAGAGGGGGGGTGAATTAGTGTTCTGCAAAATTTAACTTTATTAACCTGATCTTTAAACCAATTATAGCATTGAAGCAAAAGAAAGATGCAAGCACTCAAAACAATCAACCACAATACCATAACACAAGGACTTTTACATGGAAACCCTGTTAGGGGAAAAACCACAATGGAGGTCAATCCACAATATGACTATACTCAATATAAGTGTTTACAAAAGGGGAATGCACATGCATTCAAGCACACTACCTCAAGCTCACTGCTCAAATACAAATAGGAAGACTCGCTATCTTACAAAATTATTTGGATAGCATCTAGAGGATTTGAACTAAGAAAATAGTATTTGCTAATGCTTGATTATAGTTTCGGTTAAGCACATTTACAACATTCTTTACACTCTGTCTGATACTGCTCTTGAAACTTTGTCTACTTTAATTCAGATCACAATTTTTTTTCTGCACAAGTGAAACTGTGCACAATCACTCTACAAACCTTCTAAATTTCCCACCTTATCACAACACACTTCATCACGTTCCAAAATGATACGAACAATCACTTATATATATCTGCAATTAGGAATTACATCAATTGCATGTCGACTTTTACAAAATATTAAACATATACAAATTGTCGGCTCAATCCATAGATAATTTTCAATGTGCACCAACCAATGTCAGCCACAACATAGTGAAGACCCAAAATAACATCCTCAAACATGAAAACACTTCAAACAATTATTCCTTGAACATCTGCAACACACTACATTCATCGAGTCGGCCTTTTTGCACTGTTAAACTAGAAATAGATCAATCAGATCTTCAAACTTGCACACCAATCAATACGAGGCTCTATGATTCAAAGATACATCAAAAAACATTCCCTGAGATCCACAACACAAAATGATAACAGAAATTTGCATATGAATTGATGTACACAATTCTTTCAAATTCTTTGTTCCAACTTTCACGGTTAATCACAAAACTTCAATCTGAATTTTGATACAAGCAAATGTTGAAGTGCAGATCAGATCACTGACTAGGGTTGCAATCAATGACAAAACCAAATGAATTTTGTAGTGTCTCTTTCCAAAATGTACTAAATTTTGATGTCAAATATTTGGTAATTATGGTTAGTTTCATTACATTCAAATTCTGAACTCTGGGAAATTATATATAGCAAATAGATTGATGGTTGTTTGGATAGTGAAATTAGCTCTATTAGAAAACTAAAATATCTAGAAGGATTATTTTAATTAAAGAGGATTTTTTGGTTAGTTTTGTAACAATGATTTTATAGTGTAGCTAGCTTGCTATTTTCATTCAAGATACAAGTCATCAAAGTCAAGCACATACCAAGAAGATGGTACTCTACTTCAAACCCTCAACCTCACTTAGTTTAGTCTACTTACATGGCGATATTAAGGAAGTTGGAAAAAAATTAATATATATCATTTTTTTTTTGTGGAGAATCATGTAAGATTCAATATGGCAATGGATCAATATCCAATTTCTTAAGTAAAGATGATGTCCTAGTTGGAAAACTTGTTGTGAAACATCAGGTTAGTAATTTTTGGATGTTAAGGCTTCCCAGTTGGATATCAAAGATCTTTTCTCATCAACTTAATTTGGAATTTATGTATAAATGGATTCTTCCATGGTGTAGGTCTTTACTCAGACAACATGTGAACCAAGGTTGACATTTTTGTTGTCTAATTAAGTCTGATGGCATTCTTGGGCTTGGTTTCCAAGAAAATTTTGTTGATAATGTCATTCCATTCTGTTTAGTGTTGATAGCCTTCATTCTATAATTTGAGCATATCACCTTTCTTAAAATTTGAACAAGGTTCTGAAATCAAGGGTTCAATATGCATATTTTAGGCCTATTTTGAACACTCTATTTAAGGCATTTTTTGACACGGCTATAGTTTTTTAATTGATTTATCTTTCTGCTGTGTTTGGAATTTTGTAAACTTGTAATATATAATGCACTTTTATTCTTTCTAAATTGAGACTAATAGTAATTTTGTTGGTTGTATTGAGGCATAGCTTCATTCATAGTGGAAAAGGTAGCACCCTATTGCTCATATCATAAGGCATGTTGCATATAAAGGAGGAAAGATTCTAGTTGGGTTATTATTGACTACATTGAAGGAGAGAGCTTCATATATGAGACACGATCAACACTCTCCTTGGATTCTACATGTTACAGCTTGCTCCAAGAAGATTTCCCATGTTGTAGAAGTTTTAAGAGATGAAAGTGGAATGTTCTCGCATTGAAGGGCTTCAAGCATGCATTTCCATCATTACAAAAAAAATTTAGAGAAGTTTCTTTCTTGCAATCATTTATGTGTAATATTGTAACTTAGATTTTTAGTCTTCTGACTGAAAATAATAATTGTAATAATCTATTTCTAAGTTGTAATTAGAACACCTTTCTTTTATTAATAAATTTTATTGATTTTTCCATCTCAATGGTTGTCTTATTGTGTGCAATTGATGATTCATGTGTATTTCTATGTTTTATGCTTAAATCCTAAAATATCAATCAATTAAAATGACTAACTATACTACTAATTGACATCAATTAATAATTAAATTGACTAAATATACCACCAATTGATAGAAATCAATGAGTAGTGAATAAAAGTGACTAAATAAGTGACCAGTTAACAAAAATCAATGACTAAATATTAGTGAATAAAAAAATGACTAAAGTGACTAGATTACAGCAATCAATGACTAAATCAGCAACTAAATAAGTATTAGGTAACATCACTTGGAAGAAATACCATAAAATTCTAACATTCCCGCTCTCCCCTAGTTTGAATTGTTTGTGTGCATGGTTGGGCCCACGTCGGGGGTACCTCACAGTCCCCCCTATCCCCTTCTAACCAAATTCTCATTACAACACATGCAGTGTCATCCTTGGAGGTTTCCAATGTGTTTCCCATCATTAGGGATCCCATGATTCTTGGTAGGCTTGTAGATGATGTGCCTAATATTCCTTTAATCCAAATGTCTAAAGGATGGAAAGATGTATTGACCAACAAGATCCCAACTTCAAAATTTCTTGTTCCAATCCTGGTGAGGTTATCTCGATTTCGGGCACTAATTTTTCTATCCCTAAAGCTATTAGCTACATGATTGTTTCTCCATGGAGCTTTGCACAGTTGGAAATTTCTTTTCCTTTCAACCCTCTGTTAATATGGTTCGTAGATGGGTTTTTTGTAAAATGGCGCTTGAAGGGAAGTATGAGTGTTTGTGCCATGGCCAATGGACTTTTCCTTTTTAAGTTCATAGCGAAGGAGGATGTGGTCTCGGTGCTTTCTTTGGGCCCTTAGGTCTATGGGAAGCATGCATTGTCATTGTCTCATTGGAAACTGGGGTTTGACCCTTTTGTTGATCTCAACAAGTTGGCCATTGTCTGGGTGCATCTCCCTGGTCTTCCCCTAGAATATTGGGATGAATCAGTTTTTAGGATCATTGGGGATACTTTGGTCCAGTTCATCACCTCAGACTCTATCACTGAATCCATGTCCAAGTTAGTTTTTGCTCACATCTATGTTAACATTGATATAAACAAGACTTTACCAAACTTTGTGAAGCTTTGTTCAATCTTTGGATCTTGGACTCAACAAGTCTGCTATGAGAATGTTGTGATTTACTACCAAAAATGTGCTAAGTTGAGCAACCTTATTTTGGACTACAAGTCCATGGTTAGACCTATCCCCAACCCCAATTCTCCTAGTGAAGAGTTCCCTACTAATGACTTTGCTTTTGAAGCTGACATTCTTAAGATCATTCAGTCCCCAAACAAGACTAAGCCTACTAATCTTATGATTCTAACGGATCTGCTTGGGTCCCTAACTGACTCTTCTATTGTTCCCATGGTCATTCCCCCACAAGTTCCCTGATATGTAAGCTCCCAAGTCCTAACTCTAGTGTGACTTTGGATTCAAAGGTATCTATGGAAAAGCCACCCTCACCTACTATGGGTGTGGAAGATGGCGAGATCTAGGAAGATGGAGTATTGTTGGATAAGCCTAGTATTGGACTAAATGAGACTATTAAGGTGACTCACTCTCAACCTATGGAAGATGAAATTTGGTCAACCCCTAAGAGGAAGGGTAAACAAAAGAAAGTAGATGTGGGTGGTGAGTCTAAGCCTAGTCAACCCAACCAGCGATTGACTAGGTACAGAGAAAGAGCAAAGGAAATTGTGATAGGAAAGCAAAGGACATTGGAAGTATCCTCAAAGAAAGTTTAAAAATGAAAGTCCTTTCATGGAATGTGAGAGGGATAAATAGCCCCCACAAATAGTTTACCTTGAAGAACTATGTGTTGGAACACAAAATAGATGTCTTACTTCTATAAGAAACCAAGATGAAGGAAACCATTTTTGAACCTATAGAAAATTATATTTGGATGAATGCCCTCTATGCTTATAGTTATGCAGATGGGGCTTCAAGTAGTCTTTCTATAATGTGGAATCCCATGAGGATATCTAGTTCTAAACTATTCTATTGTAAGAACAATGTGGGGGTCAGGTTTTCCAATGTTGGGGGCTCCTGGTCTTTGATCAACATTTATGCTCCCAATGTTAGGAATGCGAGGAAAACCCTCTGGAAAGAAATATCTAACTGGATTTTGACTAATAAGGGAGACCGATGGATGGTGGTTGGTGACTTCAACTCCCCCCTTTACCCCTCAGAGAAGAATGGTGGGCTAATGGATTACTTTGACAACATGTCTAACCTAGTTGATTTCCTGAATAGTACTAGCCTGGTGGATCTTGATTTGTAGGGCCAATCTTATACTTGGTCCAATAGAAGTCTTGGGGCTAGCCTAATCCAAGTCCATCTACATATATTCCTTTTTTCTCCTAATTGTACTACCTTGCTTTATGCTAATCTGTTGGCTCTACCCTAAATATTTTTTGACCACAACCCCCTTCTACTGCCCCTAAATAAAAACTTTGTTGTTGGTTTGTTCCCCTTCTGATTTGAGATCATGTGGAACTCTCATCCTAATTTTGGGAATAAGATTGATACTTGGTGGAATATGGTGGTGCATGGCTCCCCTATGTTCTGGATCTTCCATAGGCTCAAACACATCAAAAATATGGTTAAAGGATGGAACAAGAGAGTTTTTGGGGATGTGTTCCATCAAAAAAAAGTTGTTTCTAACAATCTCAACAAGTTACAAAAGAGGATGGAGGAAGGTGATACCTATATGTTGGCTTGTCAACAAGAAAGGGTCAAACATCTAAAATAGGAAAAAATACTGAAGAAAGAAGAAATGTTTTGGAAACAAAAATCTAGACTACAATGGTTGACTAAGGGGGACCAAAATACTTCTTTCTTTCATGTTTTGGCCCTCAAACATAGGAAAAGAAATCAAATTTAAAAGCTAAAAAATTGAGGCAAGGGATGAGGTGTCCCATCCCTTGCAGATCGAGTTATTTGTTGTTGATCACTTCAATAGGACCTTCTCTACTCCTTTTAAGGCTTCCAACCTAACGTTGGATGCTCTACTATTGGAACCCACTCCTAACTCCATATTCATTGAGGACAATTATTCTCTTATGAGGGTTGTTACTCTAGATGAGGTCAAGTCTATTGTGTTTAGTATGGGAGCTTTTAAAGCCCCTGGTCCTGATGGTTACCCCCGTCCTTCTTTCAAATCTTTTGGGACATCGTGGGTGAGAACTTGACTATGGCGACTCAAGATTTTTTCAATTCTAAAAAAATTCTCAAACAACTAAACCATACCTTCATTTCCCTTGTGCCTAAAATTGAGGAACCTCAGACCATGGTGGATTTCTGACCCATAAGCCTTTGTAACACTGTTTATAATATTTTTTCCAAAATTTTGGTGAACCACTTGAAATCCCTCCTGGATAAAATGATAAGCCCAAGTCAAAAAGGCTTCATCCCTACTTACCATATCTTGGATGTGGCTATATCCACTCATGAAATTTTACATTCTATGGATAGGTGTAATAATGCTAGTATGGCTCTGAAGCTTGACATTTCAAAAGCTTACGATGAAATTTTATGGAACTTTCTTCCTAAAGTCCTTGATAAGGTTGGTTTTAATCAAAATGTGATCAACATCATCTTGGAATGTGTTATCATGGTTTGGTACTCTATTCTAGTCAATGGAGTGCCTCATGGGTTCATTGCAACTGGAAGGGGCATTCGTCAGGGGGATCCCCTCTCCCCGTATCTTTTTATAATGGCAGTTGATGTTTTGAGCACCTGAATGTTACTCGTATATTGTTGGAGGGATCATCAAAGGTGTCAAATTGACCTCCACCATTGATCATGCTTCCATTCAACAATTCATTGATGACACTATGTTATTTGGGAAGGCCTCGATGGTGGAAGCTAGGAAATGGAAAAGCTACATCAATCTCTATGTGACTTGTTCAGGTCAGTGTATCAATTATAATAAAAGTATGATCTATTTTTTTAACTACACTCCTACTCCTCAAGACTGTGTGACTGTTGTTTTAGGTTGTGTGAGTGCCTCACTTCCTTCAGTTTACTTGGGCCCCCCTCTCACTATCAAATAAGTCACTCCCACTTTTTGGAATACTATTCTTGAAAAGATACAAAGGAAAATTGTTGGATGGAAAGGCTCCATCTTGAATCATGCTGGTAAACTGCAACTCCTCACTGCTGCCCTTTAGGGTGTTGGTGTAAATAAAGTCTTGTACCTAGTTCATTCATTACTAGGGGACTTATTTACATCTTAGTTAAGTTTACTTAAGTCATAGGAAGGAATCTTTCTAGAAGATGTTAGTTGTCATTAGTTGTTATCTTATCCTTTGACAACTACTTCATGTGAACCTAGGTAAGTGTGATTAGTTGTCTCATGTCATATGATTAAGACACTTGTCATAATCCTATGACATCTTGCATCTCACCTTGGCTATATAACCAAGGGATATCTCTCATTGTACAATAACAATCATCTCATATCATTGACATTGAATATAGTTTATTCTTGTCATATTCATCTCTCTCTTTTTGTGCTTTCCATTTGGTCCATAGATCTTGGCATCCATAGCCAATTCTAACATGGTATCAGAGTAGGTTGGGTGCCATTGGAGAGTCTTTTTCTAAAGAGAGATCTTAGATTTGGGGGAGTTCCATTTTTGGCTCTTTATTGCAGGTTCATATCAGAGCTTGCTAGTGCAGATCTAAGCTCACCATTACGTCTGGAAGGTTCGAGAAAGTCAAATTTTCCTTTTGTTTGTCCAAATCGGACATACAAGGCCAAATCTATTAGGGTTTGAAGCTAAAGAGTGGTTGCCAAATCCATATGGTAGCTGCAATCTTGGAGCATTTTGGGTCAAATTTGACCCTGCCAATGCGTCCAGAAGGGCCAAAAACCCTAAGATCGATTGTCAATTCGTCCAAATTAGAGCAGTTGTTTGGTGAGGCAAAAATTTTTTACCCAAAGAGTCGTACAACCCCAAGTTGCCATTATGACAGCGACGGTAAGATTTTAAATATATATATATATATATATATATATATATATATATATATATATATATATATATATATATATATATATATATATATATATATATATATATATATATATGTTATTTCTCTGGAAAATTTTTGAAATTTTTTTTTAGAAAAAATTTATTATACTGTTTGAATTTTTCTATGAAAATTTTCATTGTAAATTTTTTTTTTAAAATAGAAAAAGTTTTTTTTCTATGGAGGTTGATAGGTCGTACCCTGCCTACACAGGGTACAGGGTACCCACTGCAAGGTACTCCTATTCGCAAATGCCACGCGCCGCTCTCTTATTAGACATCTCGAGCCCCCTCCATCAGTCGATCCATAAAAAATCAGCGGGTGTTTTTTAAAAATTTGGCAGTGATATTTAGAATTCTAGTGATAGTCTTGCCACCGGCGGCAGAAGTCTGAGGAAATCGACACTCATTCTAAATACTGGTGATAGTTCAAAAAAATCGGAGGTCAATGAATTTCGACGACATCTTTGAAGATTCACCAAGATTTTGTCATTCATCCGTAGAATATTCCAGCGAAAGATTCTGGCCAGAGGCACTTTTTTCTTTTGACTAGCGGGAGACCGTCAAATTTATGCTCATAAGTTGTTGATGTTAGCAATACATCAGCACTGCTTTGAGAAAATTTTCTGCCCCTCTCCACAGAAGTTTTTGTTTTGATAGGCGAACTTTGAAGACTCATAACTCAGTCATTTTGGCTCCTTTTTTCGAGCAATTTTTTTTTTATTTGGGCTAGAATTCCATGCTCTATGTAGTGGTGCAATTAGTTTCTAGTTTTTGTGCCTGGTTTTTCTAGAATTTTCAGATTCTCACAGGTGTTGCTACTTCGTCCTCATTTTGTGAACTTTAGGAGCTCATATCTTGCTCCTATCGTAATATTTTTGGGTGCAATTTTTTTGTGTACTTCTCATTGGTATGATCATATTGATCTCATTTTGTACCAAAAATTGTACTTGATACTATGGCCTATTTTGGCATCTGTAAGCACTAAGATCAAGTCTAGCTCAATGTTTTTGGCATCTAGAAATTGTAAATGCACTAAATATAAAGTGCCAAATTAGATATTGATTGGGGGTTTCTTGATTGAGTGATTTGGGGGGGGGTCTCTTGGTGCATTGCTTTGATCTGTTGGCTTTTGATCTCTCATTCTCATGGATCATTCTAAGGTTCCTTTGCTCACATCATATAATTATTCAACATGGCATCAAAATGCATGGAATATTCTAATGACAGAAGGTCACTCTCTATATGTTGAAAATAAGGTACCTGAACCTACAGATGAAGATAAAAAGTTAAAATGGATGATCAAACATACCAAAGCTCTTGGGTGTCTTCGTAGACTAGTTTCTCAAGATTTGTTGTTCCAAATTGAGTCATGTAAAAATTCTCATGAAGCTTGGGAAAAATTGAAAACATTATATGGTACTATAGATGAAGTAAGAGGCTATCAAATTGATAATGATTTGATGAATCTTGATCTTAAGAACTTTGACAACATCCAAGACTACATCACTAAGGTTAATGATCTAAGAGAGCAATGTAAAGAATGTGGAATTGATAAGAAGGACATCCAATTGGTGTACAATACAATGAAAAAACTTGGTCCTGATTATGCTTCTTTTGTTTCTAGCTTTCATACTCATAGATTGACTATGGGGTCTGCATATACTACACCTTCATTTGCATCATTTTCTGATATGTTGATACATGAGCAACAAAAGCTTATCTCAATGGGTCTCATCAAGACTTCAAAATATCAAGCATTGTTGGTTAGTCAGGTGAAAGAATCATAATCAGATAAGAAACAGAAGAAAGCAAAGAATAATCAACATTCAGATCAAGCAAAGAAAAAATCCTCTTCAAAAGGGGAATCATCTAAGAAGGAGAGGCCTTTTTGTGCATATTGCAAGAAGGATGGACATGAAGAACACTATTGTTATAAGAAGGATATTGATGAGTAGAAAACTCTTCTCAAAAGGAATCACATTGATTTTCCTTCTAGAATGTCTGAATCTTCTTCTCCTTCTACTTCAAAATAGTCTAAAAAGGACAAAGGTAAAGCTTCATCATTAGAATATAAATGGAAAGCTCTTTGTGCTCATTCAGGTCTAGGATCAAGGAGATGGATTCTAGATTCAGGAGCATCACATCATATGGCATCTCTGCAATCTATATTCTCTTCATTTCAGCCTTGTACTATGTCTCCTATCTTGATGGGAAATAATACATACATGAGTGTACTTGGGAAGGGATCTATTAGCATTAGGGACAACACTTTTCAGGATGTCTTGTGTGTTCCTCATTTGATGAACAATCTTCTTTCCATTTATCAGATTACACATGGTGGAGATGGGAGAATTGTGGAGTTCACTCCTAATTCGGTCATCATTCGAGACTTCAAGACTAGAGAGATCATTGCTACTAGGGTGGTTGATCATTCATCTTGGTTGTATACCTTTGCACAGTTTGCTTCTGATGATGACATTGTTCCTTTGGTTGTTGATCATATACACCATGATTCAGAGGAGACATTTGGCTTTTTGAACTTGGGAATTCTCACATCAGATCCAATTCTTGAGCCATGCATTCTATCTCATCCACCTACTATTGTACCTGAGGATACTTGTGATTCAACAGTTTTGGCTCCTAGTGATTTAGTGCAGCAGGATCTTGATTGTCTTCCAGAGATGGCTACTTATGATGACTTCTTGACAGGTATTTCAGACTTGTTTGTGGAGTCTCATCTTGCAGATTTGGAGGACATTATTCATGACATTCATCTTCTCTTTGATGAAGATGCTCCTTCTTCAGTTGTTGTGAGGGAACACTTTGACTCTCTTGTTCATTCTCTACATGATCATTCTTCGCAGATTGGCGTGAGTGTGGATTCTTTTGGACAGCATTTGGAGGATGTTTCTTTATCTTCAGAGGGGATATCTTTGTCTTTGGATCATGTTCTACATTCATCTCTACTTGATGTTGGATTTTCCTCTTCAGCAGTGTGGCCTAGAATGCCTGATTGGAGTGTGGTAGCTTTCTACATCGACATGGAGACATTTGAGCATGCTTCAGAGACATCATCATACACCATCCATCTTCTTGACATCCTGCATACATCCATGGTTTTGTTTCTTCCTAAGGGGAGGAACGTTGTTTGGCGAGATTGGATCATCTTCAACATTCAATGTTGAGCTTCTACCATCATTGTAGGAGACTCAACATTGAGGGGGGATGCATTGTCTCTCTTCTACTTCTCACTTATGGGGGTTCTTTTTCCTCACATGGGGTTTTTACCTTCTCATTCTTCATTGAGAGCATTTCTTTTTGTATTTCATCTCTTTTGGGGAGGAGTTTTCTCCCACTGGGTTTTCTCCTTTTCTCCGTTTGTGAGAGATTTCATTGCATTTGCATATGTACATGGGTACCTAACATGGCCTAGTAGTCAGGACCCATCTTTGCATCTTTGTGTCATTTGTATAATAATCTACTACTCCCTAAGTTGCACTTAAGGGGGGGTGTTGGTGTAAATAAAGTCTTGTACCTAGTTCATTCATTACTAGGGGACTTATTTACATCTTTGTTAAGTTTACTTAGGTCATAGGAAGGAATCTTTCTAGAAGATGTTAGTTGTCATTAGTTGTTATCTTATCCTTTGACAACTACTTCATGTGAACCTAGGTAAGTGTGATTAGTTGTCTCATGTCATATGATTAAGACACTTGTCATAATCCTATGAAATCTTGCATCTCACCTTGGCTATATAACCAAGGGATATCTCTCATTGTACAATAACAATCATCTCATATCAATGACATTGAATATAGTTTATTCTTTTCATATTCATCTCTCTTTTTGTGCTTTCCATTTGGTCCATAGATCTTGGCATCCATAGCCAATTCTAACATAGTGTTATGCCTTGCATAACCACCTAACTTTGGTCTGGATCAAAGTGGGTCCCCTTTCTCTTTTGGTTTCTTTGTTTTGTTTTATTTTCCTTGCTCTTGGGTAGCTTCGGTTTTCTGCTTCAGTTTCTCTTCTAGTTTTGTTTAGCTTTGGCTTTGTTTTGGCTCAATTTGGTTCCTTTCTTGTTAAGTATTCAATGAAGTAATCACAAGCCCAAGTATACCTTATGAAAATGTATCTTATATCCTTCTAATGACTAATGGAAGCATCTGTTTTGAAGGAAGAGGCCACACGTGATGATATTTCTCAGGTGAATCCACTTGGAGGGCTTTCCTCAGGATAGTTGATCATTTTTTCTCCTTGCAGATGAAGGTCTACAAGACCTTTCTCATGTCTGGATGACTAATGGTGCTTTCTGTCAATGTATGTCTGTGTTTCCTTTTGACAAGATCTAGGGATAGTCACAGTGATTAAAAAATAAAATTGCACGCAAGCTCTATCGGTGAGACAGGGGTCATCCTTTCGGTGACATGGAAATTCCTATCAACAAAGGGGGGTTTGCTTAAGAAAGGGGTCATGGTGAGGTCTTTGGGTCTCACCGACTATTGCACCACCAGCCAACACTTCGGCCAAACAAATAGAATTCAGCATGTGGTCTTACCGAAGGCTCATTCTCTCCCCGACAAGGGGGTCTTCGATGAGAAAATTAAATAGGTCTTGCCAACCTCTGTCAAGGGTTTTCTTATATCACCATAGGGTTATCTCCCCGCCAGGAAGTCTCAACGAAGAAAGAAAGTCTCACCGACCAGTGCAAAGGGAGATTCTATTGGTGGTCATCGGTGAGAGAACCGGTAGGTCTCAACGACCAAAGAGTGAGCGTGCAAAGGTCTTCATTGAGATGCGAGATGTCTATGGGACATCTCACCAACAAAGGAAAGTCACAGCGACACGGATGAGAGTTGTCGTAGGTCCTACCAAAGGATTAGTCTTCGGTAGGACATGGTGGGCTCGATATAAGGTCTCACTGAATACATTGGGTCACGCCGACAGGGCACAAGGAGGGAGGACCATAGGTAAGACAACAAAAATGTCCCAGCGATAGCAGAGTTTGACAAAGAAAGCTTCAGTTGGCATAAAGTCTCGCCGACTGGAGGAGGTCTTGCCAATGTGGAAGAGCTCGCAGAGAGGAAGGGGATGCGCCAAGAGGTCTCAGTGAAATGTAGAAGGTCTCGGCGACGCGCTAAGAATGAAAGAAAGGCATGTCGGTATAACTGAAGAGGAGTTTCCTCGACATAAAAGGTCACCAAAGAATGATGAATTTGGCATAGTGTCTGGCCGAAAGGCAGAGGTCACACTGAAACAAAGGAGCCCAAAGAGAACAAAGGGAGCTCGGGGAGACTCGGAACGAATGCAACGGGTTCGGTAGGATGTCCTGCCGACCCGAGAGACTCTCAGCGAAGGAGAATGAGCTCAAGCCCGAAAGGAAGAAAGGAATTTGGGCTCTGCGAGAATGAAAAGGGAGTTCACTGAAGGTCTTGTCGACAGCGATGGATTTCCCAGTGAAGGAGGATGTCGGGAGACTACAAGAGGAAACAAGGGCTTCGCCAAGAGGTCTCGACGACCCTGAAATTTCTTGCTGATGGACTCAAACATCTTGGCAGAAGAAGAAGACCTTGATATAAGGTCTCAGTGAAGAAGGAAGGTCTCGCCGATATGAAGGAATATCGGCATAATCTCTTGCCAATTCAATAGGGTTTGACCAAAATGAAAAAAGGAGCTCACGGAGATGTCTTAGCGAGGGGAAAGGTAGCACTGAAGCATAAGGGAGCAAGCTCGGTGAGAATACGAGGAAGTTGGGGAGACTCCATACGAGTAAGGAGACTTCGCTATGAGGTCACAGCGATGAGCGATAGTCTCCCTGACATGAAAATGAGATCACCATGGAATCCTGAGGTTCACTGAAATGTCTTGTCGATAGGCTTTGGGAGTCGGTATAACTTCGATAGCTCGTTGAAGTGTCTTACCAACTATCTCGTGTCTTGCCAATGGCTACCCCATGGTAAAGTCACATTGGGGAGACACCAGAGGTGTCTCACCGACATGCGATGCTAAGCTACTAGCTTTTGACCACCAAAGAGTCTAGCGTGGCCATTGATTTCCCAATCAAATGGGTCCCTTTCTGAGAGCAGGTGGCGATGGATCGAATGTTCAGGTCTGTAGGGAGGCCTGAAGGCTTTTCCAAAAGGATGGTCAGTATATAGAGAAGTCTAGGATATGAGGGAAGTCGAAAGAAAGATGAAAGATCAGTCACTCACAGGGACAGCTGTGGCCACTGCTGGTGAGGAGATAGATCAATATTAATGATGATATTTTGAGCATTCAAGGCAGATTACAAGGGGAGTTCAAAGATGGACACTGAGATAGAGGAGTAAATGCAGCAGCTGCCAGAAGATCAAAAGGACTTCTCCTAAGGATAGAAATCCTTTGTGAGCATGGACAACAGGTTTCGCATTGAATGCAGTTTTGACTTTCCTTAGAAAGATCTAAGAGCCAACTCTCCTGGATGCAAATATTTTGTAAAACCCTAGTGCAAGGGACAACACATTCAAGTTGATGACATCTTGTATATAAGGCATGCTTGCCTCTTGGAAAAGGTTAGAACTTTTGGAAGGAAAACAGTGCTTTGTTAGAAGGATTTAAAAGAAAGTTATGACTGTTAGGAATTAGTTAGCTAGCAGAAGGAGAGAGTTGCATCTTGATTCTAAGTAATAAGAGCTTCTCTTTGTCTTCTTGGTTAGCAGTAAGATTTTAGTACAGGCTGTAATGTATTCTCTAGGTTCTCTTAGTGTAGTTGGGAACAATCTGGAGCTTCAGATTCTCTATACACTGGTGATTGTGCCAGTTTTGTAAATATTGTTTATTTGTTTTAATAATAGTAGAAACAATCAGAGTTAATCTACTTCTTATTGTGTTCTTGAATGATGCTTGTCTTAATTTGATCATTTGATTTGTGAAGTCTTCAAGGAATGAAATATTGTTTTATGTTTTATTTAAATGGTAATTAAAAAATATGTTATGCGAGTTAGCACTATGAATGAAAGAGGTTGTGTAGCAATCACAAACTCATCTTGTTCTATAGTTTTGGTTTACAAATTCCTTGAAGTTAACAAGTCTGGTTAAGATTAGATGAACTGTTGTTCTTTTCTATTTCAAAACCCTTATCTATCTTTTGTTGTTTCTTTAAAACCCTAGTTAAAGTAGGTTTTATTTCATGCTTGATCTCAGAACAATCCAGAAGCTTAACACCAGCAGGCCCCTTGAATATTACTATTGCATTGACCACTGAGTAACATCAGTATAGTTGAGACCCAACTACTAAGACCTTGGGAGCTAAGGAATCCATGTGTTGCCTTTCTCTTTCAGAAGAAGCATAGTAGCAATATTCTGTTTGCATTGTTGTGGTGCCAAAATTGCCATCAACAGGAACTGGCACTAAAAGGAGGACATAGAAAGGAAAACTGGAGAACATTCAGTCTTTCTCATTAGAGAATCCCCACAGAGTTCTTCGATTAGCAGAGAATCCATCACCTTTCATAGAACTCAAGACCCCAACAAGACACAAGAATCATAAGACTGGGGCAACAATCATACCACCCTTATCAGCTCCACTTACTCCACCAGGCTTCTCACTAATACCCCAGTGGACACCTATCAATCCACCATTACGTCCATTTCAATTTTCATCACAGCTGATTCAACCCATACCACAGCTGGCTCAACCACCGCCACCACTACCAATGGCATTCTTCCAGAATAATCCCTCTCCATTGGGGACTATTCCTGGAGGTTTTCATGACCTACCTAAGAAACCAGAGAAATTCTACCCTAAGTATTTTCATGGTGAATCAAGGAGTGTTGAAGAACACATACAAGCTTTCAACGATGCTTGTACTCAAGCTCAAATAGCTTATCATGGTGTAGTTTGCAGGTTGTTCCCTTATTCCTTAGGGGACATGGCATACAACTGGTATCTTAATCTTCCTCAAGGCTCTATTCTGTCTTGGACAAATTTGGAAAATGCTTTCATCAATCAGTTTAGAGTCTATGTGGACCCAGCCCTTCTGTATCACCAATTCACCACCATTAGGAAGGAGCTATGTGAATCCCTGCCCTTGTTCAATACCAGGTTCCAAAGAATGTATAGGAGGCTGCAGGATCCCTATCTAGTCACTGAGGACAGCGCTATTCTAGCCTACTTTAGAGTTATAGACCCCTTTCTTGGCTTATTCTTGCAAAGAACTTACCAACCAGCTGAAATTGATTCTCTATCCAAAGTTTATCATTTAGCTATCAAGCTGCAGCAACAAGTCAGTTCTCAACAAGGAGGCCTGGGAGGAGGTTTCCCTTTGGTAGGGTATCAGACACCTAGTACACCCCCTTTATTCAATACTGTTCTAGGAATATCTCCTTCCCACTATGGGCCTAGGTCTGAATTGCAGGCTCAACCTCCTATTCCTTTCTTTGCTAATAGGACCCCCGACCCTTTTCAACAACCACAAGTCCCTCAAGGTCCCCAAAGCCTTCATAACCAAGCTGGAACCACGAGCCATGTTGATTAGCCACTTATTAAGGTTGTTGAAAGTGAAAAGACTACTCAGCTTACCAATGAAGTAGAAACCTTGAAGAAAACAATGTCCCAAGTCACTAATGACATGGCCCAGCTTAGGTTGAACCCCTCTCAGAACCAGGGTAATTACCCTAATCAAAACAGCAACAACCAGGGTTCTTATCAGAACAACAACTACAACCAAAGAGGTTATCAAAACCAAAATAGAGGGTATAATCAAAGATAATACAACAATAGGCAATGGAATACAGGGCCCAATAATGGGGGAGTTTCTCATGACTATCAAGCAGATCAGGATAGGTCACATATTGCAAATCTGGCTGACCTCAACTTTATGACCAATTGGTGCAAGCTACATGAGACTACAACCCATTCTGAGGTGAACTGCCCTGAACTGAAGAAGATGGTCAAGATGGCACACGAAGATGCCCACACATTCCAAGGGAACCCTCATAAGGGAGGTGGCTCAATAGATACTGCAATGACATATGAGCTCTTTGAGGAGGAGTGTTCATTCCCAAGACAAGAAGAAAATGAACCTGAGGAAGATTCATACGATGCCCAAGCCTTTCAGTCAAAAGGAGGACACTTCCTGAGAAATCAAAGTAAGGGTCCATTTACTACATCAACACCCCCTAATCACATGGTGCCCCCAAATCAAAGTGCTGATAACAATCCTTCTCCACCAAAGGGGTCGTCTGACCTCCATAACAAGGGCAATCCCTCTGCTATTTTCATAAGTAATCCAAGTTTTAACAAAGAATTCGACATTGTTTCTGAGATGCAGAAATAGAAAACGTCTTTGTCATACTTTGACATTTTGAAGTAGTGCCCTACTCAAAGGGAGATAGTGTTGAAAGCTCTAGAACAAGTGGATAAGTCAAAAGGAAAGAGCAAGGTGGCACCTACTGGGGACATGAATGCAGCCTTATACAGAAGCAAGGTAGGTACTCCACCCTTCCTTTTAAGCTTAAGAATTTATGGCAAGAACTTGCACAACTGTTTATTGGACTTGGGGGCTTCAAGAAATGTCATGCCATTCTCCATATGCAAGAGGTTAGGATTGAATCCCATTCAAACCAATAAGAAAGTCATTCACCAGGACAAAACAAAGGTCAATGTAGTGGGGGAGTTAAAGAACATACATGTCCAAGTTGGGTCTGATTCTAGGATCCTAACTAACATTGACATTTAGGTAGCTGATATCCCTGAGACCTATGGTATGCTTTTAAGCCAAGATCTGATGAAAAATTTAGGGGGATATCTCTCCCTTGACTTTTTAAATATGTGGCTATCATGGAAGGGGATTCCTAATTAGATTAGGATTGAAAGTGAGCCTCGCCTCAAGTATATCATCACTGAGTATGATTGTCCCAATGAGGTGGCTTACTTTGAGACAGAAATGGGGGTTTATAAACAAGAGGAAATTTAACTTTTTCGGTTCTCCATTCTAAAGACATGTCGATACAGAAACTCCCTGACTCCACGATTAATGAAAATCAATAGGCCTTGATTAGAAAGCTGCAACAAGACCAATTGGTCTTAGGGGTAGATATAGATCTGCAAAGTCTCCTACTCCCTAACTGGTGCAGGGTACATTATCAAAGTCATTCTGAATTGACTTGTAAACCTTGTAGGGATATTTTGAATCATGTTTCCCAAGCTGAGGAAGCTAGCACAAGTCAAGAACATTGCAGATTGGTTCCCATTTGAGGCCAAGGAAGCAACCATATTAACCAGGGATATAATACTTTCAAAAGAAATCCCTTCTCGGATCAAACCTACCCTAGATATATGTCCTAATCAGTATACTGATGAGGAGCAGCCCCAAGGTTTGTTAGACACCCCTGCACTCACAAATCAAATGAAACCCAAGGAACCAACCAAAGGGACGAGTGATGGCCAAGAAGATAACCACAGGTTACGTAATGCAACTAAGCAAGAATTGGAGGAAGTACCTAGAGAATCTTTAAACAATCCTTTTTTGTATCTGGTCCAAGAGATCGAGAAGTCCCACCTTTGGTTAATCCTATTCAAACATCTATGAAAACTTCAAAAGGATTAACCCCTACTTGTGACCAGTTGTGGACCCTTATCTTTGATGGATCCAAGTCCAAGACCAGTTGTGGTGTTGGAATTGTACTAACTAGCCTGAAAGGGAAGGTTTTCTTTGCTTCTTACAGGCTGCAATTTGGGTGCACTAATAATGTGGCTGAATATGAAGCTCTGGCTTGAGGATTAATGTTTGCACATAAGAAAAGGGTCAGTGCCTTGGTGGTCCAAGGAGATTCAAAGGTTGTTGTCAAGCAAGTGCATAGCCAGTACACCTGTCACAATAAAAGGCTGGCAGCATATAGAAACAGGGTATGGAATCTAATCGAAGACTTTGATGCATTTGGGATCAGCTTAATCCCTAGAGAAGAAAATCGAGTGACCAATTCACTAGTTGTTGCTGCAAGCACCTTGGAGCCTATGCAAGGCTCCAAATTCAAAAGATTCTCAGTAGAACTGATGACCACCCCAGCTGTTCCTGACAATATCAAGAACTTCCAGGTCTTTGATGATGATTGACATATCCTTGCTTTCTTGGAAAGTTTAGATGTTTTTGAAGGACAAATTATAGATGAATCCAACAAGGACCAAGGAGATTGGAATCCTAAGGAATGTGATACAGAAGGAGTCCTTAATTTGAAAAGTAATAGCATTCCCAAGGGAATGGTGGCATTGGAGAGAATTTTTGACTCAGATCCAAAGGCTCAAGAAAGGATATCAGCTGAAGGCAAAGGAGGTGAATATGACATGATTAACCTAGCTAACTCGGGTCCTAAAAGGAATGTCTGCATAGGGAAGGCTTGCCCCGAAGCTATTAGAAAGGACATAGTAAGGGCACTTAAAAGGGATATTGCTATGATTGCATGGGGGTATGAAGACCTCTAGACCTTTGATTCTTCTGTTATGACCCACACTATCCCCTTGAGGCCTGAGGCTAAACCCTTTCGATAGAAGCAGTGCCCTGTCAATGCTCTGATTGAGCCGTTAATTTATAAAGAAGTTCAAAAATTGTTTTCTGCAAGGATAATCTTCCCTATGCATCATTCAACGTGGGTGGCTAACCTAGTCCCAGTCCGCAAGAAGAACAGGGAGATTAAGCTATGCGTCGATTTTAGAAACCTGAATAGGGCTTCAGAAAAGGATAATTACCCACTCCCTTCCTTGGAAGAGGTATTACAGACTGTCAATGGAGCACAGATGATGTCATTCTTGGACAGTTACTCTGGGTATAATCAAGTGATGGTTGATTTTGAGGACAAGATGAAGACAAATTTCACTACCAAGTGGGGAACATTCGCATACAGAAGAATTCCATTTGGTCTGATAAATGCTGGAGCAACTTTCTAGCATGCCATGGACATAGCTTTCAAAGATCTAATTGGAAAATGTATTATTGTTTACATAGACAACCTGATAGTGTTCTCCAAGGATCAACTTAATCATGCTCCTGACTTGGCCAAGGTTCTCTAGAGGTGTATTCAATATGGCATCTCCTTGAATCCCAACAAGTGCGTGTTTGGAGTCTCTGAAGGAAGGCTCTTGGGACATATAATTTTAGAAAGGGTAATATCAATCAATCCAGACCGAGTCGAGTCCATTCTGAAGATCACCCGACTGGGAAGCAAGAAAGAAATGAAGTCTTTCTTTGGGAAAATCAACTTAATGAGGAAGTTCATCATGGGATTTGCTAAAATTGTGAAACCCCTGAATGAAATGATGAAGAAGGATGCCATAACAGAGTGGACTGAGGAGGCAAAGGCTGCATTCGCGTAAATCAAGCGATCCATCTCAGAGGTGCCGGTTCTTACCAGCCCCGATTACACCAAGCCATTCTACATCTATTCCTTCACCTCTGAGCACTTGTGTGCAGCCATATTAACTCAACAAGGACAGGAGTTAGGTGAGAGGCCAATCGCTTTCATGAGTTCTCCCTTCAAAAATGCAAAAGTCAGATACCCACTCTTGGAGAAGCAAGCTTTTGCGCTAGTTTAGGCAATTAAGAAATTCAGACATTACATTCTCCAAAGTCAAGTCATCACTGTAGTTCCAGATGCAGCTATCAAATCTCTACTGATCCAGAGTGAGCTAGGAGAAAGAAGAGGCAAGTGGATGGCTATCTTGCAAGAATTTGATTTGGAGATACATCCCATGAAATTAGTTAGGGGCACGGGTTTATCTCAGTCCATGAAAAATGCTGGTGATAACATTGTCTATCAATAATACACAGCCCAATCCTTTTCTGATGATCCCTAGTATGCTGATGTTGTCTACCTGATGCTTAACAATCGATGTCCGAACGGGATGAATTCAACTCAAAGGAGAGCTCTGAGACTAAAGAGTTATCATTATATGTTCAAAGGAAGTTTTCTATATAGGAGGAACTTCGAAGGAATATACCTGAGGTGCCTTAATCATCAAGAGGCCAAGTAAGTGATCTCTGAGTTTCATGGGAAACATGGTACAGGTCATGGTTCTACAGATTCGTTGGCACACTAGATTCTCTGATCTAGTTATTATTGGCCATGTGTATTCAAGGATGCACACTAGCATGTGAGGACATGTCACACTTGCCAGGTTTCTATACTAAGGGAATGCCATGCAGCCATGCCACTACAGCCAGTTTACGAGGTAAGGCCATTCTCCCAGTGGGCACTAGATTTCATTGGAGTGATTAACTAGAATTCCTCTACAGGACATAAGTTTATCTTGACTGCTATTGATTACTGTACGAGGTGGATAGAGGCCATACCTTGCAAAAATAGCACAACCGAGGTAGTGATCAAGTTCCTCACCAAATGCATCACTACGAGATTTGGGGTACCCTTCGCTCTAGTATGTGACAATGGTTCCACTTTTTCTTCTGCTGAGTTTATTTCTTGGGCCTATGAACACAAGATCATCTTGAAGTATTCCTCAAACTATTATCCGCAAGGAAATGGAGTTGTAGAGTCTACCAATAAGAATCTCTTAGGGGTGGTCAAGAAACTATTAGAGTATAACCCTAGGACTCACACACCCAACTTAGATTCAAATTATGGGTAAATAGGACTAGGATTAAGGCTGCCTTAAACACCTCACCTTTCAAGCTGGTGTATGTCTAAGAGCCTGTCTTTCCTATCCATTTGCAAATACCTATTCTAGATTTCATGCAAAAAAATTATTCCAGTGACAATAGGATAGAGGTAAGACTAGCTGCTCTATTAAAACTAGAAGAACAAAGAGATGTTGCTTTACAACAGTTCTTCAGACATTAGTCTGTTGTCAAACACTGGTTTGACAAAAGAGCCAAGATAAAAGTTTTTAGGATATCAGACCTAGTACTGTTATGGGATAAAGCCAATGAAAAGAAGGGCAACCATCAAAATTTTGACAAACTATGGTTGGGTCCTTATCAAATTGTTAAGATCCTAGGGGAAAATGCTTTCAGACTGAGTAGCTTAACTGGGGAGCTGGTTCATTTGCCTATTAATGGGTAGTTCCTCAAGCACTAATTTGAGTCATAAGGCTTGTGGATTTCTGTTCTGTATATAAGTTTTTGTTGTTCTTTATGTAAATGTTTATTTGTTTCCTATTTGTAAATAATTTACATTTGTATTCATAGCTTTTGTATTTCATTTTGTAAATGGCTTTTTCCTCTATGTGAATAACTTGTTGCTCTTTGTGTAAGTAATTTTCTCTCTCCTTGTAAACATCCCCTTTTGTTCATTTTCTTTCCTTTCTATTTTATGTTTATTTTGTTATTTGGGGATCTATCTTTTTTGTTACACCTCAAAGTGGTTGGTTGTTATCTCAAGCATGCTATGGTCATTAGGAGAGAAGTGGTTTAGATATTTTCACGTTATCTGATTCGATGTTTCTATCCTAAATTCTTTGTTTCATGTTTGTTTTCAATAAAGCTTGTGGAAAGTTTTTTTCAAGGACAAGGTACCAAGTAAGTAGCATTCATCAGCTCCCCCTGAATTTGCCACAAATCCTTAAAATCATCTCCTCTTCTAGTAGTGTATTTATCCCAGGATGACAGTGTTGTAAAATTTGAGTGAAAAATCCAACTTCCAAGTGCTATTATGAGGTCCACTGTAGTTTTCAACCCAGATCAAATATTAAACATCTGACATATTGAAAAAAGAAGAAGCAAAATTAAATGAAATATCTGAAACTCCAAAAGGAAAGAAAAGAATTATCAAAAGAAGAAGAATCAATATGAATGGGTGATCCCAGTATCTCTACCAGGGCTATGGATGCTTGTCTGGTAGTAGAGCAATGTTGTGAGAGAACTAGAGGTATCTCTGTCGGGGCTATGGACACCTAACTGGCAGTGGAGCAATGCCCGGGATATCATTGCACGAAAGAAATCAACTCATGTAGCCCAAATTTTACACATTGTTATTCAAAAGATGAAGAACTTTATGAAAGGAATGATGCACTATAAAGCACACACATGAATTCAGGGGTAGCCATTGTTTGACTTACATTTGATATTTTAGCTCTACCTTGCTTTTTTTAACTGACCTAACTGGAGCTATGATGTTCATGAACCAGAGTTCTGGGTAGCTGAATCCTTCAGATTCATGAAAATGGTTAAACCATTTTCCTAGTTGAGTCGCCATTTGTTATGCCTTGCATAACCAACCCACTTTGGTCTGGATCAAAGTGGGTCCCCCTTCTCTTTTGGTTTCTTTGTTTTTTTTTATTTGACTTGCTCTTGGCTAGCTTCTATTTTCTGCTTCAGTTTCTCTTCTGGTTTTGTTTAACTTTGGCTCTGTTTTGGTTCAATTTGGTTCCTTTCTTGATAAGTATTCAATGAATTAATCACAAGCCCAAGTATACCTTATGAAAATGTATCTTATATCCTTTTGATGACTAATGGAAGCATCTGTTTTGCAGGAAGAGGCCACACATGATGATATTTCTCAGGTGAATCCACTTGGAAGGCTTTCCTTAGGACGGTTGATCATTTTTTCTCCTTGTAGATGAAGGTCGGCAAGATCTTGCTCATGTCTAGTTGACTACTAGCGCTTTCTATCAATGTATGTTTGTGTTGCCTTTCGGCAAGATCTAGGGATAGTCACAGTGATTAAAAAAAAAAAAAAATTGCATGCAGGCTCTGTCAGCGAGACAGGGGTCATCCTTTCGGCGAGATGGAAATTCCTATCAATAAAGGGGGGTTTGCTTCAGAAAGGGGTCATGGTGAGGTCTTCGGGTCTCACCGACTATCGCACCACTAGCCAACACTTCGGCCAAACAAATAGAATTTGGCATGTGGTCTTACCAAAGGCTCATTCTCTCCCCGACAAGGGGGTCTTCGGTGAGAAAATTAAATAGGTCTCACCGACTGCCATCAAGGGGTTTCTTATATCGCCATAGGGTTATCTCCCCGCCAAGAAGTCTCAGTGAAGAAAGAAAGTCTCACCGACCAGTGCAAAGGGGGATTCTATTGGTGGTCATCGGCGAGAGAACCGATAGGTCTTGGCGACCAAAGAGTGAGCATGCAGAGGTCTTCGTCGAGACGTGAGATGTCTATGGGACATCTCACCAACAAAGGAAAGTCACAGTGACACAAATGAGAGTCACCGTAGGTCCTGCCAAAGGATTAGTCTTCAGTAGGATGTGGTGGACTCGGTATAAGGTCTCACCGAATACATTGGGTCACACCGACAAGGCACAAGGAGGGAGGTCCATCGATAAGACCACAAAAATGTCTTGGCGACAGTAGAGCTCGACAAAGGTTGGTTGACATAAATTCTTGCTATCTGGAGGAGGTCTTGCCAATGTGGAAGAGCTCACGGAGAGGAAGGGGACACACCAGGAGGTCTCAGTGAAATGTAGAAGGTCTTAGCGATGCGCTGGGAATGAAAGAAAGGCATGTCGGTATAACTGAAGAGGAGTTTCCCCGACATAAAAGGTCAACAAAGAATGATGAATTCGGCATAGTGTCTGGCCAAAAGGCGGAGGTCACACCAAAACAAAGGAGCCCGAAGAGAACAAAGGGAGCTCGGGGAGACTCGAAATGAATGCAACGGGTTAGGTAGGATGTCTTACTGACCTGAGAGACTCTCAGCGAAGGAGAATGAGCTCGAGCCCGAAAGGAAGAAAGGAATTTGGGCTCAGCGAGAATGAAAAGGGAATTCACTAAAGGTCTTGTTAATAGCGATGGATTTCCCAATGAAGGAGGAAGTCGAGAGACTACAAGAGGAAACAAGGGCTTTGCCAGGGGTCTCGGTGACCCTAAAATGTTTTGTTGATGGAATCAAATAGCTTGGTGGAAGAAGAAGACCTCGATATAAGGTCTCAGTGAAGAAGGAACATCTCGCCAATATGAAGGAATATCAGCATAATCTCTTGCCGATTCAACAGGGTCTGACCAAAATGAAAAAAGGAGCTTGCGGAGATGTCCTAGTGAGGGGAAAGGTAGCACTGAAGCATAAGGGAGCAAGCTCAGCGAGAATACGAGGAAGTTGGGGAGACTCCATACGAGTAAGGAGACTTCGCTATCAGGTCATAGTGATGAGCGATAGTCTCCCCGACATGAAAATGAGATCGCCATGGAATCCTCAGGTTCGTCGAAATGTCTTGCCGATAGGCTTTAGGAGTCAGTATAACTTCGGTAGCTTGCTGAAGTGTCTTACCAACTGTCTCATGTCTTGCCGATGGCTGCCCCATGGTAAAGTCACATCGGGGAGACACCAGAGGTGTCTCACTGACATGCGATGCTAAGCTACTCGCTTTTGACCACCAAAGAGTCTAGTGTGGCCGGTGATTTCCCAATCAGATGGGTCCCTTTCTGAGAGCAAGTGGCAACTGATCGAATGTTCAGGTCTGCAGGGAGGCTCGAAGGCTTTTTCGAAAGGATGGTCAGCATATAGAGAAGTCCAGGACATGAGGGAAGCCGAAAGAAAGAAGAAAGATCAGTGACTCATAGGGATAGCTATGGCCACTACTGGTGAGGAGATAGATCGATATTAATGATGATCTTTTGAGCATTCAAGGTAGATTGTAGGGGGAGTTCAAATATGGACACTAAGACAGAGGAGTAAATGCAGCAGCTGCCAGAAGATCAAAAGGACTTCTCCTAAGGATAGAAATCCTTCATGAGCATGGACAACAGGTTTCACATTGAATGCAGTTTTGACTTTCCTTAGAAAGATCTAAGAGCCGACTCTCTTGGATGCAAATATTTTGTAAAACCCTAGTGCAAGGGACAACACATTCAAGTTGATGACATCATGTATATAAGGCATGCTTGCCTCTTGGAAAAGGTTAGAACTTTTGGAAGGAAAACAAAGCTTTGTTAGAAGGATTTGAAAGAAAGTTAGGACCGTTAGGAATTAGTCAACTAGCAAAAGGAGAGAGTTGCATCTTTATTCTGAGTAATAAGAGCTTCTCTTTGTCTTCTTGGTTAGCAGTAAGATTTTAGTATAGGCTGTAATGTATTCTCTAAGTTCTCTTAGTGTAGTTGGAAACAATCTGGAGCTTCAGATTCTCTATACACTGGTGATTGTGCCAGTTTTGTAAATATTGTTTATCTATTTTAATAAGAGTAGAAAAAATCAAAGTTAATCTACTTCTTATTGTGTTCCTGAATGATGCTTGTCTTAATTTGATCATTTGATTTGTGAAGTCTTCAAGGAATGAAATATTGTTTTATGTTTTATTTAAATGGTAATTAAAAAATCTATTATGCGAGTTAGAACCGTGAATGAAAGAGGTTGTGTAGCAATCACAAGCTCATCTTATTCTATAGTTTTGGTTTACAAATTCCTTGAAGTTAACAAGTCTGGTTAAGATTGGATGAATTGTTGTTCTTTTCTATTTCAAAACCCTGATCTATCTTTTGTTGTTTCTTTAAAACCCCAATTAAAGTAGGTTTTATTTCATGCTTGATCTCAAAACAATCTAGAAGCTTAACACCTGCAGGCCCCTTGAATATTACTATTGCATTGACCACTGAGTAACATCAGTACTGTTGAGACCCAACTACCAAGACCTTGGGAGCTAAGGTATCCATGTGTTTCCTTTCTCTTTCAGGAGAAGCAGAGTAGCAATATTTTGTTTGCATTGTTGTGGTGCCAAAATCGCCATGAACACATAGGGGATCCCAGTCTTTTCTATCCTTTTTCAAAATGCCCAATTACATTTATGAGAAGTTCAAAAATATTCAGATAGTTTTCCTTTGGTCTAGTAATAAGGATAAGAAGAAAATGTCTCTTGTCAATTGGGAGAAAGTTTTACTCCCCAAATTTGGGGGAGCATTGGGCATTAGAAGGGTTCAAGCTAAAAATAAAGCTCTGTTGGCCAAGGTTTGTTGGGACCAGTTAAGAAAAAAGAAGGAATGGTGTAGGATAATGAGTGTAAAATATATAGATAATAACCCTCTCATTAATTGTATTAAGAATGATCACCCTCGTGGGTACCTATCCTCGAATAATATCTACAAAATGAGGAAGCTACTTCAAACTAGTCTTCATTGGAAGTTGGGTAGAGGCAATTGTATATGTTTCTAGGAAGATCCTTGGCTTCTTGAAAGCCCCTTGGCCAATTCTAAGTTTAAAAACGTCATGGCATCTGTGACCTATTTTTTTGGCTTGAGGGTTTGTGAATACCTTATTGGTCTCCCTAGTACCAGGAGCTTGAAAGACCTGGGCTTATGTTGCCCTCTCTCCCATGACTTGAAAATCCTAGCTAATTCCCTAGAAGTGAATCTCCCCCTTTCCATAATCCCCTTATCTAATCTTGAAGATAATTTATTTTGGTCTCTGGAAAGTAAGGGAAACCTATCTATTAGGACAACTTACTGTCTTCTGTCAGACAAGGGCATTCAAAGCAGGATTTGGAAATGGGTCTGGAATTGACACTTGACTCAAAAAATATTTTTTTTCTAGTGGATGGATTTTCATAACAGGATTTTAACCCAAGATAATCTAAAATAAGGGGCTTTATGATCATGAATAGGTTCATTTTATGCAAATGCAATGAAGAATCTATTGATCATCTGTTGTTGCATTATCGATATGTTGCTGAGGTTTGGGACATGGCTTTTCAAAGGTTGGACACTCACTGGATAGAAAATGTTTGACTCACATCTACAAGGAAGGTAACCAGGTTGTCAATATCTTGGCTAACTTGGGGTCCAATTGGAATTTATGTAAGTTTTGGAAGAGGCTTGAGAAGTTACCTACTACTATACAAGGATTAATCCTTGCGGAACAAAGGAAAATAATATTCAATGATGGCTAACATTTTTTGTATTAATGGGTATAGGTGGCTCCACTCGACAAGTCCTTTGGTGATATGAATCTATTTGAGTGAGGTGGCGAGGTTAAAGAGGGATTCTGCATGGCTTTTATACTTCCTTACTACATATGGAGGCGCCTTCAGCTTTTACGAGTTTCCTTCTCAATTGTACTACACATCCTATCATATCTCATGGGATGTGTGTAATGAGTTATTAATCACTAGTCTTTTTAATAATTCTAATTTAGGTTATCTTCTTATTTTTCATAAGATCTTTTGAGTTGTACTTAAAAATTTCAAATCTCCCCCCATGGCTAGTTGGCATGGGGAAATGTGTAACTTTTAAATGGCCCTTGACATAACAGATACTAATTATCTAGTTTTAATTAACAATTGGCTTATCCTATGGCTCTTTTGTGATAATCATAGTCCCTCAAAGTTGGTGTCATCATAAATGGCCACTAAAGCATGTAAAAGATAGGTTGCTTTCATTACTCCTTACTATCTCAGATGGTGGAGGAATGATAGTTTTAAAAAGGCTAAATTCACTAGCAGGTAGTCACTTTTACGGCTAGTTTTGTTTCTCTAGGTCTACTACTATGTGTCATGGGTCACGATTGGTGGAGATAGAGTAAGAACTAAGCCTAATAATTATGAGGAGTTTCATAGGGACCCCATTACTTGGTAAATTTATAATGAGGGTGGTATGGTGTCATTTTTAGAGAATCTTGTGGGCCACGATGAGTGTTTGTCAGCCTAGTTTGCTGGTTCATGGAAGGATAGGAGGGTCACCATGGATGGCATCTCATTTGAGGTGAATGAAGAGGTTATTGGAAAGGTGATGAACCTTTCTCTAATGGAAATAAATATAAAAAACACACCAAAATGTAATACTTGGAGAGTCTCAATGCCTTCTTCAAAGGTGACGAGAGGCTGGTTTAGAAGCAGTCTAGTTCCAACCGTGAGGCACTGCCAAAACCTTGGGACAAGGTGTGTCCTACTTTAATGAAATATGTTACTTTAAAAGGTCAGTTCAAGAAGTTTTATTTTTATCATTTTCCACTGTTAAACCAATTTAGACACAAGATGACCCTCAGCTTTCTATTTTTTTTGCTCACCTCTCTAGAAAATTTGGTTAAAGAAACCCTCGAGGCTACTTCTCTCAACCCGGATGATACCCCCCCTTTACCTCTGCATCAAGGCCTAATCCTTAGGCTCTACCAATTTCATCTTTCCCTATTCCCACCCAAACCCATCTCTACTATGCATTTTGAGGAACTAGAACCCCCTAATGTGGCCCCTGTTAATCTTCCCTTACTGCCTCTTAGGGTTCTAAGAGGAAAACCCCCACTCCTAAAATTGATCCCATTATGAACTTAAGCCCAAATCCCCTTCTAAAAAGAAGAAAAGAACAGTCGGTATGGCCCAATCTAATGTGGTGGTTGGGTTATGTGAGCTAAAAAATAAACTCATCAAGAAGGACATCAGACCCACCACCAAGAAGAAGGGGAAAATTTTTCTCAGAGCCTGGTGGAATTGTCAGCCTCTAACAGTGAAGCTAGGAGCACTGAGGAAAAATACTCCAAGAGTGATACCATGGTGGCTACGAGCTTTGAAGTGGGGGTGGAAAAAACTAGTGTGAGGAGGTCCCATAGACTGGCAAAGAACAAAAAAGGTACCCTGGTTGATGATATTTCCAGTGACTCAGAGCAAACTGGTGGTAGGACTGAAGGAAAAAAAGACACTATTGAAGAGATGAATGAAGGGTTTGTGGAAGGCACTAGCAATTTTCTGGACATGAACAGGGGGCTTAAGGAGGACTCCACTCACTCCTATGACTCCAAAGCTAGTGGGGAAGAGGAGATCCTGAGTAGGAAGGGAAAGAATGAGGACCCCGATGTGTTGCAGGACTAGGTTGCTAAACTGGAGTGGAAATTCTTTTGTCTAGTTCAGTTCATGGTTAAGATGATCCACATATTTGTTGTAAATTTTTATGATGTCATCAAGGAGGAAGAAAATAAAAATTATGAGGGAGAAGGACCCAACTAGATTAGGGATGATTTGTTGAATCTCTTTGTCCAGAAATGGGAAAATGTAGATAGTTAGTCTTAGGGTCTGCGTGGTACTGGTATTTTGTTGTTAATGTGTTGTTAATGTGTCCTATTTCCATTGTTTTTTGTCATAGAATTTTTTATAATGTTTTGAACTAGTTCCTTTTTTTCCCTCTGGGTTCTCCGTGTAAAGGGTATAGCACCCTATAAATGTTGCTTATATAATCAAAAACAACTAAATAAGTGACCAATTAAATATATCAATGAATAAAAAATGACTAAATAAGTGACCAAATTATAGCAATCAATGACTAAATATATCAATGGAAAAAAATTGACTAAATAAGTGACCAAATCACACCAATGAATGACTAAATCAATGACTAAATATACTATCAAATTGATCAATCAAAACAACCAATAAATGGATTTTTAGATTTGTGTTTATTCCATTATTTAGATGACATGTTTGATGTGATTTCCTAGATGATTAAATGGATTTTAGATTTACAGAGATGATTTTGTAGGTTTTATATGAACAAAATTTTGTGGTATGTAAATCTATGATAATATTGTATTCAAGGTGTTATAGATGAAGAAAATTATAGTTTTGCATGACTTCTTAGAGGGTTCTTATTGATATATGGTTACTCCTATGTAGATTTGTTAGGAAAATTAGATCATGTGTTGATCTTGGTGTTTGAGTCTTGGAAATCTATATGTTACTTAATTATCTCTATTCTGCATATTACTAATGTGGAGGTTGAATCTATTTTCAGTTATTTGAGATTAGACCACTAATTATGTATTTCTCCTTTGATATGTTTCATATGCACAAATCTTGTAAAAAAAATTGATGTGGATTATATTTGGTAGGCCATATTCTTGATCACCATTATTATATTGGTATGTTTATTGTGATGAGAGATGGTTATTGGGAGTACTTGATATAGTTTTTTATTTGAATCTATAGAAGTAGTTTATTATGCATAAGAAGCTTTGTTCACTTTCATTAGAGTGTTGGAAATGATATTGGTCATGATGCCATGTATAATTTAGTATTACTTTCAATGTGATCTTTATACAATTACATAATGATTTCTATCTTTTTTGTTTCAATAATTTGGTTCTAATTGTTGTTCTAGTGTGTAGTGAACCATGGATAATCTTTCATTAGAAGATGAATAGTTTTTTGCAATTGTTGTTGGTTACATAAGGAGATCTTGTATTCTTCCTTTATATTATAATGAGAGTTTAATGACATATTTTCTTCTATTGACAAAGGATGGGTGGAGTTTGTATTTTCTTGGTTTGCAAATCATGGTTTAAATTTACCTTTCAAGAGCTCATGGTGTTGAGTTCTTTTTTTGTGTTGGGTCCATGGAGGATCTTTGGTTAGGAGATGGTTATCACAATGCCTATAGAACCTGGTTACACAATTCAGTGGGAGCTTTGGCAGTGATGTAGATTCATCATTTAAAGATGGATGTTTATCTTCATGCAACTAGAGATGGAATTTCTTGGTTTTGAGTGCTGAGCCTAGTTTTTGGTCTAGTTTTGGGTAGAATCTATAGTCTATTTGTTGACTGATGTCATGAAATTTGATGATTAAATGTTGGTATTTGCATAATGTTTCCCTCAAACCATTGACATTTGACATTATCCTATCTCTGCAAGCTTTAATGACATTGGGCATATTATGTGGGTTAACTATATTGATTTAGTATGTGATTAATGAAGGATTCTTAGAGTGTTTATAGATGTGCAATTATTATGTGTACTAACCTTGCCATGCAAATTTAATATTCCAAGTTGAGGAAGACACCACCAAATAGGCATGCACCATAACATCCAGCTGAGGAATCACTCCAAGTCAAAGGCAGTTGATGGCAAAAGATTCTTCATGAAACTAAACATAACCACCTTGTAGTGGACCTTAATGATTGAGCATGCATGTGTGTTACTGTTGTGCTAGATCTAGGTCTAGACTTGCATGTCTGACCAGATTTCATGCATGTGTAACTGCCATCACTCCACTTTCCCCTGATTTCCCTAAATGGCGTCCTCCCAGTTGTGGAGTTGACTGCCTTGTTTAGTTGTAGTATAAATAATGATTTTATGCTCCTTCTTTAGGAGTTGCAGGATTTGATATTGTACTCCCATTCTCTAGTTTCTATTATACAGATGCATTACTCTCCTATATGCATGATTTATAGTGAATAATATAAAGTTCTGAGCTCAAGCACTTGAGTTCTTATTAGTTTAGAGGATACTTATCCAAGGGGGCCCACTTGGTGAGTAATTTGTCTTATTAGTTTAGTATTACTTGTTGTTTAGTACTTAGTTAGAAATTTGGCATTGATTGTTCCTACAGCCACTAGAATTCCATTCTATGACTATTCCTATAGCCAAAGCAGACAGAGTATTGTCTTGTTCATTGCTCATATTTTTATTCTCGTTATGCATTCCAGCTTAGCATAGTCGTTGATTGATATTCAGCATTTGTCTCCTTCCCTTTCAAGTAATTTACTTTCAGTATTGTGTTTCTTAGTTGTAGAATGCAATGGCTACTTTGAGTTCCTAGTGCACATTCTATGCTAGCCCATTTCAAGTTCACATCCCTGGGTTGAAAAGTTAAATGTACCTTCATGATGATTGAGATAGCTATGCAAGTTAGATGTCCAATCTCTGAGTCATGGTTGTAAAGGCTTAGTTATTAAAATCATTTTAGGAGGCCAACATTGAGTATGGTTGTTATTATGTCATGATATACTCTCAATTCTAGATTATGTTTTTGGCATGATCCATGTTCTCTTGAGAGCATGATATGTTTTTTCAAAGCATATGGTCTTCCTTTGAGGAGATGTTAGATCATAATGTCATGATATGTTCATGATTAGTTGCAACTTTGACAGTGATCTTGTTTTTTCTCTTTGGTTTTGAGTATTAATTATTTCTTAGAGCTTCATGATTTTGTAGGGTTGCATTTTGTAAGGAAAAACTAGATGCGGAAACAATTCTCCTAACGTCAATACCTCAGAGAAGAATGCATATATACTTTTAATTTTTCAATTACAGTTCAACTAAGATGCACTATGAAGTAATATAATAGAAATAGAGTATTTGACAATCACACAGGAACACCAGATATACGTGGGAAAACCCTTACGAGAGGAAAACCCACCACACCAAGAGAAGTCACTTTGTATTACAATAATAAAGATTACATACAAGTTTCAGAATTATCTTTCTGATGTCTATTTACAGCAGCATTCACCATGAACAATCTTGTACAAGAACCTTCAAGTCACAGTCTTTATAGACTAGATTACATTTACTAATCATACAACCACCCAGCAATCCGTCGATGTAACCAACCGATCACAATCTGCAATCACAGAGTATATCCATGTTGTTCCATGTCCGTCGAGCTTCCTTACAGAACCATCACAACGAACTATCTCCCAACAGTTCCAATTCAGCTCCTCCTATTGGTCCACGAGAATCCACATAGGATGATCAAACTATCAAAAGAGATTCAAGATTTGTTGGCATCTTGGTGAGACACTATCAGTGTCTCCCCAATGCCCAAAAGCTTCATATCAATGTTGCCAAGAGATATCATTCTCGCCAAGAAGTTTCAATGAGTTCAGAAGACTATCACTTAGCTTTCGCCCTGTCGCCAAGAAATATCACTTTCGCTGAGACGTCCCAATGAGCCTTCTTGTATTACACCAAGCTCATGAGACTATTGCTAAGACTTCCTTATGTCACCAGGACCTCACATCGACGTTCTCCACATGTATCGCTATCGCCTAGACTCATCGCTTTCGGTGAGACGTTATACCGAAGCTCCGCAAGTCACATAGACTTAAGTGTTCTCATCGGCCAGACAATCGGCTTTCGCCGAGACATCATACCGAGTCACCACGGGTTATACCAAAGTCGTATGTTATACTGAGCTCCAAAGAATAGTTGGCAAGACATACCGCTCGCCAAGACCTTCCACCGAATCTCCTTACGTTACATCGAAGCAACATTAGGTTACACCGAAAGCATACAACTATTGGCAAGACCTATCACCTTCGCCAAGATGTTATGCTAAACTCCAAGACTTACCATGAAGGCTCCAACATAAAAAACTGTTAGCGAGACATGTATTAATTGCTAAGACTTCTCACTGAGCCGTCGTGTTACACCAATGACTTCAATGCCTTATCCCGTCGGTGAGACTTTCCTATCGATGAGAGCTCATAGCGAACCACTAAGACTCTCCCCGATATAAGATATCTGATTGAATGGCATGTCGGCCAAAGATCGTCATACGATGAAAGGTTACAATGACTTCTCTATGTCACAGCAATAGACTCTAAAGAGAAAGCGGTCTGCAAGACTTCTGCAAGGTCACAGTGACCTGTACAAAACATGATGTTCCAAACTGCTAGTCAGCCAGACATTTGAGCTGTCACACCGACTTGACTCCAATGGAGGTTTCAGCCTATGATGTTTGAGGCATACTTTTCCAACACATTTGAAGCTGGCATGGATTTATTGGTGGATATTCATGGAGACTAGAGAGACTTGGGTGAGGCTAAGTGATCTCTTAAATTATGGGATCATATGTTAAGATGATTACTATTTGATGAATATTTCAAAAAAAAGACCAAGGAGCCTACACTTGGTTATGGATGTGAATCCATTATGGACCTAAAGAGATTATTGTCATCACTTGGTGTTGTTTACATAGGATAATCTTGTATCCCACTCTTGGTCTACTCGACAAGTGAATGATCTAAGGGGTATTTCCCACCTGAATATCAAATGCATTCTTTATTTTGTATCTTGTTTTCTCATATGAATTATTCTTGAATATAGAAATTATGAGGGCTTGTTAAGAAGAATATGCATGGTTATATAGATTTTTTCATTATTCTCCTTGCTTTGGTCTTTATCTATGGATCTAATTCTAAGGACTTATTTGAAGAGGTACAAGAAACGATATGTGGCTTCAATAATATTCCCTTTATTATAGGAATGATTGGTTGGTTTGATCTACCTTTGGTATGAGAGGTTTACATCTATTGTTTCCATGTTTTTATTTGATTTGAATGTTAGATATTGATATCCTTTCAGTTTGGGAATGGTGAAAGATCTTTCAATTTGGGAATAGTGAAGGAGATCTTACATTACATATCTCGGTACATGTTAGTGTGGAACAAGGATATAGTTTGTTTTGCGGGTTCTCTCTTTGGTCTTTTTCTTCTTCCTAGAAGTTTGTATTCACATGGTCAAGTGTGAAGAACTTGGGAGAGCTATGCAGAATAGTGGTGAGAGAGGTATTCTAGAAAATTTGTTTGTAGAATTTGCATATCATCATATATTTCCTTGACACTATGTAATAGAGGAATCAGCCACATCCTCTATGTGAAGTACTATAGGTAGACTCAGTATGCCTTGATCTATTTTCAGATTTGACATTACTCATGTAGTGAGATTTTTTGGATATATGTTTAGTTATCCTCTTTGATATCTTTTTTTTTTATTACTAATGTGATGATGATTTTGCATGTTTTACTGGATTAGGATCTATGTATTATATAATTTGTAGGTGTGCACAACCTATTAGTTGTAGTGAGATTACTCAAACGTAAATTGTCTATATCCATGAGTTTATTTTAATGTTAATGCAGATTTTATC
The DNA here is from genome assembly GCA_007258455.2 of Sequoia sempervirens. Taxonomy (NCBI): domain Eukaryota; kingdom Viridiplantae; phylum Streptophyta; class Pinopsida; order Cupressales; family Cupressaceae; genus Sequoia; species Sequoia sempervirens. Next base: position 90,518,646 of record VDFB02193867.1, read on the forward strand.
AGTTAGCTTTGTCTATGGTAATTTGTGCATTGGTATGTTGCATTTAAGATAGGAGTATGGATATATAGAGACTTGATTATAGATTTTGGGTTAGTAATTTGATGGCATGACGTTATATCTATGATTTGTATTCCCTAGTTTGAGGTATGGCTAGCTTGGATGAGTTGTAATTTTGTGTGGTTGCTATTCTAGCTAATATGAGTTACGAAACTACTTAGAGCCATTATTATCATTTGAATCTAATAATTGGGTTCATGTAAATATTGGCACATGTTTTAGTGATAGTTGATATGTTTCATCTTGGTATGTTCCTGTTTCTTCCATGGGTTGCATGTTGGAGGATTTAAGTAGTTTTTTCTTGATGGTGGTTATTATGGTTGATTTTGTAGGTATCTTATTGGAACATGAGAGCATGGTGAATATTTTGATGGTACATGATTGGATAAGGGATTTTTTCCCTTGTTTTTATTTCCTATGGGTGTATTTACAATGTATGATGTCAAGTGGGAGAATGTTAGGATTAAGGTGTCATCTACCTTGTAAATCCTATGTCATATTGCATGTTGGAAAGTGTATATAGGAACTTAGGGGGTATTGAGAAAATATTTTTTAATATTTATTATCATCATTATTTGTATTGCATTCATAAGGGGTGATGGGTTCTATTAATAGTGTTAAAGGTGACTTGTGGACATAAATATTTAATATTGTTTTCCCAACATGTGGATGCATAGAATGGGATTATAAAAGATAAGGAAATGATAAATGGGTGACTATTGGGATTATCCAAGTGGGTGATTGGAAAGATGAAACATGTGTCTCTTAGTATTCCATCATTTACTACATTTAATGTAATGCTTAATTTCCAAGTTTGGGTGCCCAAGTTGGAGGGAAAGTATTGCAGCTAAAATTGGTGTATGTTTGTATTTTAAGGAAGCAATCCAAGGGTTGGGGATTTTTGGAATGAATTCATATTTGAACACCATGTTCGGGGCTTTAGACCTCTTCACAAGTCTATAAAATTAGCTCCTTTGATGTAAAAAACATGAGGAATAATTGAATGTAGAGTTACTTTGTAGGAACAAGGATAGGTTGAGACATAAAGAGGTTGTTCATAGGTACACGGGTGTTTCCATGTTGGAGGTAAAGAGGATAATTGAAGTGGATGTATTGTAATCTTATTTATTTGAAGTATGCATGCTTGACTTCCCTTCTTGGTGGAGTTTTTTCCTACAAGAGTTTCTCCACATAAATTGTATGTTATGTGATGACCTTATATTTTTATTTGTGCCTCTTTTATTTTATCTTATGGTGATTTTATTATTTATTTATTATTGTTATAATTTCATATAAGGTGTTATTATTAAGCATAATATGTTGGATAATTTTTATCATCATAAAGAAGATGGATCCAATCATGGTAATTCCATAATAAGGAAACTTAATTTAAAATTTGCATATACATTTTAGATTTTCATATTGTATTAGTGCAAGCCTTGTATCTCATCCATTGAAGTCATATTTGGATAGAGATTTAATTTCCAAAATTAATTGGTATTAGAACCTATATATTTATCATTAGTAAACTTATTTTGAGACCTTGAGATGGAGTGATGTAATCATATTCAATAGTTTGTATAATGTGTATTAGTTTGTTCTACTCTTGGATTGTAGGATGTGTGTATGGAGCCAAATTCTACCCATTTAGTGTTGAACAATTAATATGACCTTGCAAACACTCAAGAGCACTAAAAGTAAAATTTTCTATGAAAGCATATATAAGACCCATAAATAAAACATAAGAATTATGATGCAAATCATATCGTATTAGATTCATCAACTAAATTTTTTCTAAATGAATAAATCAAAACATGACATCATGGATGCAAGAATAATAAACAAGACAATTTTTTGAAAATGTGTGTATGCACCACTAAGATAACCATTTGTAGCATTACTAAAACCTTCTATCCTTGGATCTCTAATTTAATATGACTATGATAAACTATAGGGTCCAAAATAACATGAGGTATAGAAATGTTTTAAACTTGACTACCACTAGCACTTGTAAAAAGGAAAAGCATGATCTTAATTAACAACATCATGTAATAAATGAGCTAAAAGAGCATCTTTATGCACATAAGAATCATGGAGATCCTCCTTAGATAAACCATCAAGAGAAAAGGAGAAGATAACATCATCATTAGGTGTAAGAACATCACCACATGAATTAGAAACCCTATATACAACCATAGGAATTAGAGGTAAAGAACTATATGTAGATAACATAAAATTACAAATAATGTGTAAATAGGAATTATGAGTTTGACTATCATCATATAGTAGAGAAACATTAACTTCAATATTAGCATCATGAATAAAAAATTCATAAACCCAACTCATGATAAGATAAATATATGTATGAATATGTAAAGGCACATCACAAATAGTAAAATTCAAACATCATAAGGCTCATCACTAGGATAACCATCATAAATAGGTAATCCCAAATCAACAATCACATTTCTAGGCTCCTTAAACAAAAATGTAGAAAGATTAACATGGGATATGTTGGTTCCTCCAAGTGATTATCTAATTTTCTCTAAATATAAGCTACTTCTTGTGATCAAGAATGTTAGGTCAGTGGCCAATGAACAAGGATTTGAACATCCATCTACACTTTAGGCTCTACAAAAACAAGGTGGGTTTCCCTTCAAATAACACCAATTGGAGATGTGCAATTTTGAATAATTGGAGTATCAACAGATAAAATTCTTACACATAATATTGGGGGTTCAACACATCTACGCTTATTTACTTCATACATTCCCATAGATAAATTAAATTTTGGTGTCAAAAAATAGACTAAAAACAAATACCAGAAGCTTAAGTTTCATGATTTAGTTTCTTCTTAGGTCCTAGACAAAGTATTTTTCTTGACCAATGACTTATCCATTACAAAGTAAAGAATTGTGCAGTTTTCTCTTAATAACAACTTAAACACAAATCCAAGGGTTTTTTGGACATTATCATTTTATAATAGCTTAACCCATTATTGTTCAACAACATTATTCTACTTACAAATCCTTAATGTATCACAATATTTTAACATTTGATTGAAAGTAATTGTAGACATGAAAAATGTACCAATCACACTTGATCCTGATTACTAACATCGCTTCATCTTGAATCGTCGTCTTTGCTAGTCATTTAATCAAATAGTTTGTATTTGATTAAATTCAACATATTTCATCCCTTAATTAAATAAATCAAATTTATCTAATTAAGTCATCATCTCATGTTAATTGAATAAATCAATGTTATTTAATTAACCATATAATCTCTATTTAATTAAATAATCCATTTTATTTAATTAAATTTCTAAAGGAATGGACTATTAAATTAAATCAATATTTATTTAATTTAATCTAACATCATCCCTCTTTCATTAAATAAATAAAAATCTTTATTTAATTAAGTCTAAATTCATATTCCTCTCACTTTGATTTAAATCAATCAAAAAATATAAATCAAATGGTCAAATCAACTAATCTCCTTTTAATTTAATCAAATCTTGGTTAAATTAATCTTAATCCCCTAAATCCTCTAGATTTTTCCACATGCTCAATAAATCATTTTGTTTGATTTAATAAATCTCCTAATTACTTTCAACATGGTATCAAAAGGGGAATATTCCTCCAAGCTTGAAAATCCCTCCAAGTGGATTTGTCCTTCCAACAAGGCATTCAATATCTCTTACATGTCCTTGTGCATTGAGCCAAGTGGCATTTAAGCCATTTCTTTCTCCCTCCAACATGTCATTTCATAAATTTGAAATGCCACCTAATAGCATTTATTGGCACATTCATCAAAATGTGCTCCACCTTTGTCCACTCACATGTTGACAAGTGGCTTAATGTTATTGGTTGGTCTTTTATCCCACATTCATCCTTTTTGCCTCATTCTCCAACATTCTCATCTATAAATAAGAGGATTTTCTTTGTATTTTGGATCCACAACTTCATGCAAAGTTATAATCTTTAGATTTTGAATTTTGCTCATCATCATTCATCCATTTTCAAGTTTTATAGCTAAGGTTATGTAGGATTTTCTCCAAGGAATCATCAAGTCTTCACCAAGTCATCACAAAGCTTACAAGGGATTGGGAAAGGGCTATTTTCCACATCAAAATGGCACCAATTCCCCCATTGGATTGAGAGTTGGATCATCTAAATAGGATTTTATAGCTTCTTTCATTGTGTTCTTCATTTATTTCTTATTTTGATGTTTCTAATGAATTGCATGGGGAATATTAGTTCTAACTTGCATATGTGACTAACATTGTGTTTTATCTTTGTGTTTGTGGAGGTCTAGGATTGGGGTTCACATTTTGGTGCTAGAAGGAAAGCAATCTGAAGATTTTAACATGTTTTTTTCAAAAAATATCTATTATTTTGAACTTTTTTGTGCCTACAAGAAACTATGTCGCTATCACTCTAGCAGTGCCATACAACAATGCTACCAGTACAGTGGTGCCATACAGTGACACTACAAACTCCAAACTATGTTGCTGAGGTCTTCCCTGTAAGGAAAGCTAAGGTGCAAAAAGAACTATCCTAATGTCAAAACCTCAGGGAAGAATGCAGAGATACTTGTAAATTTTCAATTACAGTCCAATTAAGATACACTTGAAAGAAATAGCAGAAATAGAGAAATGAATATACACAGATGAACACCAGATTTATGTGCCCTTATGGGAAAAAAACCCACCACACCAGGAGAAACCCCTTTTAATTACAATAATGAAATTACATACAGAGTACGGGCTTCACTCTCTGATGCCAATTTACAATAGCATAAAACCTTGATCAACCTTGTACAGAACATTCAAGATACAATGCTCTCAGAATCCAATTCTCACTGATCACACATCGAATTGTTCATCCCATTGATCGTCCAACTGTTGATCGAAATGAACATCATCTGCAATTGTAGAGTATATCCATGTGGTTCCTATTTGTTGAACTTCCTCACAGAACGGCCACAACAGACTAACTTCCAACGGTTCCCATTCGGCTTCTCTGATTGGTCGAAGACACACCACGTAGGATAGTCTTCCAATCGGTCAACAACGTTCAACCTATGTTTGCATGTCGGTGAGACACTAACCGTGTCTCCCTGATGCCACAAGGCCTGATTGTAGTTATTGCCAAGATTCCTCACCATCGGCAAGATGTTATACCGAGTTCACAAACTATCACTCAGACTTCCCCTTGTCACCAAGACATCATACCGATATCCATCACATGTAGCGCTATCACCAAGACAATCACTAGTCGATGAGAGATCATACCGATGTTCAAAGGTCACTTAGACATTAGCATTCCCATCGGCGAGACTATTGCTACTTGCCAAGAGATCACACCGAGCCTTCCAGTCATACCGAAACAAACAATCATCGGCAAGACTTACTGCTATCGCTGAGAGGTAATATCGAAGTCTTCAAGTCACCCCGAGATCATCCTTCGCCAAGAGTCATACCGACAATAGACTACACCATTGGTGAGACAAACCTCCATCACTAAGACTTCATACCGAAGCCTTCATGTTACTCCTATGACTCCAAGTGTAAAGTTGTCGGTGAGACACCATCTGTCACCAAGAGTTCTTACCGAGTCTTCATGCCTCTCCCTGAAACTGCTTGTCGCCCAGAGTCTCTTCGACATCTGATAAGAATGGCCTATCAGCCAGACCAACCCACTCGGCAGAGGGTTACACCGAACACAATGAGTCACAATGATAGCTCTAGTCGGAAAGACATCAACAAGGTCTCGGTGACTTGAACATTACACAAGGTTACACAACTACTAGTCGGCCAGACACTAAGGATGTCACACTGACTTTGCTCTTTCAGAGGTTTCAGCCTGTGAGATTGAGGCACACAATTCCAACAAACTCCCACTTGACGAAGATCACACAAGCACCTCCAGAGCACAACATAACTACTAGAATTCATGGGCACTAAGGCCCATTGAACTGGCACACCACCTGAACTTGTCTGTGCTCACTGGCTTTGTCAATGCATCTGCAACATTCTCCAAAGTATCCACTTTTTCTAAAGAGACCTTTCCATCCTCCACCATATCTCGTACAAAATGATACTGTACATCTATGTGTTTCATCCTGGCATGGAAATTAGGATTCTTTGCCAAACAAATAGCACTCTGACTGTCACAGTAAATTGTTATTTTCCCTACATCAAAACCAATATTAGAACACAAACATTTTAACTAGATTGCTTCTTTACAGGCATGTGTAGCTGCCATGTATTATGCCTCTGTAGTAGACAAAGTGACTACAACCTACCACTTACTCATCTAACCCACTGCACCACCATTCAACATGAAAATATATCCACTGGTGGATCTTTTGCTGTCAATGTCCCTTGCCCAATCAGAATCCACATAGCCTTGAATACTAAGAGTCCTATATGATTCAACCAAGTTCCCATGGTAACACAAAGCATATTCTGAAGTGCCCTTCAAATATCTGAATACTCTTTTCACAGCATCCCAATGTGTCCTTCTAGGATTAGCCATAAACTGACTAAGTACTCCCACTACTTGGGAAATGTCTTGCCTTATACAAACCATTGCATACATTAGACTGCCAATCACACTAGCATAAGGTACACTATTCATGTCCTCCATCTCAATAGGAGATTTTGGACAGTCTTCAACAGATAGCTTTGTTCCCTGCAAAACTGGAACAACTAATTGCTTGCAATCATTCATACAAAATCTCTCTAGAATAGTCTTAACATACTTACTCTGACTGAGCCAAAGTTTTCTACTATTCCTATCCCTGGTTATTTCCATTCCTAGAATATACCTTGCTGCACCAAGATCTTTCATTTTGAACTTTGCAGACAACTAAGACTTAAGATCAGAAATCATTAACTTACTATTGACTATGAATAGCATATCATCAACATAGAGAGCAATAATAAGAACTTGATCACTTTTAGCTTTGTAATACACACAATGATCAGATTTTGATCTTACAAATCCCAATGACAAAACAAAAGTGTCAAACTTCTGGTACCACATTCTAGGAGACTGTTTTAATCCATACAGAGATTTTTTCAACTTGCAAACCAATCTTTCTTTACCTTTTTCCACAAAGTGCTCAGGCTGGGACATATAAATCTCTTCTTCAAGGTCACCATGAAGAAATGTTGTCTTCACATCCATCTATTCGACCTCTAAGTCATACGCTGCTACAAGTAACAAAAGAAATCTAATGGATGTCAACTTAGCTACAGGAGAAAAAATCTTCCCATAATCAATTCCCTCTACCTGGGAATAACCCTTCGCAACCAACCTCACCTTATATTTTTCCACACTGCAATCCAAACCTATTTTCTTTTTAAATGCCCATTTGTAGCCCACAGCTTTTCTACCTTCAGGAAAGGGCACCAAACTCCAAGTATCATTCTTTTCTAATGATTCCATTTCTTCATTCATGGCTTCCAACCAAGAGTTTGAATCAGACATTCTAAATGCCTCTTTCGCAGTCCTAGGCTCATCGGTGCTAGAAATTAAAGCATAGGCACAAGTAGAATCTATCAAAGAGAACCCATACCTATCAGGTTGCTTTCTTTCACGAGTTGACCTCCTCACTTGTTGAGGCTGAGGTTGTTCTTCTTCATCAAAACTCTCAGAACTACTTGAGCTCTCCTTAGTTTCAGGTACATTTTGAATTTTCAATTCCTCTTTATTTGGTGTAGGAGAAATTTCAACTACATCCTTTTTGTTTTCTAATTTTGTCTCTGACTACATATCCAAGGTAGAAGGCTTCAGCTCACGAAAGATAACACTTCTACTATATAGAACCTTCTCCGTATCAGGATTCCAAAGCTTGTATCCTTTTATGCCAGCACTATAGCCAATAAAATTACATTTAACAGCCTTGTTTTCCAATTTAGATATTTTCTCATTCGGCACATATGCATATGCCTCACAGCCAAAGACATGAATGTGTCTCAAAGAGGGTTTCTTACCAGACCATGCTTCCAAAGGTGTTTCCTCAACAAGAGTGGAATTAGGAGAATGGTTTATCAAGTAACATGTTGTAGCAACTGCCTCAACCCAAAACTTCTCCTCCAAGCCAACACTGCTCAGCATACTTCGTGCTCTTTCCATCATTGTCTTGTTGAACCTTTCTACAACTCCATTTTGCTACGGATTGTAAGGTGTAGTTTTATGTCTTTTAATTCCATGATCTTTACAGTACCTCTCGAATTCATCAGAACAAAATTCACCGCCATTATCAGTCCTTAAACATTTTATTTTTCTTCCAGTCTAATTTTCTACAAGGTTCTTAAATTCCTTAAACCGACTGAACACTTCTAATTTACTTTTCAAAAAATAAACAAATGCTCTTCTTGAATAATCATCAATGAATGATACATAGTACCTTGACTTAGACAAAGAAGGAACATTCACTGGACCAAAAACATCAGAATGTATATAATCAAGCAAACCAAAAGATTTGTGAGGACTGGAATAAAATGAAACATGGTGTTGTTTACCATATATACAATGTTCACAAAACTTGAATTCAAGGTTACAATCTTCAAGACCCTCAACCAGGTTTTTATTCTTCAAGGTTTTTAAACCTTTCTCACCAATGTGGCCTAGCCTATGATGCCAGAGCATAGTCTTTTCTATTGGAAGTTTAACTTCCATAGAGTTTACACTATCAGGAACTTTTTCCTCTTTTACCCCATGAGTAGCTTTATATGACTTCACAGAGACACTATTGCATTGGATAGCATGTGCATCAAGCTTATACAAGGTACCAATACGAGCACCTCTTGCTAGCACCATAGAGCCTCTATTCATCTTGCAGCCATTTCCAGAGAATGTGACTTGCAATCCAATATCATTCAGCATACTAAGAGAAAGTAGATTTTGAGTCAAACCTGGTATATGCATTACATCATTGATTCCCTTCACTCTTCCATCGGGGAATTGAATTCTGACTCTTCCACGGCCAACAATTTCCAAAGATGAATCACTTGCCAAATACACCTTTCCACCATTGTATTTTTCATACTTCATGAACCAGTCTCTATTAGATGTCATGTGGAAAGATGCTCCAGAATCAATCAGCCAGACATCATCTGATGCCTGCGTAGCCAAGGTTGCAATGAAAGCATCTGCATCACTCTGAGAAGAATCATTGTTGGAAGAATACTTCTTCTTCTTCTTTTTCTCCTCTTTACAATCCTTTCGGACATGACCAGGTTGCCCACAATTCTAGCACTTCACCTTGGACTTGTTTCCAGGAGACTTTGATCTCCCTTCTGATTTGGATTTGGACTTCTTGTCCTTCTTCTTGCCTTTTTCTTTCGATCTTCCTCTAACAGCAAGAACCTCCTTCGCCATCTCAGAATATTTCCTTCTCATCTCTTTTGATAACAAAGAAGCAACAACATATTCCATCTTAAAAGTGGATGTCATACTCCCAATAGCCATCACCAGGTGATCCCAAGAATCTGGCAAAGAACATAATAACAGCATACAACGATCTTCTTCATCAATCTTCACACCCACAGATGTTAACTGTGCAATCAGCATGTTGAATGCATTCAAATGATCAGCAACGGACCCTCCTTCCTACATTCTCAAAGAGTATAGCTTCTTCATCAAGAACAATTTATTCACCAAGGACTTGCCCTGATAAATAGTTGCCAGTCTTTTCCACAAGGAAGATGTAGTCTTTTCTTCATGAACATTCAGAAGAACAAAGTCTGCTAAATAGAGCCTTATCAGCCCCTTTTATTTTCTATCTACAAGGTCCCAATCCTCTTGCTTCATGCCTGTAGGCTTTGTTCCAGACACAGCAATCCAAAGATCACGATCAACTAACAGATCTTCCATTTTAAGTTTCCACAACTCAAAATTGTTGCCATTGAATTTCTCAATTTCAATCTTTCCTGACGTGCTTGCCATCTTAACCTGTAATTCGAATTACCAAACTTCTACAAGACTCCCACTGAACAGAATTGACTCAAAAAATCCAACGTACCCACAAGGATAATACAACTGGCCAGGCTCTGATACCACTTGTAAGGAAAGCTAAGGTATGGAAACAACTCTCCTAATGTCAAAACCTCAAGGAAGAATGCAGAGATACTTTTAAATTTTCAATTATAGTCCAATTAAGATACACTTGAAAGAAATAGTTGAAACAGAGAAATGAACATACACAGATGAACACCAGATTTATGTGGGAAAACCTTTACGGGAGAAAAACCCACCACACCAAGAAAAACCCCTTTGTATTACAGTAATGAAATTACATACAGAGTATGGCCTTCACTCTCTGATGCCAATTTACAATAGCATAAAACCTTGATCAACCTTGTACAAAACATTCAAGATACAATGCTCTCATAATCCAATTCTCACTAATCACACATCGAACTGTTCATCCCACTGATCATCCAATTGTTGATCAAAACGAACATCATCTGCAATTGCATTTTATATCCATGTCATTCTTGTCTGTTGAACTTCCTCACAGAATGGCCACAATAGACTAACTTCCAACGGTTCCCATTCAGCTTCTCTGACTGGTCGAAGACACACCACGTAGGATAGTCTTCCAATCAATCAACAACGTTCAACCTATGTTTGTATGTTGGTGAGACACTAACTGTGTCTCCTCGATGCCACAAGACCCGATTGTAGTTATCGCCAAGAGTCCTCACCATTGGCAAGATGTTATACCGAATTCACAAACTGTCGCTCAGACTTCCCCTTGTCACCAAGACATCATACTGATATCCATCACATGTAGCACTATCGCCAAGACAATCGCTAGTCGATGAGAGATCATACCGATGTTCAAAGGTCACTTAGATATTAGCATTCCCATTGGTGAGACTATCACTACTCGCCAAGAAATCACACGAAGCCTTCCAGTCATACCAAAACAAACAACCGTCGGCAAGACTTACCGCTATCGCTGAGAGGTAATACCAAAGTCTTCAAGTCACCCCGAGATCATCCTTCACCAGGAGTCATACTGACAACAGACTACATTGTCGACAAGACAAACATCCATCACTAAGACTTCATACCGAAGCCTTCATGTTACTCTGATGACTCTGAGTGTAAAGTTGTCGACGAGACACCATCCATCACCAAGAGTTCTTACCGAGTCTTCATGCCTCTCCCCGAAATCACTTGTCACCCAGAGTCTCTCTAACATCTGATAAGAATGGCCTATCAGCCAAACCAATCCACTGGGAGAGGGTTACACTAAACACAATGAGTCACAGTGATAGCTCCAATCGGCAAGACATCAACAAGGTTTCGGCGACCTGAACATTACACAAGGTTACACAACTGCTAGTCGGCCAGACAATAAGGATGTCACACCAACTGTGCTCTTTTAGAGGTTTCATCTTATGAGATTGAGGCACACAATTCCAACATTCCCACCCAGAAATTCAAATTTCCAAACTCCAACGCTAAGCCATTTCTCTGTTGCTGGATTTTCAAACTCCAAACTGCATTGCTTGACAAAATAGCACCAAGATTGTGCTCTTTGGTCCTACTCCAGAGTGTCGTTGTTAGTCCTAGTGGTGCCATATAGCATCATCAACCTCTTCAAACTATGTTGCATATGCAAATTGTTCCATTGGAGCTGGGTAAAAAGCATTAATCAGTTTAATTTTAACATGTGCTTTTTTATTCTAGTTGTTGTTTGACTACTAACTAGTTTTTTGACCTCTATTTCTATAGTTTAACCAATTTTTATAGGTTGGCTTGATCAAAGGTGAAGGAGGGAAACAAGGACAAAGACTTCTATGACATCATCATCTCATTGTATCTAGTGTTCTTAAACACTTTGGGGGAGAAATCATAATCTCTTCTAAGGATTTGTTATCTTTCATGCTTTTAGGACTCAATAGATTTCAATTTGGGTTTAAAAAGAACAAGACAAAAGGATTAAAAATAAATTTAGGAAAATTACTAGATTTTGTTTAAGGTTTAACAATTGAACAAACAACTTTCACTTTTCCTTTTGGTGCTTAAAAAGAATACAATCATTGCTTTGAGGGATTAAAACGAATATGTGCTTCTATGTTTTGTAATCTATTATCCAAAATAATATAATATAAAAGATGTATGCGCTTCTCTCACGCCTCACGGCGATCTTGAGAATCAAAAGGATTTTTGTGATATTAAGTTGTATAAGTGATTACCTCCACACTTCAATTTGGATTCTAAAATTGAACAAATCGTGTGAGTATGAGTTAGGTATATCGCATGTGTTCTCTCTTTGTTGAGAAACAAAGATTGATCGAACTACGGATGTACTTGTTCACTTTTGTCTATCTTTAGAGGGCCTACCTTGTGGGAAAAAGTAATCACCCAAGGGAATGGCCCAACTAGGAACACACTAAGGCCAAGCAACTTCCAATCGGTATATAAGTGTGGGTACTTAAGGAAAGTTCAAGTATCATGAGGATTTTTTTGACAAGAAGGGTAGCAATGGTCTCTTGTTGCATGGATGATCCCCTACGAATGGAATGCCTACATTATAACCCTTCATTTAAAATACCAAAATCCCTAATCTATTTTTTAGTACAAGAGGTTGGACCTCTGAAGCCACCCCATATTTGTATGGCTTTTAGTAGAGATGAGAAGTATGCCATGGGAGATTCATGGGTACTGATACTTGGTTAACCTGAGAAGTGAGTGTATTGTAAGGGGGAGCCTATGTGGTCAATCATCTAATCATCCACTAAAAGTAGGCATAGTTGGATTTATCCAAGTGGGAATTCAACAAATATTGTCCCAATATCCATAGGGTTGTGCATGTCCTTGGAATCAAAACACTTTTCTTGGATCTCAAACATTGGGAAACACACATTTAACATGATCATCAAATTTCAAACCCTTTAGGAAGCAAATACCTTCGACAAAATTCAAGTGTTATTTCTTGCCCTAGGGATCCTATCCTTAGAGGTTTCTAAGCATTTGAATTTTCATCTCAATTTTCTCACTAAAAGTCAACAATAGGGAACCTTTGCCTTAATTTCCTTGATTTCCACACAATGGACCTTGTGGGATGAGAAGAAATTGAGACATTGGACATTTAGTTTGAAAATCCTAATCATGAAGTGTTTGTGGTAAAAAAAGAAGCCATTAAGAAAAGCTAAAAAACAATTGAACCTCACACATGTGCTCTTTCAAATGATTTCCCAAAAGATCAAGATCTGAAAACCAAAGACCAAAGGTCTTAGTCAAAAAGATCGCAAGAAAAGGTTGTCTATGCTTTATGAGTTTAGAGAAATATTGGCTTTCAACTTTTACAAATGTGCATCAAGGAACAATCTGAATTTGTATTCATTTTATTATTGTCAAAATCTAGCACTTTGTCAAAGGTTTCAATATCTCACATAGATCTTATTAGCATGTTCTTCAACACCTTGGTCTAGTAAACAAAGTCTTTCTAAGTCTTTTAGGATCAAAATCAAAAATTTCATCCATCTTTCAAACATCAAAATCCAAATTCACCTCACCAACAACTCTTGGAAATCTTGAAAAAATCCTCTATGGTAAACTTTGGGAAAATCCTCTTAAAATAAAAAATCAAAACAAATCCAAATCATCTTGTTTGACTATGTGTGTATAGATGAATCCTTCTTTGCACACTTAGTCAAATTATCATCTTGTGGAAAAATTCACTCTAAGACAACATCTAACCTCTTAGATTTTATGAGTTCATTATCCCAAATGAAAATCAAAATCAAATCAAATCAATCCAAAATCAAGAATCAAAACATCATATCCAAGGTCCTAAGGTTTAGCACCCCCCTTGAGGTTTCCTAAGAGTTTAAATCATCCATCAATCCTCCATCCTTCATTATCATCATCATCATCATCCTTTTGATCCCCATTGCCTTAGACTTTCTTTTTTGTGCCTAAAGATTAGATCAATCCAAAGAATTAGAGGTTCATCTCTTACCTTCTTGAAAATCGATCCCTATTTTATGGTGCAAACTAGATCTCAACACAAGAAGAACATGGAAATGAAGAAAGAAAAATCAACTTCGAGTGACCTAAGTCAAAACAATTTTGAAACCAATCCCATTGGATCGAGCAATCCCCTAACCAATCTTCCTCTATCATCACAAAATCCTCAAGAGGAAGGCCAAGTGGAAGACATCACCAATAATATCTTAGGGATGACACAAGATGAGATCATTGAAATGGTACAAAATCCTGAAACTCATAGAATTTTCAATACCATGATGAGACTCAATCCCTCCCAATGCATGCTTGAATTAGCTAAAGAAGGAGCTAAACTCGCTTCCAATTTTGATATAAGCACTATTGTGGAGAAGCCTCCTGAGATCATGACCCCTATCTCATCCACACCCCTAACCTTATCCACACCTCCATTCCAAAGCATCACCCAAAGCATCTCACAAATCACATCATCCATAGCCCCAACTCAACCCATTGTTAACAAGGGGAGCTCATTTCTTAATGCATTACAAACACACCCCCTTGTGAATAATCAAGATTTGGAAGCAAACACCATATTGGGACAATTTGTCCCATTGAATCAATTACACCCACATGTTCCACTCACCTTTCAGGACCCCAATGACCCATCATCATCTTTTCATGTGACACCGACATACCCTTTCAACACACAAACCTCTCTCCCTATGGCTTCGCAAGGAGGAGGTGGGCTATTTGGACTAGGGGGCATCTTTGACCCTTCATCTTCATCATTCCCTCAAGGGAGTACACCACCCATTTTTCCACCAATTCCACCTTTTCCATTAACATCCACAACACCCCTTGGTTTAGGGTTACCTCCTTTACCACCACTCAATCAAAGTCAAAAAACCCCCCGGTCATTAGTCAAAACATCGTAACAAATCCTCCAATATTACCATCAATATCCCAACAACATATGGCAATTGTCCAAGCAACCCAAGCAATCACAACACCATCCACACACATGGTCTCTCAAAGACCAAGCATATCAATTGCACCATCCACCACACAAATCCTCACCATCAATACAATGGTACCTCTCATCACAACAATGAACACCATTCCAAATCCACTGCCACCACCTCCAAAATCAAATATGACAAACCCATATAGCATCACGTTGCAAGCAGCTCAACAAGTGTCCTATCAAAAGGCACTTCAGTAAATTCAAAATCAACAAGCTACACAACTAGATTCTCAATAAGCCCGCATAGCAAGCGCAAGCAGCTCAAGCTGCATAACAAGCACAACAAGCATAGCAAGAGTTGCTCAAGCCTAGGCCTTATTACAACAACAACAAGTTTCCCAAGTTGTGCAAGTAGCTCAAGCCTCTCAAGCCGCACAGGCTACACAAGTTTCCCAATAGGTGCAAACTCAAGCGCAATCCTAATACCAATCTTATCAAGTGCAAGCGTAGGCTCAATACCAGGCACAACTGTGAGTAGCCCAACAACAATCATATTAGCAAGCCCTACAACAATACCAAGTGCAGCAAGAAGCAACATTACTAGCCCAACAACAAGCATTGTTGGCACAACAATAGCATGACCAACAACAGGAGTTGTTGGCACAGCAATAGCAAGACCAACAACAAGTGTTGTTGGCACAATAGTAGCAAGACCAACAACAAGCATTATTGGCACATTAGCAAATTTAGGCATATCAACAAAGCTTGCAACAAACTCCCACCAATACACCCTACACTCCATCTATCACTCAAAAACCTCAACCACTTCAAAACACATTCACTCCATCCCCCGATTCACAAGACGATGTGATGGCACAAATCAAATTGCTCTCACAGCAAGTGCTTGATCTCCAATAAAGGAAAACAACAAAGACACCAAGCAACTTGTGTCCCTATCTTTTCGATAGGAGCCTTGCAATGGTACCTTTCCCAAAGGGTTTGAAATCCCTAAATTTGACAAATATCATGGGCTTGGTAATCCTGAAGATCCTATCAAGGAATTATAGGTACATTGCATGGAGGTCGTATATGATGATACATATTCCTTAAAGTTTGGTTGGTCCCACCATGGAGTGGTTCTCTTGCCTATCTCCTAGCATCAAAAAGTTCCAAGAGATCATAGATGCATTCATAAAAAACTACGCCTTCAATATAGGTATGGATGTTAGTCTAGAGGTACTATCTGTGCTTAAACAAGCTAAGGGGAAATCATTCACTTCCTTCTTACAAATATAGTGATCCAAGGCCAATAGAAGCAAATGGGCCATGCCTAAATAATAACAAGTTTGCACCATCATCACCAACCTTGAGAAAACCTTGGCATTTCATCTTAAGGTACAATGTATCACCACTTACGACCAACTAATCCCTAAGGCACTCAGCATCGAATAAGCCCTTGTTGCACAAGGGGGAACACCTTCATATCAAGAAAATGAAGATAATCGCCCATCCACTAGCTATAATGAGAAACCTCGCATGTGGGAAAGAAACAAAAATGTCACCAATGACGGTGTGGTGGATGCCAAGGTCATAATCAGTGCTCCGAAGGAAAACACCCAAACCTACCAACAACCGCAAAAAAAATTTGAAACAACACGTAAACCAATGTGGTATCACAACAAGCAGCTAACAATAAATTCAACAACCTAAATAATCAAGGTAGACCACCTACGCAAAATAGAAATCCCCCCAAGTGGAAGTACACTACCCTTGGGGAACCAATTGAAGTTGTCATGAAGAAACTAATAAACAAAAATCTCATCAAGATACCCACTTATGAGAACTATCAGGAACCCCAAGTAAAACCACCGTGGTACAATGAGAATCACCTTTGTGATTTCCACAAAATCAAGGGGCACACAACAGCCAGTTACATGAGGTTGAAAAATCTAATCCAAGACCTCATTAATGACAAGATCATAAATGTTGAGCAACCAGCTTGGAATCAGAACTTAAAAATATACATGAATCCAATGTTGGATCATAACCAAGGGAACAACCATGGAAAAAAAAAGTATGCCAACATGAACCATGTGTATGATCATGTTGCTGCATCCATTGATGAAATGGACACCGTTGTCACCATCAAAGGAGCCAAAGTTGATTGTGGAGTCATCACACGCGGCGGCAAGGTCACCATTGCTAGACCATCATAGCCACCTAAAGCATCCACTTCAAATCCAAGAACCATTCCTAATGGCTATAATGTCCTAGACCAACTGAAAAGAACCCCAGCTCATATCTCCATCATGGAGGTTCTAAAGATATCATCAGCACATAGGAAAATCCTAGAGGAAGCACTAGCTTCATCCACCATCTCTACAGATCTCGATGTTGATCAGTTCCAAGCTATGGTCAGAAATATCACCACCTCAAGCCTCCTAACATTCTTTGATTGGGACTTCCCTACACAACCATCTCACAATCGCACACTCCACCTTGAAGTCATGGTGCATAAAAACAAATTCAAGAGGGTCTTGGTGGACAAGGGTGTGGGTCTCAACATCTGCTCCCTCAAATTAATAAATAATTTGGGATTCTGAGAGGATTCCATTGAAAAGGGAAAAGGTATCACCATCATAGCTTATGATGATTAGGAAAGAGTGTCTCAAGGAACTATCAAACTCCCTATCCAAGTGGGGCCAACCATTATGGAAACAACATGTCAGGTCATTGACCCTGATTTACCCTATAATATCCTTATGGGACGTCCATGGATCCATGGGATGCAAGCAGTTGCTTCCACCTTCCATCAGTCCATCAATTTCCCATACCAAAATCAGGAGGTCATAATTCACGGTGATCCCAATCCCTTCACCTACTACAAAATCCTAGAAGAAAAATATTACAAAATCCCCCAAGTGCCAAAAAATGATGAAGGCCCCACCACTTCATAGGTAGACCCAGCTACATTAGCCTCCACTTCTGAGACAAAGACACCTGCCATCCCTGATATCTCTAAAATCAAGGTCATTATCAAGGACAATGGGTGTGGGAATTATAGAATGAAGAAGAGTGCTTTCATCATAGGAGAGTTACCTCAATCTCCTAGGACTCATGGGCAACCCCAACCAGCTGAAACATCATCCCACACTTTTTGAGCAGACCCTTCTAGATTCAAAAGTTGGGGGGATCTAAGTCAAGAAATAGTAGATGAAAGATACATATCTAGTCTCCTATATCAAGATGAAAGGCCCATGCCTGATCTTCTAATGGATGAAAGCAACAAAGGACGAAAAATGATGCTCAGTATGGGTTATGACCGAAACAAGAAACTCATGAAGAATGACAATAGCCTATTTGAACCCCTCATTCTAGAGAAGCGACTAAGAAATATTGGTCTTGGATGTACCCCTCCAAGGGTGACCATACTTGGAAAAGGTGCCTCAGATAAGAAGTTCAAAACTCCCCCTCAACAATCAACATCTTCCCTTTAATTACCCGTATCCACAAATCGAGTCATAGACAACTTTACCTTTGACATAACTGATGTGTGTAGTAGTGATGAGGACCCCATAACTAACTTTCCTATGCTTTTTGAATATTCCTCCCTGCTCATGATTATTACCTTGTCTTTTGAGACCAATGACCATCAAACCCATGAAATAAACCTAGTCTATCCCCATCTCATCGATTACGACCAACAAGGACCTCCAATTTTGGACACTTTCAAAAATGATGAGGTGCTCTCAGAATTCATGGTATTATGGGATATGGTACCATATGGAGATCACAAGGATGGGTTTGACATTATACTGGACACACAAGCCTATTACAGGGAAACAATTGAATCCTTTAGTCGCAAAAGTAAAAAACTGAGAATAATCTCTAGGTCTTTGAGTGAAAACCACACTGTGGCACTCTCAGACCTGAAAAATAGTAAAAATAAAGGACATATCCAATGGTGAAAACCTCTCTGAGGTGCCGAAGGATGAAGGACTCAATCTTCATCTCAATGCAATTCATCAGGAAAAGTTAGCAATATTATTTGAGAAGTGAAACCTAGTCAACTTGGGAACAAAAGAAAAACCACACATAACATTCTATGAAAAGTCACTTCTCGTAGAAGAACAGGAACTTCTAGTTGAATTCCTAAAAGAAAGAAAGATAAACTTTGCATGGACCTATGTCGACATGCCTAGGCTTGATCCAGAGGTTGTGGTTCATCACCTAATTGTATACCCTAAAGCAAAGCCGGTGAGACAAAAGCTTAGAAAAATGAATCCCTAGATAGCATTGTTGGTCAAGAGGGAATTACAAAAGATCCTAGATGTAGGGTTCATACGGCCAATAGATTATCTAAAATGGGTCTCAAACCTTGTAACTATTTCAAAGCCTAATGGGGGCATTTGTATCTGCACAAACTTTAGAGACCTCAACAAGGCATGTCCCAAGGATGACTTTCTGCTACCAAACATTGATATGATCGTAGATATGACAATAGGACATGAGATGCTATCTTTGATGGATGGATTTTCAGGTTACAACCAAATCATGATAGCAAAAGAAGACCAACATAAGACAGATTTCACTTGCCCATGGGAGACATATTGCTGGAATATGATGCCATTTGGGTTGAAGAATGATGGAGCAACATATCAGAGGGCCATGACACTAATCTTTCATGACATGATCCACAAAAATGTGGAAGATTATGTGGATGATATATTGGCCAAATCAAAGAAAAAATGAGATCACATAGCTGCATTGAGCTCCATATTTGATAGGTTGGAGGAATACAAAGTTAGACGCAATCCAAAGAAGTGTGTCTTTAGGGTATAGTCAAGGACACTCCTCAGATATATCATGTCAATGAGAGGAATTAAAATAGATCCTACTAAGGTCAAGGCCATCCTTGAAATGGAGCCACCTAAGACACTGAAATAGCTAATGGGTTTACAAGGAAGACTCCAATCCATCTGATGATTCATAGTGTAACTAGCAGACAAGGTTGTCCCTTACTCTTATCTACTCCAAAAGGGGGTAGCATACAAGTGGGATGAAAAGTGTGATTAGGACTTCAACAAGATCAAGGAATACTTACTCACACCACTAGTCCTCATGCCGCCAATTCTAGGAAAACCTTTGATCTTATACATATCAGCAACAACAACATCCCTTGGTGCTCTCTTAGCATAGCATGACAAAAATGGAAAAGAGAGAGCTATCTATTATATCAGCAGAACTATGGTGGGACATGAATTGAACTATACATCCATTCAAAAATCATGTCTAATAGTTGTATTTGTAGCACAAAATTTCATACATTACATGCTATCCCATCAGATAAATCTTATCGCAAAGATAGACCCCCTTAAGTACTTACTTTCCATAGAAACACTTACAGGGCGGACAGCAAAGTGGGTCATGATCCTCATAGAGCATGACATGGAGTACATGGAACACAAGGCCATCAAAGGACAAGTAATTGCAGACCAATTAGCGGAGGCACCAATATATGCAAAAAATCCCCTTGTCTCAAAATTCCCCGATGAATCAATCTTCAACTTAAGTGTAGCAAATCACTAGAAAATGTATTTTGATGGATCCTACATGTAGCATGGGTCGAGAGTAGGGATCTTCTCCATCACCCCACAAGGAGACTACATCCCAAAATCATACAAGTTGTCATTCTTGTGCATAAATAACATGGAAGAATATGAAGCTCTTGTGATAGGACTAAGAATTGTTGTGCAATGGCAGATAATGGCACTTAAGGTTTCTAAGGATTCCCAACTCATAATCAATCAAGTCAATAATGAGTATAAAAAAGGACGAAAAGTTGACTCCCTACAAGAAATTGGTGGAAAGTCTTAAGGAGTCCTTCATTGATATTACATTTGAGCAACTACCAAGAGCAAACAACAAAGAGGCAGATGCAATGGCCACAATTGGATCACTCCTAGAAATCCCACACGACATCCCAAAGCAAGAATTCCTTGTAGAGCAACTTCTCATGCCTACATTCGAGGTACCAAAGTTTGAATTTATGTGTGAAATTGTTGGTCCCAGTGATCCCTGGTACCATGATATATATACTTACCTGAGAATAGGAGTCCTCCCAGCTAACATAACCCTGAACCTCAAAGGGCCTTTGTTAAAAAAGCATCTTGTTTTGTCATCCTTGGAGATACCCTTTATCGTAGAAGCATTGAAGGGACCTTGTTACGTTTCCTAAACGTTGAGGAGGTATTAACTTCCTTAACTGAGGTACATAACAACATTTTTGGTTCACACTCAAGTGGTATGACCTTTGCAAATAAATTGCTAAGGATGGGGTACTATTGGCCTACAATGGAAAGAGAAGCACATAACTATTTTAAAAGGTGTCTACAATGTCAGCAGCATGGGGACCTCATCCATGCACCAGCTCAAGAGCTTCGCCTGATTGTCACACCATGGCCCTTTTCATAGTGGGGGCTTGATCTTGTTGGAAAAATCACCCCTACCTCATCCAGTGGATACAAATTCATCATCACCTCCACTAAGTACTTCACCAAGTGGGTGGAAGCCATCCCCATGACTTATATCACTAGGAAGTAGATATCAAACTTCATCCTGAAGTACTTATTTTTTTGTTATGGTGTCCCTCAAGCCATTATCTCAAATAATGGGACACCTTTCAAGAATTAGGATGTTTGTGACCTATGCCACAAGTTCAAAATCCAACATCACTTTTCCACTCTATATTATCCTCAAGGCAACAGCCAAGCTAAGGCTACAAACAAGACCATCCTAAAAATCCTCAAGAAAAAAGTCAATGAAGTTAGTCATGATTGGCATCTCCAATTGAATCCCACCCTATGGACCTATCGAACAAGTATCCGCACACCAACAGGTGCCACCCCTTTCTCCCTAGTCTACGAATCATAAGCCATATTACCCATTGAGATCAAGCTCCCGTCACTGAGAATATCACTGCAGAATCTCATCACAGATGAGGAACACCGAGTATCACGATTGAATGAGCTATAATTGCTAGATGAGCAGTGTATGGATGCCTTAAACCATTTACAAGTATACTAGAACTGACTCAAGCAAAGTTATAACAAGAAGATCAGGAGTCGAACCTTCCAAGTTGGGGAACTTGTGCTAAAGGAGAACCAAAAGAACATTCCAAATCCAGAAAACAAGGGTGAATTTGAACCCAATTGGTTGGGACCTTTCATCACCATAGAAAGCTACAAGTCAGGGGCATATCAGTTATCAACACCTGAAGGGGAACCTCTGTAAGAGCCCATGAATAGCTCCCATCTCAAAAAGTTTTATGGCTAGTCCTTCCAAGGTATAAAACCAAAATTACAAAAAAATAAATAGAAAATGTCCTAAAAAATGGTCACCTTGATGAAAACCTAGCAAACAGGCATCTGGGTGACAACAAAAAAATACAAAAAAAAGGATTAAAAACGGTAAAGAGAAAAAATCATTTTCTAGTGAAAACCACTTCGGTGGCACTTTGCGCAAGTACCTTGGTTAAAACCCAGAAAATAGGTGCCTTATGTAAATAAGCATTTTCCATCCACTAGGATCTCCATGGCTTGTTCCACATCACCCATCCATCATGCTTCCATCATCCATCTATCTCCATCCATCACCCATTCGTGTTTGCATCATAGCGTGGTCCTATGTTCATATCATGATCCCTCCTAGTACTACTAGGCCCATTCTCAAGGTCAGTTTCTCCTAACTTTATCGAAAGTAGTCTATTGCATCGTACTGGGGGCATGTTCTCATCAGATCGAATTTTTGTATATTCTTGAATTCTTCCCTAAAATAGAAAAATCCAAAAACTTTCATAAAAGTAGAAAAATCCAAAAACATTCATAAAACCAAGAAAATCCCAAAACATTCAAAACATATCAAAATCCAAAACAAGTCAAAAGGTCAAAAATAGAGTTTTCTTTTTGAAATACATCATCTCTAAGCTTTGAACATAGGCAAGGTTAATCTTTAATCATCCCCCGAGACACTTAGGTCGGTCCTTTAGGAGTCTGTTAAAATAAATTGGCAATCCATTTGTTCATATCTCCTCAATAATCAAGTTTGTGTCAGTCGAACTACGTGGTCTCTTTGTATATAATGTAGGCAAGGCTAATCTATTGATCAGCCCCCGAGGCCCCTAGGATAGGTCTTTAGGTTAGTCTCTTGGTCAAAATCTCATAAAACCCCCAAAAAAATAGAAATTTTGAAAATCAAAACATTGGAAAAATCTTCAAAATACCAAAGAACAGCCCAAAAACATTTCAAAAAACACCAAAAACATCCAAATATTTGAAAAAATCCATTCATCCCCATCCTGCTTTCACCCACGATAAATCATCATCACTCCCCAACCTTTGGTGAAACAATCGGAAACAAGTCTAGTAGGTTAAAAGGGAAAACTCAAATGACAAGGTCTCAAGTCTAGGTCAGTACATAAACAAGTTGGTCAAATCTTTGTGTCAATAGCCTATCATCCAATCAGTCCCAAATCAATCATCTGATATCATCATTTCCTAGGATACATCCTTCCTACAATGGACATCAGCATCAAGCATCAACGTAGTTTAGTCTTGGCTAACGGTATTGAAGAACATTACCTTGTTTATGTGCTTTATCTTTGTCTTTTGACTTATCTTTTTGCGCTCATTCCAATGACCTCTCAATGATGTCCCAAACGAGGGGATTTAGAGAGAAAGAAATGGGGCAATTATCATTATATTTTTATCTGTTATGCTTGTTGGATATTCTTGTAAAATAACCTTGGTCATACATGCTTTGTTTGCATGTAGGGAGGATGTTTTAGGTGTCTTGTTGACCACATAGGAAGGCTTTCCTTTCTATGTTTCATTCTGAGATGTTTGGGATATTTGAACTACATTTTGAGCAAGGTTTCGTGTGTTAGGTGTGAATAGGAGTGCTCCTATCTGATTGTCAAGTCAAAGTCCATCACACTAGGTGCAACGCCATCCTGGTTCTTTATAACTTGATGCATCGTGCCTATGTGTATTAATAAACATAAGGTAAATGGCCCTTTTAAAGTCCCAATTCCTAGTAAGAAAATCATCATCATCATCTTTTGGCTTGTTGGAGTCTCTTACTTTCTTCTATCTTCTTTCTGTGCTAACATGGTACTAGGACAGTTAGACTCAAATCATCGCCATTGCATATGTCCTTCATCCACAAATTATCAGCATAATGCATATCATATCATA
This sequence comes from Sequoia sempervirens, assembly GCA_007258455.2. NCBI lineage: Eukaryota > Viridiplantae > Streptophyta > Pinopsida > Cupressales > Cupressaceae > Sequoia > Sequoia sempervirens. The sequence goes on from VDFB02193867.1 coordinate 90,542,903, forward strand.
ACATATAGGAAACAATGACCATCTCACATGCATTGCATTTCATCATTACATAATATAGATTGGTTATTCTAAGCATCTCGTAAACCATACATTTGCATTCATTGCATAAGCATAAAGGGAACCATCACATAGGCATTATTAGCTCATATCATGTACATTGTCAAAGCATCCAATTGCATCATTACATATACATCAAATATTATTCATTTATATCTAGTACATAATCATATAACATCATATGTATAAACATTTTCATCCATGAGCGTCATATCATGACATACGTATCATTACATAGGCATTAAATGTATCATCACATAGGTGTTATAATAAAAGCATCATCACATCATATCATGTGAATCATTATTTCATCCATAAATGCATCACCATATCATACATAAGATAGATAATGAAAAAGAAAAATATTGCATGTCATACATTTTATCATCATCATCCATCAAGCATCATAAATCTATTAGTCTAAGTATTCACATATCATAACATTTGCATACATCATCATAAAAGTGCATAGAAAAGATACCGAAAAAGAAGTGCATCCATAAATCACTGCATCAAATCATATGCATCAGATAACATCATAATCGCATTGCATCATATAAGATAGAATCATTGCATCACATATGGACCATCGCATATAGAAAGTAAAAGCATCCATCATAATGCATAAATAGAATAGAACACATCACATCGAATAAAAACATCTCATATCATCTCATATATCATCAAAATAATATACACTGTCACAGTACAAGATCAAGATCAAGTATATGGTACAATCAATACAAGTACAATCGCCCATGGGGCTATCAAAAATGAGCCCATGGATCTCAAAAAGAATAATATGAGCTAGCCCTACTAGTTGCTCCCCTCGTCGCCTAGCCTCTCCCTATGCTCCTTTGGAGGCCTATACCCTGTCTGCTACAAATAATCAGGAACTTGTGCCACTCGAGGCACAACATGGTGGTAATGTACATGACAATACTCAGCCTCTCAAATGATGTCTTGGTATGCCCTCATGCATATTGTGCTCTGGGAGGAGGATGCAGCCATACTCTCTAATTGTTTCTGCCAACCCATCTCCTGTGCAGCCTATAGATCAGCAGCCTGTCGTTAGATGGCCTGGTCTCTCTCCACCATCAAGGTCAAGATCTGTTGTCTCACCTGGTCTCTCTCCATGGTCAGTGCATGTATCTACGCCTGCAGCTGTAATATCTGCCCATCTCTCGGGCCTAGCTATGGTGGTGGTTGGATGGGTGGCTAGTCCTGATGACCATCTCTCGGTGGTATATGTTGCCTATCCTGGTGATCATCCATGGGCTGATCCTAATGCCTGCCACCATCCCTCTATCCACTGTGTTGCTCTGGCTGTCGTGGAGGTGTGTCATCTCCCCTTTGACTCAACCTTTGCCACCATCCCCATCGTCATCACTATCTCTGCCTCCTCTACCTCCTCAACCTCACCCCCACCCTACGAACTAGCCTTTGGGTCTCCTATGTGGTATAAATGCTCCTGGATCCATCAATCTCACTAGCCATCAAAACCAATCCCTATATGCCTGCGTCGTGCCCGGGTCTACCTATCCCTGATCATAAATCTAAGGCCTAGCCACTAACCACATGAAGCTCTACACTGCATCTACTATCGAGATTAGCTAACCCCATGTCATCTCCCTCGTAGTATGAGTGAAGATGGCCACGTACTAGTCATTGGGATGATCCTGTGTGTCCCCAAACTAGTGAGCAACGCGATCTAGAAGATACCGCTCTATCATGGTATGCTCGCAGCCCTGCATCAATCAGTTCTACCTAGAAAAGAATAACTATTGAACATCGTCGTACCAAGCTGGTTGCCCAAGGTAAGGCCTCCAAGTGAAAATTGTCATCTCGTTGATGACCCACTGCTAGTGTCAAATGTCTACTTCCCATGTGTGCGAAAATGTCAAATCACCCCTATATCTCCAAATAACTAGATCATCTAGCTTCATATCAACTGATGTAACTCTGACAAGGCGGAGCACTGCAATATGCTCCTAAGCCCAAATGTGAAGTAATGTCACCCCTGATATAATGAACCGACCATCACATTTTGCAAACTCATGTAGATCATGGTACAGGGAGGACAACATCACTGGCCCCCAAGCAAATCACTCCCACTATCGGAGCATTTGCTCCCAAGCAAGCCCCCATCATGGGCTAAAGTATCATCCCATGAGCCCTAAGATGATCGCAACAAAAATTAGTCTGAAATATGGTACTTGGGCCCTGTACCACTCAAGCTTGATCTATCCCTTTGAGAAAATGATCTTGTCTAGGCCCATGATGTCATAGCAAGCGTCTCTCCTAGCCTCCACATCATAGATATCTCGCTCTTCATGAATGGGCAAACGTAGAATGTGCCACACGCCCTCTAGGGTCACTGTGGCCTCACCTATGGGAAGGTGGAATGACGATGTCTCACTATGCTAGCACTCCGCTAATGCAGTCATCAAGCCTAGGTGTGTCCTAATGACTGGGGCATATGCAATGTACCATAATCTAATGGCCCTTAGGTGCTCCTACAACAACTTGTGCAAACAGGGGTCCTGAGTCAATGTGCTCAAAAGGGACGATTTTTGCTCACATGAGTGGACTGGCTCCATGTCCTCCTACATCAGGAAAGTCACCATGTCAAGTTTCGTAGAAAATCGTGATCCTGTTTGAAATTTGCACAACCAAATCAGCATATGTGTCATAGTTTGAAGAGGCCAGCGGTGCTATATGGCACTGCTAGGAGCCTAAAAGTTCCAAACTCTGCCACCACAGCGCACTTTGAAAGTGTCCTAGTTTGACCCCTAAGACCTAAATTCCAAACAGGACTGTCACAACATTGTTTGCAAATGCAGTGCACTTTGAAAGCAAAACCCTAATTCTAAACTCCACCATCACGGTGCAACTGCATTAGTGGCTCAGTTTAGGCCCACGCAGCATCGATTTGAGCTTTTTAGCGGCGCTATATAGCACCGCTTGACTTCGTTGACCCCTAGACGCTAATAAATACACTCAAAAATTGAAAAACGAAGTCAAGGCAAAATGACTTACCGTTGGTTCTGTGTCGGGAAGCCTCTAGTACACTTGCATGCACTTAGAAATGTGGCGGGGAAGCATGCGTTGTACCATCTCGATCAGTGCTTAGAGCTCAAATTGTAGGGAACTCTAAATCTATTTGTGCAAATGAATTGGAAGTGGCCCCTCAAGGCCTATTTAAGCCTAAAAGTTAGGGTTTTTTTACCCTGTTTAGCCGTCTAGCTAGGGTTTTGGACCCCCTAGCCTATTTTTGCCCAACCAAAGGCCAATTTGCATCTTTTTTTTGCATTTTTGTACATTTTTGGCATTCCAGAGCCTTTCTGGACCCTTCAGGCACCTTGTCCTCTTTTTTTGTGAGATCACCCAAAAATCAAATTTTTTGTCTGATCTCTCGAGGGGGCAGTATATCAGCATGTTTCTTCTTATCGGGGCAGCAATGGGGCATTTTAAAAAAATCAATAAATTTTTGAATTTTGGTTGAGACAGGTTATTCTTTAAACCAATGCAACGAGTACTTTGCTTCAAAGAGGGGAAAAATGTAGACACAAAAAATGTACCAATCACACTTGATCCTAATTACTAACATCGCTTCATCTCGAATCATCATCTTTGCTAGTAATTTAATCAGATAGTCTGTATTTGATTAAATTCATCATATTTCATCCCTTAATTAAATAAATCAAATTTATCTAATTAAGTCATCATCTCCTATTAATTGAATAAATCAATGTTATTTAATTAACCCTATAATCTCTATTTAATTAAATAATCCATTTTATTTGATTAAATTTATAAATTCATCCTATTAAATTAAATCAATATTTATTTAATTTAATCTAACATCATCCCTCTTTAATTAAATAAATCAAAATCTTTATTTAATTAAGTCTAAATTCATATTCCTCTCACTTTGATTTAAATCAATCAAAAAATATAAATCAAATGGTCAAATCAACTGATCTCCTTTTAATTTAATCAAATCTTGATTAAATTAATCTTAATCCCCTAAATCCTCTAGATTTTGCCACTTTCTCAATAAATCATTTCTTTTGATTTAATAAATCTCCTAATTACTTTCAACATGGCATCAAAAGGGGAATATTCCTCCAAGTTTGAAAATCCCTCCAAGTGGATTTGTCCTTCCAACAAGGCATTCAATATCTCTTACATGTCCTTGTGCATTGAGCCAAGTGGCATTTAAGTCATTTCTTTCTCCCTCCAACATATCATTTCATAAATTTCAAATGCCACCTAATATCATTTATTGGCGCATTCATCAAAATGTGCTCCGCCTTTGTCCACTCACATGTTGACAAGTGGCTTAATGTTATTGGTTGGTCTTTTATCCCACATTCATCCTTTTTGCCTCATTCTCCAACATTCTCATCTATAAATAAGAGGATTTTCTTTGTATTTTGGATCCACAACTTCATGCAAAGTTATAATCTTTAGATTTTGAATTTTTCTCATCATCATTCATCCATTTTCAAGTTTTATAGCTAGGTTATGTAGGATTTTCTCCAAGCAATCATCAAGTCTTCACCAAGTCATCACAAAGCTTATAAGGGATTGGGAAAGGGCCATTTTCCACATCAAAATGGCACCAATTCCCCCATGGGATAGAGAGTTGGATCATCTAAATAGGATTTGATAGCTTCTTTCATTGTGTTCTTCATTTATTTCTTATTTTGATGTTTCTAATGAATTGCATGGGGAATTTTAGTTCTAACTTGCATATGTGACTAACATTGTGTTTGTTCTTTGGTTTGTGCAAGTCTAGGATTGGGGTTCATAGTAATTAATCTATTCCTTGAATAGAATCCATTAAAAACATTCATCATAGTAAGTGTGTAATGGAGAACCTCATAACCTTTGATTATATTGATTCAAAAAATATTGTATATAAAAAGGAGACAAAAGCATTGAAGAATGCTACTCATATATTCCCCAATTAGACTGTGTTGTTATTAGAGGGAAAACATTACAATTCTCTTCTCTAAAATGTGAGACTCATTAAACCTTAACTATCTGACCATCCTATAATTATAATTCTCGGGATCCCAAAATTAAGCTCAAAATTCCCTTTTATAGAATAAGGGAGCAAACAAGCTTCGAGCCATAAGATAGATGTCACAATTTCATTTGAAAAATTATTCACATGAATAAAAAAAATGCATGTACAACTATCTCATATAAGACAAAAAACACTTTAGTAAAGGAAAAATTATTGTTGAAACCATTGCAAAAGTTGAGGCTGATATTAATCATGTAACTCACGCTACTCATTATACTACTCTAACCATGAATTGTAGGAATCTTCTGATAGCCACTTGAAATTCAAAAAATTTTACACCTTGTTAATATGGACATTGTACTTAGCATCCATAACTTCCCTATTTTATTTGACAAAATTGTCCAGACTAGACTCTAATTTTATCAATTCAATAATAGAATTATTCAATAAAGCCATGTTTGGCTTTCCACAAGTGCAAATGAAGGAACACATTGTTGGGATGACATTCCAAAATTCACTTTCCCAAACATCGAGAGGCTTGATTATTCCAAAATTATCCAAAATGTTAGGCATCACCCCCTCTTCCAATGTCTCAAACATCTTCAATTTATTTTTTAGCTACAAATCTAAGCTAGATTGAAAATTTTAAATCTCTCTCACTAATCCAATTGCTTCATTGTTCTTTGCAATTTTTTTGGGAGTATTATTGTCAAATTTAGACAACTTAACAATCACTTCCATTGAGGTTGTTCTACAAATTTAAGTGTAGACACTGAAAAATGTCCTAAACCTATGAACCCACATTTTCATATCAATTCCTCCTTCTACTTGCATAATTAAATAATTTTAATTATTTATTTATCTTTTAAGGTCATATTCATCTATTAATTAAATAATTCTTAATTATTTAATTAATGTATTTTCTCTTTATTCCTCCCTTAATTAATTGAATTAAATATGTCACTAAATAATTTGTTCCCATATAATTAAATAAATTTCTATTTATTTTCCATTTTTCTACTATAATTAAATAATTATTTCAATTATTTAATTATTCATTAGCTTTTTCTTCCATAATTAAATAAATTTTATTTATTCAATTATTTTCCACCTTTCCCTCCAATATTAAATAATCATTTTAATTATTTAATATTATGTATTTTTCCTCCACTTTTAAATTAAATTGTTATTTGAATTAAAAGTCAACCTGTCACATGTCTTCTATAATTAAATAATGTTTTCATTATTTAATTATTCACTTTCCCTCCTATATTAAATAATTTTATAATTATTTAATTTTCTCCAACAACCTCTTTTTAGGTGCCAACCTCTTTATCCATGTCATTCTTATCTCTTCATGTCTCATTTAATTTCAGACCTTGATTGAATTATTTTATAATTCATTCTTAGCCATTCATTTCTTGTCATTTCCCTAATTTTTCCCTAACCCTATTCCATACTACATCTTTCATTCTTGGCCATTTATTAATACATCTTATTGACATTCAATCTCATCCCTTCATTCAAAGTTGTCTTTTCTATAAAAGACCTTTATCCTTGTCATTTTGACATCTACACTCTATCTACATCTAGACATCAACATATTTTAGGCTCATGTCATGTTGCAAGAATCATGAGCAACCATATTCAAATCTTCAACAATTCAACATACTACATTCAATCTTTTGAGGTTTGCATTACATTTGATTTGATTTAAATTATGTTTTATGTATATTTCTATATTTATACATTTTACATGCATACATTTTGGTGAACCTGAAATGAACCCCCTAACTGATTTTTGGCTCAATACTTTGACAAATTTTGAGGAATTTTGGAGTTGGATCCTTTTTTCTAGGTTTTGTTAGCTTTTTGTTGTAGGTTTTGCATCATTTTTGGATAAAACCCTAGTTTTCAAATATTTGACCATATCTCTCAAATGGCTACAATTTTTTCACAAATTTTTTTTTGTAGGTTGGGGACAATATCAAAAGCTTTCAATCCAAAAATCAATTTTTTTGGATCTATTTTTTAATTATTTTTCATGAAAAATTAATTTTGATAGAAAAATAGTGAATTTTTTGGATTTGTTTATATTTCTGGAAATCTCTCTGAATTCTAATGAGGGTCTATTCTTTATCTTTTTAATTTTGATAAAAATTAATTCAAAAAAATCAAATCTTTAAAATTAGGGTTTTTAATAAATCTACTCTATAGGGCACAAATTAAAGAATTTTTAGAAATTTTTTTATTTTCAGAAAGCTCTTGAAATTTTAGTGGGGTTTTGTTCTTTGAAGATTTATTTTTGAGCTTAAAATAATTATTAAAAATAAAACCTTTGTTTGGTAGGGTTTTAAGCTAACACTCTAATATTAGTGGTCAATTATCTTGTTAGGGTTTTGTCTTTGTTGTTGGTTTTTTTAATGTGCAAAAAATAAAAACTCCTCAAAATTCAAATTAGATCAAGTGGAAAAAAAATTGGACCTAAAGAAAATCTAGGTGCACACTTTTCAACTCATATCTTTATCTTAGTCTTGTTTACAACATCACATTTCAATTTGGATCTAAAAAGAATAAGTGTCTTCTCAACATCACACCTTCAATTTGGCCTTAAAAAGAGAAAGTGTCTTCTCAAAATCATACTTTCTATTTGGGCTTAAAAATAATAAGTTCTTGCATTGCTTGGTGACCTTGTTTGTTCTTGGAGGTGTGTATGCTCTTCCCTCGCATTTCCATATGATCTTTGGAATCAAAAACACTCTTCAACACTCTCATTTTCACATCACACATTTCAATTTCTAAGGTTAATGAACATTGCTTGTCTGATCAAATACATGTGTATGCTCTCTCTTTGCATTATCATATTATCTTGGAGATCAAAAGCATTATTTGCATCAATTTTGTGTAACCTTCTTAGGGGGGCTGCCTAGAGAAGTGATCACTCTAGGGGATGACCTCAACTCTAGTGTTTTGTTTGAGTATAAATAGTGGGGGATGAATCTAAAGACATGACTCTTGGAAGTAGAATCTTTTCAATCTTGGTTAAGCCCCAAAGAAATGTATACCTTTGGGAAGTAAAGGTGGAGTGTGGGTTACCCTCTCCTCCCAGTTTTTTTGCATTATTCTCCTTTCAAATTCATGAAATTGGGCCTCGCATACCCACAAGGTATATAGAGGACATCCCTAGAACCTTGTGCATCCTAGTTTAAGACCATTGTCCAATCTACCCACTTGAATAATTGATATTATTGTTCTTGTGCTTGGAAGTGTCTTCTTATCATAATCATTTTCATTACATCTTGCATCAAATATTTTCTTGTGTGTGTGAATGTGTATTCAAGATTTAAATCTTAATCAAGCAAGAAAGAAAACTAAAAAAATCCAAAATCCAAAAACATTAGAAATATTTCAAAAACAAGCAAATCTAGGTGTCCTCCAAGTCAAGCTATCCACATCATCTCCAAGTCAAACTTCTCATCCTCAATCTCTATCATAATCATTCCTCATCATCCTAGTCAACCAAGTCAACCCAATCATCTCGTCCTAGTCATCATAATCATTCCTCAGCATCCTAGTCCCCATTCCCCATCCTAATCATCCTATCCTAGTCATCCAAGTCAAATCAATTATCCCATCCTAGTCATCATAACCATCCATCATCTCATCCCAATCACCTCACCCTAACCAATCCTTTCCATCCTAATCATCTCATTCTATCATAATTATCACTTCTCATCTTAATTCCTCTTAATCATTTTAATCACCTCCATAATCACTCTAACCTTTCACAATCATCCCAATTATCCCTTCTAATCCAATTCATCCTTCATCTTATCTTAATCATTTATTTCCATTTCAATCATTACATCCCTAATCATCATAGTTATCTCCTTTCAATCATTTCATCTTAATCATCCTCTTCCATCATTATCATCATTCTTCATCCTAATTATCCTCCTAAGCATTCTAATCATCCATTTTCATCCTAATCACCCCCCTCCGTCCTAATCACATTTCATCATAATCATCTCCCCCTTCATCCTAATCATCTCCCTAATATTTCTATTTATCCATCTTATCCTAATAATAGCCAATCATATAATTCAAATCATCCCAAGTATCTCAATCATCCATATCAATTCTTAATCCATCACTTAATACCCTAAGCTTAATTAGTTTGTCTAATAGAGGTCCTAATAATTATCATAAATACCCTCCATAATCCACATCAAAATATTTCTTTCCTAATCCATTATCATCCTTTACACCATCCAAGCCACCATTGAAACTTATACCCAAGTCATGTCACCCTCCATGTCATCCTTTTCATCCATTGACAAGGGAAACCAAAATGTCCTCCATGTTCAACCAACACCCTTCCCTAACCATATCTTATGCACTTCAATCCTAGTCAACGCATCATCAAGCTAAAAATCACCATCAAAGGACCACCAAAAATCACCATCAAAGGGCCACCAAAAAATTACCATCAAAGGACCATCAAAATTCACCCTCAAAGGAGTACAAGAATCCATGCAAAATCCTACTTCACAAGATGGTAATCCTAGCCTTCTACTTCCACCCACTTCCACCTCATCCATCCCATGTTTATCCACCTCATCCATTTCATATTTTTTCACCTTTATAGCACCTACACAAATTCATCCATGTTACTCACTTGACCTCATTGATCCAAAGCATGTCATCATAGATCCCTCTTTATGTCAAGATCAAGATACTCCTTCTTGTGATCTCATTCCATATCATGATCCTATCCTTAAGTCCATCCAAGAGATCCTTCTAGATAACCATGGCATCCAAGATAATCCTATCTTTGATCAAGATCCTAGCTTTGATAGGGATCCTACCACTGATCAAGAAATCCAAAATGATCCCCTTTCATATCAAGATAAATCCATCCCTTCCATACCACCTCATGATCCAAGTCCTCAACTCCATGCCATAATCCTAGTCCATCAACTCTATTTCATGATCCTATACCATCTCATAATCTTAGCATATCCAACCCATTTGATGATCTTAGCATATCCACCTCATATCATGATCCTATCATACTACCTCCATGGTATGACCCTAGTCCATCACAAGAACAAAGCTTTCCATACATTACTCCCATGCAATTATCCCCTTCCTCTAAGTCAAGATCAAAGAATCCCTTCATCTCCATGTCATGATCCCCTTCCATCTCATAACCAAGAGAAAACTATACCATCTACCCCATCCCATGATCTTACCTTAAGTCAAGATCAAAGAACCCCTTTCACCTTCATGTCATGATCCAAATCCTCCACAAGATCCCATCACCCATATCCAATATACCCATGAATTCCCTACTTATCAATTGGGTCCCTCCACATTCATCCAAGTTGGTTTCATCCAAGAACATATAATTCCTTCCATACCATACCCTCCTCAAAATGGACTTGCATCTTGTTTTCAAAGTAATAAGTATCCCATTGGAAAAAGGATTTGTCAAAAAATGCATTATCAAGACAAATGGTTAAGCCTACATGAGCAAGGCATATTAGAACCCATCCAAATCCAAGAAAATCCTAATTATCATGGCCTTGTCTACAAGTCTCTAGATGTTGGCACTCCTTCCACCCATCCTAAATCCAAAATCCCTCCCCTTAAATCCATTTTGGGTCCCTATGTCCCAAAACAAATTCTCCATCCCCTCCATCCATCTTGGGTCCTTTCATTCCACCACCTATCACTCCTACTCTAAAATTCCATTGTCCTCTTTATCCATCACCTCATATCCCTAATCAAGATCAAAAAAGGTACACACCCTTGTACCTTTTCCAATATACTTACACCAAACCATCCATAATAAATCCACATCATTCATATCCATCCACCAATCCCATTGCTCTTGGAAGCAATTTGGATGCAAAATCTCAAATGCATAAAGCCAAAAATCCACAAAAATTAAAGGATCAACATGTCCCATCAAAAATACATGCAAAAAAAATAAAAATATGATCAAAAATCAAAAATCCAAATCCCAAAGGCCACAAAGGCCCATGAAGCAAAAATCAAAGTCAAAAACCATGTGGATTCCAAAAATACTCATAGAATCAATGCATCCCAAAGAAAAATCAAAATTGGCATCCAAACTTGGTTATCCAAAAGCTTCATCCAATTCTACGTCCTTCACCCCATCTAATAACCCTTCACCTCCATCCATTTTAGGTCCTTACATCCCAAAATCCACATCCACTCCATATAAATCTCCAATTACAAAATCCACTTCTCTTCCACAACTCCACCACCCTTCAAGGTGTGTGCCAACGATGATCTTGCCAACATTTCCATCCACTCATCTACAAGTCTTCCATTTCATCCTTCCATCCCTCTTATCCAATCCTTTTCATAAATCCATATCCCTTTCCATCTTACCATCCATTTCATCACCCTTACCATCATTATACCAAAGTCTATAAACATAACTCCCATTTTCCATGATCTAATGGAGTACATCTTCAAGGGATACCATCCATGGAGATAGATTCTTGAGTCCTTCCTTCCTATCCCTACCATGCATCCACCATCTTCCAAATTCACTTAGCCATATCCTTATCCTTCTCCATCCATCCTATTATCAAAAAAAAAAAGAAAAAAAAAGAGGAAAGCAAAAAAGGAAGAAAAACTGAAAAATAAAAAAGTAAAGAGAAATCATTCATCCAATGGTGAAAACTACTTCTTGTGACACCTTGGATAAGTACCATGATGAAAACATGGAAAATAGGCATCATGTGTAATTCATTGCCCTCTTTCACTCTACACTTGGGGGCAAGTTTCATCCTTGTTATCCTACTTATCACACTCCCCCTTTATCCCTCATGTCCTATCCATTATCCTACTTACATTCATCGCCCCTTTTCCCTCCTTTGATCTTGAAAAGGCTAAGGATCTTCATATACAACATGCATTATATCTTTCTATCCTTCTTATCCTATCCATATCATTCATTCCATAACCCCATCCTATCCAAATCCATTTTCCCTTCCCATATTTTATCTTGATGAAGAGCCTAGGGGTCAAATATCAATGCATACAAATCATATCCACTTGATCTTGATCATCCTATCCATATCCTCCATCATGTATCCCCTATCCCACTTTCATCCTCATATCCTATCTCATTCCTCCCCTCTTTTCACCCTTGATCTTGATAAGGCTAGGGGAAAAATATACATGCATGCTTTGGACAATGCCAGCCTTACTTCATCTACCATTCATGTCCTTTATGCACTATCCTTTTGTATCATACATCACTTATCATCTTCCATACATGATTGCACTACCTTTGGTGTGGGGCATCTTAGTCCTTTGAAACTAGTCCTTGGAGCTCCATCTTCCTATTATCCATCCACCATCATCCTATCTCCCATCATCATCCTATTATCCAAAGTCCTCTCTCCTATCCATGGAATTCCTTCATCCTTCCCTCCTTTACCATGTCTTATTCCTCCCTTGTCATTGGATCCCATTCAATCCTCCATTATCCAATCTTATCTTATCCAATCCATTTATCCTCTATCCATCCCCCAACCATCCCAAACTAGTCCATCCAAATGCAATCAATTGTAATCCATGCAATCCAATCTTGCCACCTAGCACATCATTCAAAACATTTCTTGGCTTTGTTTCTAGCCTTGTTGTGAACCATGATCCTTTAGTCATATTATCTTCATAGGGATATGTCTTTCCCAATTGTCACGTTGTTTCGAGATGTGTCCTTCCCATGTCAAACAATGTCATCATCGTCATCAATCAATCTATCAATTGGTTTTTAGCTTCTCTTGGAGCATAGTCCTTGTTTTCTTTTGGTTTGATGTGCATGCTTGCTTTTTGCTTATTTGTTTTATCATTGTTTTCATTTATCATGGTCTTTGCATTCTATTGTCACAAGGGCATCATGGTCTTCCATATCATGGTGTTACAGGGAATATGTTTGCACTTGACCTTTTTGATCATGTACTTGGCACATTGGCATCCTGGTTCCTTATACCTTGGTGCATGATTTCAAGTACAATATCAAATATAGGTTGATCATATCATTGTATCATGATGATCCTCCATCCTCCCTCTCCATCCATACTTCCATCATCCTTATCTATTTTCTTCTTTCCTTTTATCCTTCATCCTTTAAGTCCCCTCATCTATTTCAAGAGCACAATCGTGTTCTTTGAGCCCACATGTCCTCTTGAGGGGGCATACCACTACCTCCTCATCCTTCCTCATCCTCGCTAGTGATTCGAGCATCATGCTTCTAGTCCTATCCCCTTTCCTACCTTTTATGTTTTATTCTTTGAAATGATGTTATTTCTCTTAGTCACAACATCATCTCAAAGAGGGGAAAAATGTAGACACTGAAAAATGTCCTAAACATACGAACCCACATTTTCATATCAATTCCTCCTTCTACTTGCATAATTAAATAATTTTAATTATTTCATTATCTTTTAAGGTCATATTCATCTATTAATTAAATAATTCTTAATTATTTAATTAATTCATTTTCTCCTTATTCCTCCCTTGATTAATTAAATTAAAATGTCACTGAATAATCCTTTCCCCTATAATTAAATAAATTCATCTTTATTTAATTACTCATTTTCCATTTTTCTACTATAATTAAATAATTATTTTAATTGTTTAATTATTCATTAGCTTTTTCTTCCATAATTAAATAAATTTTATTTATTCAATTATTTTCCACCTTTCCCTCCAATATTAAATAATTATTTTAATTATTTAATATTTTGTCCTTCTCCTCCACTTTTAAATTAAATTGTTATTTAAATTAAAAGTCAACTTGTCGCGTGTCTTCTATAATTAAATAATGTTTTCATTATTTAATTATTCACTTTCCCTCCTAAATTAAATAATTTTATAATTATTTAATTTTCTCCAACAACCTTTTTTTATGTGACAACCTCTTTATCCATGTCATTCTTATCTCTTCATGTCTCATTTAATTTTAGACCTTGATTGAATTATTTTATAATTCAATGTTAGCCATGATTCATTTCTTGTCATTGCCTTAATTTTTCCCTAACCCTATTCCATAGTACATCTTTCATTCTTGGCCATTGATTAAGACATCTTACTGACATTCAATCTCAGCCCTTCATTCAAAATTGTCTTTTCTATAAAAGACCTTTATCCTTGTCATTTTGACATCTACACTCTATCTACATCTAGACATCAACATATTTTAGGCTAATGTCATGTTGCAATAATCATGAGCAACCACATTCAAATATTCAACAAGTCAACATACTGCATTCAATCTTTTGAAGTTTGCATTATATTTGGTTTGATTTAAATTATGTTTTATGCATATTTATATTCCTATCCATTTTACATGCATACACTAAGTACTTTGATTTGCTTGTAGGGCCACAAGTTGTTGTGTATGCTTAATGAAATAATTTTTAAAATTATTATATCCACCACATGCATCCTCCAATCTATGTAGAATGTTTGACATCTATGGACAAGAATACTATCAATTATATATGTGGTCACCTTTTGTATTTTATTCTTGGCTGCCTTTTCAAACTCCTTGCTCTACTTCAGTTCCTCCTTCAATTCTTTTATTCTTAAATACAAATTCTCTCGATCCTAAGATGAGAATTCACTTGATCCTAATTGAGGGGTAGAAGGAGGAGCATCCAAAATTTGGGGAGGTGGTAGCTGAGATACCAACTTATTATATTCTAAAACTAATTTATGGTGAACTTTCTACAGCTTATAATAATCTTGGACTACATATTTTTAGCCGCTACTTCATTAAATAGGTTTGTACTAACCATCAGGGATGCAACTTGAGAAAGAGAAGTATGAGTTAATATTTTCACAATCAAATCCCCAAATAGCTCATTAACATTTACCTGAGGCTTATTATTAGTTTGAGTAATTAACCAAATGGCCAAGGTTTCATATTTGGTGCTTAAATATGATCCAGAGTATAATTCTTTAACTTGCTCATCAGATGTTAAAACTTCTTCTCCAGTTTCTTGTCTTCTTCTTGTACATCTAATGCAATAGCAGATGAAATATCCCAGTTGGGAAAAAGCAAGCACCCACTATCTTTAATAATTCATCTCCCCTCATTTAGGGAAATGTTCTTTAAATTGAATTCCACCTTTTCAGTGACTTCTTTGGTTATATTTTTCATTTCCTCTTTTATGCTTTCTCCCTTCCTCTTGTTCAACTCTACAATGAATTCAACTGACTTATTTTTATCAAGAAATCCTTGAATTCCCTGGATTTCACAAAATCATCATATAACATGAATTGATTGCAATCTAAAGCCCTAATATCATTAATTACATCATGCTCACTCATTAAATTAATCATCATTCTATTATGGGGTGGGTCATCTAATAGGGATCTCTAAGGAGAAGGAAAATTTTGGTTTACTTCATCATCATTAGGATCATTTTCAACTACATCTTCAACTCCAATGAAATAATCTACCAAAGGTTGTATGCCACTTGTTCTAATTTGAGGTACCTTTGGTGGTGCACTTGAATTTGAAAGCATTGCCTCTTGTTGAACAGACTATTCAACCTCTTCTTCTCTTGGCCTTTCCTCAACAACTGCAGGAATTATCACTAGTATGGGTGCACCCCCTATAGTATCAATATTGTAGAATTTGATAATCCAACCTCACATATCCCAATGAACACCTGCAACAAAATAACATGTCACCAAAAGAGATCAAGAGACATAAGAATAGTGCTTTGCAGACATGAAGCAAAATATGCATTACCCGAGAAGATTAATAATTACAAAGAGATCAATCCTTAAGAAAGGAGATCAAAACCTAAAGTGAGAACCCTATGAGAGGATTAAATTAGCATGTGAAAAGTGTCAATATCATAATGAACAAGACAACATGACTAATTTAATAATACATAAATAAAGATTCCTAAGTTTAGCTTAAGTGAAATAAAGTAAAGGTGACTTAATTAATTAATCAACATGATTAAATTAATCAAGTAAACAACCTATTACTCTAACAACCCCACTTAAGATGAACTTAGGGAGAAGCTAAGAAACTAAGGATAGATGCATGAAAGAAAAGATGGGTCCCAACAACTAAGGATAGATGAGGTACCCATGTACAAATGTAAAAGATCTCTCACAACAGGAGAAAAGGAGAAAATCTCATGGGAAAAACTCCTCTCCAAAAGAGAGAAATACAAGTGAAGGTCTAAGAAGCCTCCAAATAAGAGTGAAGGATGAAGAAGCCTCCAATCAAGAAAAAATTGTCCCAAAATATAGGAACAAAGGATGAACATAGAAAACATCACTAAAGCATGAAGAAGTTGCAAACACTATTGTAGAATGACTGTTGAAATTCTAAAAGAAGGAATGCAAGAGTGTCTGTATGGTAAGTGATCCATCTCACCAAAATGCATGGGTAACTAGCCGCTACATCCACCTAGTATGTATAAGAACAAATATTGTATACATAGCTCACTCCAACATGAAACCAAAGAAGCATTAACACCAATAGTAGAAACCCCCCCATAATGCTGAAAAAGGGAGAGGTATGATAGCTACACTAAAAATGAATGTCAAAAAATAGTACATGAAGGGAAACCAAGAACATCTAAAGGTGCAATCATGAAATTACAATCAGATACAAAGGATGTGAAAATAAAAATCACATATGCATGAGAAAGGTATGAAGACAAAAAAAGGAAAAAATAAACCCCCATGGCAATTTATATCATAGTGCGAGTACAAAAAGGCATAAAGTGATGTGCAAGAATCCCAATACTACACATACAAAGGTAAGGCACTTTATTTCAGTGCATTTACAATGATAAATACATGCAATGTGAGTCCATAAGATCCAAAAGGGAAAACAACTGAGAAGAAGGACTTCTGAAAAAATATCAAATATTAAATCTCAAAACCACCTATACCACTGTGAAGATCTCTAAAAAATCTTTCCAATGATATCTCATTTTCCCATTTATGACATCATATGCAAAACAGAAACCTTAGAAAACACTGAAGGAAACCTTAGAAAAGAAGATCTGAATTTGAATAGAAATAACAAAAACCTAAAAAAATCTCCAAAAAATACCTACACCATTAGAAATTACTCTGAATCCTCTTTCTAATGATATCTCGTTTGCCCGATTTCGACACCATGGGAAAAAGTTATGGCCTCTAGAAGAAAATAGCTCCCAAAGTGAAAAAAACACAATATGTGGCATTAAAATTCACGGCCATATGACTGTCACAGCAAAACTGCAAGCCTAAATTTCACGGCCGAATGGTTGTCGGCACATTTTTACAATTTCGCTTATTGAAAGAAATTTGTTTCTAAAAAAAACCAATAAAAAAAAT
The DNA here is from genome assembly GCA_007258455.2 of Sequoia sempervirens. Lineage (NCBI taxonomy): Eukaryota > Viridiplantae > Streptophyta > Pinopsida > Cupressales > Cupressaceae > Sequoia > Sequoia sempervirens. The sequence goes on from VDFB02193867.1 coordinate 90,560,403, forward strand.
ATTACAATTTTTTTTTTTAAATTACAATAATAGATTTTTTTAATAATTTTTTTTTTTAATAATGGGTTTTCCCCATAAGACACATGTATATTGCGTAGGTACGGACCTACACAATACTTGCGTAGGTACTATGTCCCTTTTAGACTTTTTTTAAAACCAATTTTTTTTTCAAAAAAGCTTTTAAAAAAAAAATTAAAGCTTTTTAGAAAACACAATTTATTTATTTTACGATTAAAATTCTGCAAATTTTTTTTTGTAGAAAAAAATAAATAATTTTTTTTAACAAAATTTTTACCTCGAGATGCATGCAAGAGGTCGTACAGCCCCTACCAAGTAAAAAATATTTACCCCAGGGTGATTTGCTCTAAAATTGACAAATTATATATGGAAATAGGGGTTTTTGGGCCTTCTGAGCATAATGGTGAGGTCCGTTTGGGCTCAAAACACTCCAAAAAATTAGGCACCACCTAGATCTAGCAAAAAAACCCTTTCTTCAAATTCTCACAGATCTGACAAATGGAAGCCAATTTTGACAAAACAAAGGTCAAGCTTGACTATTCCGGTAGCTATGGATTCAATGGAGAGGTTTGATTTGACCTTAGATGCACTGTAAAATTGCTTCAAGGAAAGATCTCATAAAAAGGGAACAAGAAGCTTGTAGATCTAGAGCTCTGATACTATGTATAAGTTGATAATCCAACCTCACAAATTCCAATGAACACCTGCAAGAAAATAACTTGTCAACAAAGGAGATCAAGAGACACAAGAATAGTGCTCTGCAAACATGAAGTAAAAGATGCATTACTTGGGAAGATTAATAATTACAAAGAGATCAATCCTTAAGAAAGGAGATCAAAACCTAATGTGAGAACCTTAGGAGAGGATTAAATTATCATGTGACAAGTGTCAATATTATAATGAACGAGACAACATGACTAATTTAATAATACATAAATAAAGATTCCTAAGTTTAGCTTAAGTGAAATAAAGTAAATGTGACTTAATTAATTAATCAATGTGATTAAATTAATCAAGTAAAAAACCTATTACTCTAACACCCCCCTTAAGATGAACTTAGGGAGAAGCTAAGAAACTAAGGATAGATGAATGAAAACAAATATGGGTCCCGACAACTAAGGCTAGATGAGGTACCCATGTACAAATGTAAAATATCTCTCACGACAAGAGAAAAGGAGAAAACCTCATGGGAAAAAATCCTCTCCAAAAGAGAGAAATACAAGTGAAGGTATAAGAATCCTCCAAACAAGAGTGAAGGATGAAGCCTCCAATCAAGAAGAAATTGTCCCAAAATATAGGAACAAAGGATGAACATGGAAAACATCACTAAAGTATGAAGAAGCTGCAAACATTATTGTAGAATGATTGTTGAAATGTTGAAAGAAGGAATGCAAGAGTGTCCATATGTAAGTGATCCATCTCACCAAAATGCATGGGTAACTAGTTGTTGCATCCGCCTAGTACATAGGAACAAATATTGTATACATAGCTCACTTCAACGCGAAACCAAAGAAGTATTAACACCAACAGTAGAGACCCCCCATAATGCTGAAAAGGGAGAGGTATGATAGTTACATTGAAACTAAATGCCAAAAAGTAGTAAATGAAGAGGAACCAAGAACATCTGAAGGTGCAATCATGAAAGTACAAGCAGATAGAAAGGATGTGAAAATAAAAGTCACATACGCATGAGAAAGGTATGAAGGAAAACAAAGGAAAACATCAACCCCCATGGCACTTTATATCATAGTGTGAGTACAACAAGGCATAAAGTGATGTAAAAGAATCCCAATACTACACATACAAAGCTAAGGAACTTTATTTCAGTGCATTTACAGATGATAAATACATGCAATGTGAGCCCATAAGGTCCAAAAAGGAAAATGGTTGAGAAGAAGGATTTTTGGAAAAAATAAAAATCAAATCTTGAAACCACCTACACCACTTTGAAGAGCTTGGAATAATCTTTCTGACGATATCTTGTTTTCCCATTTTCGACATTGTATGCAAAAGTTACGCTGAAAACACTGAAGGCAACCTTAAAAAAGAAGATCTGACTTTGACTAGAAATAACTGAGACCTGAAAAAAAAATCTCCAAAAAATTCCAACACCACTAGAAATTACTCTGAATCCTCTTTCTGACGATATCTTGTTTGCCTGATTTCAACACCGTAGACAAAAGTTATGGCCTCCGAAAGAAAACAACTCCCAAAGTGCAAAAAACACAATATATGACATTAAATTTGACAGTCATATGACTGTCGCAGCAAAACTATGAGCCTAAATTTGATGGCCAAATGGTCATCAACGTATTTCTACAATTTGGCTTATTGAAAAAAAATTGTTTCTTAAAAAAAAATAAAAAAATATTACAATATTTTGTTTAATAATTTTTTATTTTTTTAAATTACAATAAAATATTTTTTTAATAAATTCAAAAAAATAATAATAATGGGTTTTCCCATAGGATGCATGTATACTGTGTAGGTATGAACCTGCACAATACTTGCACAAGTACCTTGTCCCTTTTTGACTTTTTTTAAAACCAATTTCTTTTTCAATAAAGCTTTTATAAAAAAATTTAAAGCTTTTTAAAAAACAAAAAAAAAATTCTACAATGAATTTTTTTTTTTCATAAAATTTTTACCTCAAGATGCGTGCAGCAGGCCGTACAACCCCTATCAAGTAAAAATATTTACCCCAGGGTGACCTGCTCTAAAATTGATAAATTATATATGGAAATAGGGGTTTTTGGGCCTTCTCAACACAATGGTGAGGTCCGTTTGGGCTCAAAACACTCTGAAAAATCAAGCACCCCCTAGATCTAGCAAAAAAATTCTTTCTTCAAATCTTCACAAATCTAACAAATGGAAGCCAATTTTGACAAAACAAAGGTCAATCTTGACTATTTCGACAGCTCTAGATTCAATGGAGAGGCCTGATTTGACCCTAGATGCACTGTAAATTTGCTTCAAGGCAAGATCTCACAAAAAGGGAATAAGAAGCTTGCAGATCTATAGCTCTATACCATGTATAAGTTGATAATCCAACCTCACAAATCCCAATGAACACCTGCAAGAAAATAACTTGTCACTAAAAGAGATCAAGAGACACAAGAATGGTGCTCTGCAAATATGAAGCAAAAGATGCATTACTCGAGAAGATTAATAATTACAAAGAGATCAATCCTTAAGAAATGAGATCAAAACCTAATGTGAGAACCTTAGGAGAGGATTAAATTAGCATGTGACAAGTGTCAATATCATAATGAATGAGACAATATGACTAATTTAATAATGGATAAATAAATATTCCTAAGTTTAGCTTAAGTGAAATAAAGTAAATGTGACTTAATTAATTAATCAACATAATTAAATTAATCAAGTAAACAACCTATTACTCTAACACTCCCCCTTAAGATGAACTTAGGGAGAAGCTAAGGAACTAAGGATAGATGCATGAAAGCAAAGATGGGTCCCGACAACTAAGGCCAAATGAAGTACCCATGTACAAATGTAAAAGATCTCTCACAATAGGAGAAAAGGAGAAAACCTTGTGGGAAAAACTCCTCTCCAAAAGAGAGAAATACAAGTGAAGGTCTAAGAAGCCTCCAAATAAGAGTGAAGGATGAAGAAGCCTCCAATCAAGAAGAAATTGTCCCAAAAGATAGGAACAAAGGATGAACATGGAAAACATCACTAAAGCATGAAGAAGTTGCAAACACTATTGTAGAATGACTGTTGAAATGTTGAAAGAATGAATGCAAGAGTGTTCATATGGTAAGTGATCCATCTCACCAAAATGCATGGGTAACCAGTTATTGCATCCACCTAGTACATAGGAACAAATACTGTATACATAGCTCACTCCAACGCGAAACTAAAGAAGCATTAACACCAATAGTAGAAACCCCCCCATAATGCTGAAAAGGGAGAGGTATGACAGTTACATTGAAACTGAATGCCAAAAATTAGTACATGAAGAGGAACCAAGAACATCTGAAGGTGCAATCATGAAAGTACAAGTAGATAGAAAAGATGTGAAAACAAAAGTCACATATGCATGAGAAAGGTATGAAGGAAAACAAAGGAAAAAATCAACCCCCATGGCACTTTGTATCATAGTGCGCATAGAACAAGGCATAAACTGATGTGTAAGAATCTCAATACTACACATACAAAGCTAAGGCACTTTATTTCAATGCATTTACAGATGATAAATACAAGCAATGTGAGCCCATAAGGTCCAAAAAGGAAAACGGCTGAGAAGAAGGATTTCTGGAAAAATTCAAAAATCAAATCTTGAAACCACCTACACCACTACGAAGATCTCGTAACAATCTTTCCGACGATATCTCGTTTTCCCATTTTCGACATCGTATGCAAAAATTACGCTGAAAATACTAAAGGCAACTTTAGAAAGAAGATCTGACTTTGACTAGAAATAACAGAGACCTAAAAAAAAAATTCCAAAAAATACCTACACCACTAGAAAGTACTTTGAATCCTCTTTCTAACGATATCTTGTTTTCCCGATTTTGACACTATGGACGAAAGTTATGGCCCTCAGAAGAAAACAGCTCCTAAAGTGCAAAAAACACAATATGCAACATTAGATTTGACGGCCATATGACTATTGAAGCAAAACTACGAGCCTAAATTTGATGGCCAAATGGCCGTCGGCGCATTTTTACAATTTGGTTTATTGAAAAAAAATTGTTTCTTAAACAAAACAATAAAAAAAATATTACAATATATTCTTTTTATATATATTTTTTAAATTACAATAAAATATTTTTTTAATAAATTTAAAAAATAATAATAATGGGTTTTCCCCATAGGACGCATGTATACTGCGTAGGTACCTTGTCCCTTTTTTACTTTTTTAAAACCATTTTTTTTCTAAAAAGCTTTTAAAAAAAAAAATTAAACATTTTGAAAAAACACAATTTTCTTTTTTACAATTAAAATTTTGAAGAAAAAAAATTTAAAAGAAAAATTCACGATATTTTTTACCTCGAGATGAGTGTAGGAGGTCGTACAGCCCCTATCAAGTAAAAAAAAAATTTACTCCTGAGTGACCTAATCCAAAATTGACAAATTATATATGGAAATAGGGGTTTTTGGGCCTTCTCAGCACAATGGTGAGGTTTGTTTGGGCTCAAAACACTTCAAAAAATCAGGCACCCCCTAGATCTAGTAAAAAAACTCGTTTTTCAAATCCTCATAGATCTGACAAATGGAAGCCAATTTTGACAAAACAAAGGTCAAGCTTGACTATTTCGACAACTCTGGATTCAATGGAGAGGTCTGATTTGACCCTAGATGCACTATAAAATTGTTTCAAGGCAAGATCTCACAAAAAAGGAACGAGAAGCTTGTAGATCTGGAGCTTTGATACCATGTAGAAGTTGATAATCCAACCTCACAAATCCCAATGAACACCTGCAAGAAAATAACCTGTCACCAAAGGAGATCAAGAGACACAAGAATAGTGCTTTGCAAGCATGAAGCAAAAGATGCATTACTCGAGAAGATTATTAATTACAAAGAGATCAATCCTTAAGAAAGGAGATCAAAACCTAAAGTGAGAACCCTAGGAGATGATTAAATTAGCATGTGACAAGTGTCAAGATCATAATGAATGAGACAACATGACTAATTTAATAATGCATAAATAAAGATTCCTAAGTTTAGCCTAAGTGAAATAAAGTAAAGGTGACTTAATTAATTAATCAACATGATTAAATTAATCAAGTAAACAACCTATTACTCTAACACAAAACCACGTGCCATAGGATCAAACAACAAACTAATACGCCTTCCATGCAAGAGATTTGCAAACAAGAATTGCTATATTCTTCAACAAGAAAAAGCTATAGAAGCAAGAGACTTTCAAGAAGATATGAAAGGTCCAAATATTCTCCATGAAGTAATTACAATGAGGGTTGAATGCTTATAAGAGAAAATCCCTAAATGAGAAAGGGATCAGATCATGACAAGTGTCAACATCACATGAGATGAAACATAATGATCTAATAATAGCTCAACTAATAAAGAATTCCTAAGTTTAGCTAAAGTGTGTGAGAATAAATTAAACTAATAATCAATTAAAGATTAATTAATTATTAGCTAATGTATGATAACTCTAACACCCCCCCTTAAGATGAACTTAGGGAGTAGCTAAAAACCCTAAAAATAATGCAAGATGGGTCCTGAAAAACAAGGCCAAGTAAGGTACCCGTGTACAAATAGAAAATCTCTATAATGTGGAGAAATAGAGAAAACTTCATGGGAAAAACTTTACTCCAAAAAGAGATGAAAGCCAAGTGAAGGACTAAAGAAGCCTCCAAACAAGGAAAGGTTGTCCCAAAAGTTAGGAACAAAGAGAACACCATTGAAGCATGAAGAAATTGCAACACTGCCAAAGAATGACTACTGAAATGTTGAAAGAAGAACCTTTGTTGAAACATATGATGATCAAGATCAAGAAGACAAGAATTTGTATGAGTGCCCCCAACGACACTACTCGAATCTAATGGAAAACCAAGGAAAACATCAAGAACTCAAAGATATAGATGGCACAAGTACCAATAGTCTGAAGAACTGATCAAGTGAAAATGGAAGGTCACCTCCAGAAATAGGAATGCAAGAGTGTCCATATGGGAAGTGTTCCATCTCACTAAAATGCATGGATAATCAACCGCTACATCTGCCTAATACATAGGAACAAATATTGTATGCATAGCTCACTCTAATGTGAAACCAAAGAAGTAGTAGCACCAACAGTAGAAACCCCCCCATAATGTTGAAAAGGGAGAGGTGTGAAAGATACACTAAAACTGAATGCCTAAAAGTAGTGCATGAAGAGGAACCAAGAACATTTGAAGGTGCATTCATGAAAGTACAAGTAGATATAAAAGATGTGAAAACAAAAAACACATATGCATGAGAAAGGAATGAAGGAAAAACAAAGGCAAACATCAACCTCCATGGCATTTTATATCATAGTGCAAGTACAATAAGGCAGAAAGTGATGTGCAAGATCCCATAATACGAATGCAATACAAAGGAACTTTATCTTAGTGTGTTTACAAAATCATAAGTGCTTACAATGGAAGCTCAAAATGTCACAAAAAGACATAAGACTGGAAATACATGAACCAAAAACAAAGCATCCCACGCAAACGAAAAGCTTCCAGGAGCTAAAATGTCCAAGTAATTCACTAGAGTGTGAAAACACAAAAATGTGAATAAAATATACTTGGAGAACAATATGGAAAAATTCCATGGATGGAACTGAAGAGCTCTGAAGACGGTTCCAACACCACTAAGATTGCAAAAAATGGAGAAACTAGTCAAAAGTTACGAGCTCGGGACTTAAAACAGCTCCTTTTACTTCAACTTATTGTAGAATGCACTAGAAGTAGAAACAGGTGATGAAACCCACACCACTAGAAAGTTGACAAAATTAGTTTTCCGACGATATCTTGTTTGCTAAAAAAAAATATTTTATGCCCAAGTTATGGCCAAATGAAAAAAACACCCCTTTTGGGGCACAGAGGGGGTCAAACGAAACCCATCTTGCATTCTTTTTAGGGTTTTTAGCTACTCCCTAAGTTCATCTTAAGGAGGAGTGTTAGAGTTATCATACATTAGTTAATAATTAATTAATCTTTAATTGATTATTAGTCTAATTTATTCTCACACACTTTAGCTAAACTTGGGAATGCTTTATTAGTTGAGTTAATATTAGATTATTATGTCTCATCTCGTGTGATGTTGACATTTCTCATTTAGGGCTTTGCTCTTATAAGCATTCAACCCTTATTGTAATTACTTCACAGGAAATATCTGAAGCTTTCATATCTTCTTGAAAGCTTCTTCTGTAACTTTTTCCTGTTGATAAATAACTATTCAACCTCTTCTTCTCTTGGCCTTTCCTCAACAATTGCAGGAATTATCACTAGTATGGGTGCACCACCTATAGTATCAATATATTTTTCCAACATAGTTTGGAGCCTTTTAAATGGATCCTAAATTTTAGCACATACTCCTTGATATGATGGATCGGCCCTTTTACTTTTCATCCACCCTATGTATTTTCTCTCAATTCTCCTTTAGTATCTATGGTGTAATTTCTTATCACATCCTCAATTATATGAAACTTGTGATAATAATTAGATCTCTTGACATCCAATTTGACCTATTCAATGTAGTTTTTTAGGTCACAATTTTTGAGGATGTCTAATTTCATTATGTAAGTCTACAATAAAGAAGGAAATACATCTAGTCCTTCTTTGGAAGTGACCTCAAAGTCTAAAAAAAATATGGTAGATGGCATGATAGAGCCCTTCTTGCTAATTCTTAAATGAAACATATTAGTTTCATTTAATTTCCACATTATTTCCAAAAAGGAATTTTTTTGGCACAAACCTTGGAAGGATGTGTGGTTGGACAAGGGATCCATAAATTTTAATAACTGGCATATTTGAATGAAAATACCAATCACCCCAATCATGATCAAATCCTTTCTCTAGATCCCTTTATTTAGCCTCAAGAATTTAATCCCTTAATCAAAAATCCTTTAGGCATATGCGAACCCTAAATTCCTGAGGACTACTTGCATGAACAATTCCCCAAAGGCAACATAGCTAGTTGTTCAGCAGTGCATGTCCCTTATGTGTGTCCATGTTTGGGCAGGCATTTGGATTCCTTTATCATTCAACATCTCTAATTTCATGGAATCACTCCAAATTCTTCTTCCATTGTGTAGGATCAAGTGATAGAGCAAAGAGTACCATCTGAAATAGATTGAAAATTCCTTATCTCAAATCAATAGGATTTTTCTATTCTTTTTTCTTTGAAATAGGTATGTGCCATCGGCTAAAGGAGGATTATTTGTGAATCAAACTCACGGATAGTGATTGAGATGTTGAATAAGCATCAGTGGGATGGAGAAAATTGGAAATTGGCCTTGGTGGTCAAGAAAATCCTTTTTCTCAATGATTTGTTAGACTGTCACCTTCTTTCATATTCCTTGAGAGTGGAATAAGGTGGTGGATTGCCTAGCTAAGTGGGCTTCTAAGCAGATGGGGATGTGGAGTGTGGAAGACTAGGAAATTCTTTTAGATGATTATTCCCAGATGTTGGAGGATCTTGTTATAGAAGATATGAGAACTTTTTTGGGAGTTTCTGGAGGGAGTTGATGGAGTTTTGGTTTTTGCTCGTGGGATTTGACCCTTGGCTAGTTTTTTGAGATATTTTGTGTTGTAATGATTTATCTGATTTAATAAATTTTTTCCCTTGTTTTTAGTAAAAAAAACTAACCTCTTGTAGCTAAGAAGAACTATGACCCATAACAACTAGATTTCCAACTCGCAACATAAGCACTATAACCAGTTGTAGGGTAGTGACCAAAATGATTAAAGTGTAACAACTCCAAAGAAGAATGGAGGTGACCATTGAATGGTCAACCATGAGTCACTACAAGTACATCAAATAAGATGATTGAAAAGAGTCTATTATGAGTAGGATTAACTTATAACATGACAATTCCTATGAAACACATTTGTCATTATGGTTAATCATTAGGGAAGAGTTCTAAGTTATTTTATCTTCTTCTAATTTTCAATTATAGTTTTATGTTACAAGACTAAGTCCTCTCCCTATTCTTGAGGGAGAGAGGACAAAAATATTATGGTTCTATTTTTATTCCTAGGATGAATAAGACTCCTCACAGACCCTATATAGTTGGATCTATTGTGAGGAGTGAATCTAGTTACTAGTTATTTAATTTTTTTTATCATCATTAGCTTTCTTGTTATCATTTGAATAATGAATATGTATTTTTGAATGAGATATCTTGATTAGATTCTTGTCAGATTCTAGAGTTATTATGCAATAAAGGAGTTAATTTAGTAACATGATTTGTTGATTAATTAGTAAGTGTTGATATCTATTGTGGAACCAGCAACTCAAACAAGGGCCACTTGAGGTATTGCTATCCACTTTTTCTTTCTATTATTAAATTAGTTCATACATTATTAATTAAGATAGTTTACATTTACATGCATGTGGATTTATAAATATGATTTTTTAATTGAATTAGATTAGATAGATTTGTGTCATACTCCTAGAGTGATTAGTTACAGTTCAGTCTTAGAAGTTAGTAGTCATAGTCTTAAGTGATAAGTATTTGCAACACAAGTAATAGTTTATGTCATTTCCCCTATTTTGTCAGTTAATGTTTTATTTCCTTTTTTCAGTTTTGATAATTTTATGTATACATGTAAATCACCTATACTCGTTGATATAGGTCATGTTAGAATCCATGAATGGACATATAATACTAGTACTATCAAAAGCTTACAAAGCCTTGGTTGATAATTAAGTGCAGCCTCTTGTAAAAGTTTTGGTGAACTGTTTAGTTAGGAAGCCATCCTTTGAATTATGTGTCTACTTTAGCACCAAGCTAATCAACATTATAGAGGCCCTACATTTTGGGTATCGTTATCAGGGATGGTACTAAGTTTAGGATTCTCCTGTGTATTTATAATTCTTTTCAATCTTTCCTAGTTTAGCAATTCCATTTTCAGCATTAGGGTGAATAGGTCTTAAGTCATCAACATAACATGAGTTACCAACAATGTGAAAGAATTGGTGAACCATAAAGTCACAAATATTGCATGTAGAGGCAATGAGATGATTTGGGAAGATTTATCCCTTCATCACATGAAGCATTGCAAGATACTAGTGAACACAATGAACAAAGCAACGATATTCCTGAAGAAGAATCATCCTTGACACCAGTACCTACACCAGAAACAAAGGAGACTTCCCACATACACATCAGCATCATGGTTGATGTAGCAGTTGAAGACCCACTAGAGCATGCAATGTTTGAGTTCCCTATAGCCAACTAGGAGATGGTTGTTGCTTTGAATAATATACCTCCTTCACCACTACTTGTCTTCTATGGGTTGGTTATAGAGGACCCATACACCTTTCTTTTTTAGCTTTATGTGCTATACAAAAGTTATGACTATTCAACAAATGTTCACAGACTCAAATTGTTCCCAAGAACACTGAAAGATGCCACTATGATATGGTTTATGGGCTTGGGGAGAGATGTTCCCAATTGGAACACAATGAAGAAAAACCTCTTGGAGAAGTACCAAGATTACTATAGAGGTATAGATAGAAAGAGGGATGACATTGTCAAGATGTCACAAAAGGAAGATGAATCTTTGGAGGACTATTTTGAGAGGTTTTAGTTTTGCCTCAAGAAATCCCATCAAAATAGACTCTCTGATGAATCCCTGAAACTATGAAAATTGTATGGATACACTCAACCTCATTAGGGTAGGAGACATCTCACATTTACCATTTCATGATATTTGAAAAATATGTAGAAACTATTCAAGGTCTTTTACCAAGAAGGTTAGAGGAGATAGGATATCTTCCATCAAAAAATCAACCACTAGAGTCTCAAGGGTGGAGCTAAGAAATCATTTGTCAAAAATGAAAGAGGATATCATTAGCCAATTGGATACACAATTAGATACCCTTCACATCAAGAAAAAGCAAGAGGAAGCAGAAGATTCCCTTACACAATACTACCCACATTGTCGATAAAAGAAAATCAATTGTAAGTGCAAGGTGGCCAATGTTGATGAAGATAAGCAAGAGACATTAGACATTCATGCATCGGAAGGTGAAGATGGTTAAGTGTTCTACATATCTCAATGCAAACCATGGTATCTAAGACAAGGTATGCCCCAAGATCCTTTGAGTTATAACATGTCATTTCCTTGTAGCAATGCAAATTTCCCTAATTGGAACTCTCAATCTTGGGCCAATGTGCAAAACCCACAATGGTCAATGCCTCAATCCAATTGGAATAAACAATAGAAAAACATGTGGCCACCATAGAATTACCAAGGATATAATTATAATTCTCAGTGGCCACCTCAACAAAATCAATGGAAAACTTAGTGGCAAAGAGTTCAAAAATGGAAAAATCAAAATCTCAACTATCGACACCCACAACAACCCTTGTAGCCACAACAACAAGCCATAATTCCAAACCATTGAACTACACCAAATCCACCAAGAGCACCTCAATTTCCAACACAACCTATGCCTAACCCAAACAATAAGCCTATCAAATAGGCTTATCCTAATGACACCATACAATACCCCACTTATGGGGTTGAGGTGAGTGATGTACACCTCAAATCAGGGAAGATATTAGCTTGGCCTTCATCTCCTCATATCATTGAATTAACTAATGAGGAACTTCCAACAAATCTCATGGAAAAACAACCTAAGGAACCTAAATCAAATCAAGTTAACCCAACAACCATGAGTCCAGATCCTTCATTCCCTGAAAGATTAACAATCCAAAAACATCATTCACAAATTGAAACTGATCTATTGGGATAGCTCAAGGATGTTTGCATCAAAATACCCCTCATTTAGGCCATTAAGGAAGTACTTATTTATACAAAAATAGTGAGAGAGTTGTGTCTCAAAATTCTAGGAAGGAAATGAAAGGACCCTCAAACTATACATGTCTTAAGATAACTTGTAGACATTATGTTGGTAAACATAACTATCCCCAAGCATGCAAACTTTGGAAGCCCTATAGTAGATGTCAAAATCAATGGTACTCTCATAAAGAACACCTTAATTGACCTTGGGGAAACCATTAATGTAATGACCAAAGAAACTATGAAATTATTATAACTAATGGAGCTTAGACCTACACCTACTATGCTACAGTTAGCAGATAGGTCTACAGTCAAGCTAAAGGGAGTCATAGAAGACCTGGTAGTAACACTAAACTCATGTGAGTACCCTACAAAATTTATGGTGTTGCAACCTAATGCTAACCTTATAGGATACCCAATCATCTTAGGCAGACCTTGGCTAGCAACTATAGATGCCTTTATATGTTGTAATTTTGGAAACATGATTATTTCCAATGGAAATGTGACTAAGAAACTAGTCCTCTATTCACCTGCCCAACTGCATGTAGATTTTGAGCAAATTGTATGGCCTACCTAGATGAGGAAGACCAGTACTCCTTACAAACTTTGATAACTATTAAAGGTGGTCCCTTGTTAGAAAACCAAGATGTAGATGAACTGATAGCAAACATCATGCAAAAAAATTATGGTAGGGACCCACAACAACATAACTTTATAAAATGTTTGCAAGACCCACTATATAACATAATTTTTTCCAATACATCTTAGTATGTTTCTCAAATTTTCCACACTTTATTGACACATCATTGTATCCCAAATATAGCAAGTCTTTCCATTTCATCTACTCATACATCATCCTTAACTTTAGAAATTATACCAAATAAGACATTAAATATAAATAGCCAATTGACTGCTACACAATAGACCTCACTATTGAATGTGTTGCAAGCACATGCAGCAGCATTTTTATGGGATTACCATGACATGAAGGGTATAGACCCAAAATTTTGCATGCATCAAATTTATATCAATGAAGGTTATAAACTAGTTAGGCAACCACAAAGGAGAATGAACCTTGCAGTTTGTGATATAGTCAAAGTTGAATTACAAAAGTTGTTGGATGCATGATTCATCTATCCAATCTCTAAAATTCAATGGGTGTATCCACTATTGATTGTACATAAGAAAGGGGAGAAATGGAGAGTGTGTATAGACTATCATGATTTGAATGTAGCAACTAGGAAAGGCCACTTTCCCCTTCCTTTCATTGACCAAGTACTAGATTCACTAGTGGGCAACAAATACTTCTCCTTTTTGGATGGCTTTAGTGGATATAATCAAATTAAGATAGCCCCATAATATCAATACAAGACTACCTTCATATTCCCTTGGGGTACATATGCTTACTTTTTCTTGTTATTTTGGCTATGTAATGCACCTGCTACCTTTCAAAAGGAAGTCCTGAGCATATTCTAATACTTTTCTAATGATTCCATGGAAGTTGGCATGGATATTTCACAACATATGGGAATAGCTATGAAGAAGCACTTTCCAATCTAGAGAAAGTGTACAAATATGTCAAGATAATAACCTATACCTGAGTCATGAAAAATGCTTCATGATGATGACTGAGGGAGTAGTTTTGGTACATTTTGTGTTCGATAAAGGAATCCAAGTAGATCCCAAAAAAATGAGATAATATCAACATTACCTATACCTAAGAGATAAAATTATGTCAGAAGTTTCCTTGGACATGTTGGCTATTACATAAGATTCATACAAGATTTCAACAAGATTGCAACACCACTATTTGTCTTATTGTCCAAGGATGTAGAGTTTGAATAGACAATTGCTTGTCAACACTCCTTTGAAGCTCTCAAGGTAGCATTAACCAAAACCCCTATCTTAAGAGGACCAAACTAGAATCTACCCTTCCATATCGATACATATGCTTCTAATTTTGTAATAGGACTTGTGCTAGGACAAAAGGATAGAAACCTTGAGTATTCAATTTATTATATCAATAAAAATCTTTAATGGGAAGAACTCAACTATACAGTCATCAAGAAAGAAATGTTAGCAGTGGTTCATGCAATCAACAAGTTCAGACACTACATTACAGGGTATTCTATATTCATACATACTGACCAGACATCAATAAGGTATCTGATGAACAAACAGTGGGTGGTAGGCTTCTGAGGTGGTTACTACTACTTTGGGAATTTGACATAACTATTATAGACAAGCTAGGGAAAGCCAATGTAGTAGTAGATTTCCCCTCTAGATTGCCAACCAAGCTAGAAGAAGATGTTGTAGATGATTCATTCCCAGATGAGCACCTATTTGATCTCTCTTTGCATACAACTTGGTATGCATACATTTCCAACTATCTAGTAGTAAGGAAAACACCTCCACATCTCTCACCAAGGGAGAAGAGGAAATTAGTTTAGAAAAATTTCCCTTAATCATGGATAGGATATTTATTCTACATAGGCCCTGACAACATAATGTGAAGATGCATCAGAGAAGATGAATTATATGATATCCTCAAAGCATGACATGATGAACCCTATGGGGGACACTTTGTAACAAAAAGGATAGCTCTTAAAATTTTGAATACTGGATATTATTGTCCAACACTTCATAAGGATGTAGTCCATTATACCAAGAGTTGTGATAGATGTCAAAAAATGGGAAGAACAACAAAGATAGATGAGATGCCATTACAACCACAACTAGTAGTAACACCATTTGATAAATGGGGATTAGACTTCACTGGTCCCATCTCCCCAACATCAAACAATAAAGAATACATAATGGTTTGTGCACATTACCCTACCAAATGGGTGGAAGTTAAAGCATTGTAGTTTGTAAGAGATTGGAATGTGGAAAAATTTCTCTATGAAGATATATTCACAAGATATGGTGTTCCTAGATAAATTGTCACATATCAAGGACCATAGTTTACATCAGATCGGATCACAAAACTAGTGCAAGAATATGAAATCAAACATAAAAATTTAGCACCCTACCACCCTCAAAAAAATGGTCAAGTAGAGGTCACAAATAGAGAAATTGAAAACATCCTCACAAAGATAGTGCAACTCCACAATAGAAAGAAGACTCTAGAAGATAACAATAGACCAAAGGGAAATTATACAAGACCATAGAAAGGAAATCAAGGAATTTGATGACGACATACACCATACTAAATTATCTAGCAACAAAGAGCACAATGGCATGACCAATTTATTAAAACTAAGGAATTCAGTACAAGTGATTGAGCTTTACTATACGATTCAAGGTACAAAGATTACAAAGGTAAATTACAAACTAGATGGCTTGGACCATATGAGATTAAAACAATTTTTCCAATGGAGTAGTTTAGTTATAAACAAGTGATAATGTACAGTTTTCATTACTAGTTAATGGCCACATGTTGAAGCTATACAAATGGCCATTACAAAAGGATGACTTCATTTTAACATTGCATCATCAATTTTACAGATACAAAAGGCCTTGTCAACAACAAGTAGTTCTTTTGAAGCATTAGTAGATAAGCCACATAGCTCACCTACTTAGATTTCACAGGTATAATTCTATAAAAAAATTCATATGCACACACTGCACAGGTGACATTCGATAGTTTCATTTTCTGAAGCAAACATAGAAGTAATAGGGACCTACAGCATCATGCCACTAGGAAACAAAACTACAGAAGTGACCTCTTACTATATGAGCATGTAACAATTGTATATCAGTCATTTCACCTTAATTACATTTCCATCATTTCATAGCATATCCTTTTGAATATATGGCCATACATATTCCACTTCATTACATGCAACCTATTTCATCTATGCACATGTAGCCATCCTACCACCTTTTTCAATCCCATCTTACCATGCAATTAATTACGTCACCCATTCAGTCCTTTCCACAACCTTTTTCATCTATCATTTTCCACATGTCACACATATGTTGTCATTAATTTTAAAATTTTACTACACAAAATTCATCACAATCACATAATATCACTTCAAATCAAGTTATAGGCACCATTCAATTACTTCACATGAGTTGAATTTCAACTCTAGTCATTCCTATAGGTACACTATGCATTAATTTATCATAATTAACATAGAATATTAATGATTTTGTGTGTGTTTATAGTTCTTTCATGCATTTCATGTATCATGTTATAATTATGCACTACTTCTAATTTCTACCTCCACCCAAATTGTACCCACTAAGTGAAGACACTTAGTAACTTTACCTGGGGGAGGGGTATTCATAATTATTCCTTAGTTTTCTTGATTTTTAAAATGCTATAAATCTTTTTGTCATTTTAGTTTCCTCCATTTTCAAAAGACACAAAGTTTAGAGGAGAAAAATAGGTTCTAAGTAGCTGAAATGAGAGGTGCATTTGAGTAATACAATATACAGGCACAATAGAAGTGGTATAATTGGGTGGCAGAACAAGAATAAAGCAAAGCAAGAATTATGAATCAAGTAAAATTGAGAAGTAAATGTAAATCACTGAAGCATTAATGGGTGTGATATCATATGAAGGGAACTAGCAGCACATAACCTATTACTAGAAGACATACAATGTTTGATTGTCTTCTAGTGCGTTGGATGGATGGATTATTTCTTAAAGATTACAAAATTCAATGAGGTAATGACCCAAAAAATTTCCAACACATTTTAAAATGGTGAGGCAATTGTTAGGGGTATGAAGATATATGCATCGGAGGCAGCTATAGCTGAAGCATCTGGCTTTCCAAGAGTGGGAGAGGAGTTTCTAGTCAAAGTGGATGTCATTGCAGTACGAAATGAATTCTCCTTGCCAAAAGAAAATATGGATTCTTCCTCACAAGGTACTAAACATTTGTCTCTAACTTAGCTTTGGGCTAAAGTAGCTTCTTATATAGTGAAATACTTGACATGTGATGGGCGACTATCATTTCTATACATGGTCCATTTTAAATTGTTGAGTCATCTACGCCATGGAAGGCATGTAAATGTTCCCAAATTTTTGTACAATTTGTAATCTAAGGTAAAATTCTAGGTTAATGTAAAATAGCATAAAAACTAACCCTAAACCAAAAATAGAGCACAAATAATCATAAAAACATGAAAGATAAAACAATATCACTATAAAGTCTCCATTCCATCATTGATTCCCCTCTATTGCCCTTCTCCATTCTACTTGAATCTACTTGATGCCCTCATATTTGAGTATGCACTAATAAACATATGACAATGACTAGCAACATATTAAAGATTTTTTTCTCATACTAGCATAATGTACTTGCATATGAACTAGAGATAGTGTAAGATTGAATAGCATAAGATGCCAAAATGACAATGGCAAGGCTCTTTTATAGAAAAGACAATTTTGAATGAAGGGCTAAGATTCAATGTCAAAGAGATGTCTTAATCAATGGCCAAGAATGAAAGTTGTAGTATGAAATAGGGTTAGGGTAAAATTAGGGAAAAGATAGGACTTGGTTAAGGATGAATGGTAAGATTGAATTATAAGATAATTCAATCAAGGGTTGAAAATGAATGAGATGTCAAGAGATAAGATTGGCACAGATAATGAAGTCGGCATAGAAAAAGAGGTTGTAAGAGAGAATTCAAATAATTATAAAATTATTTGATTTAATAGGGAAGTGAATAATTAAATAATAAAAGCATTATAATTATAAAGGACATGTGATAGGTTGACTTTCTCATTAAATGATAATTTAATTCAAAAGTGGGAAGAAAGGGAAAAATCAGTAAGCAATTAAATAATAAAATTTATTTAATTTATGGCAAAAAAGGCTAATGAATAATTAAATAATTGAAATAAGTATTTAATTATAGTAGAAAGTGATAATAATTTAAAAAATAAGATTTATTTAATTAATCAAAAGAGGAAATAAAAAAATAGAAATTAATTAATTAAATAATTAAAATTATTTAATTAATAGAAAACGTGACACTAGACAAGGGAACCAACAAGGAAAAATAGTATTAGCGGGTCTAGGACATTTTTCAATCTCTACATTTTGCCCCTCTTTGATACAATACAATTTATCATGTTGTGTCAAAGAAATTTAATTTAGAAATATGCCCTAGTGTAAAGAGAATGAGGAAGTGATGAGGGCTTGTAGAGACCTCATATATCTTATAAGTTTGATACTTGATACTTTATATTTGGCTAAAAACTGATGTTATCTTTTATATACTTAATTTATGAACTTAATTATGCATGAAGACTTAGAATTTGAATGCTTTTATATGAATGCTTATTTTCTTTAAATAAGTGATTAAATGGCATTTAATGTTGTGATTGTTTCATTATTGTGTATATTTAACTCATGACTAGAAGAGCATTTATTAATCAGATGAAGCGCTAACCATTTTTCTATTCAAATGAGATTGGTGGTTAACCTATCGTGACTTAGCAACTTTGACCAAGTTACTTATTAGCTAAAGAATAGTTCCAGCCAAACATGCATTCCACCCCTGTAGTTCTTCTCGACATCAACTGAAGATGGTTACAATATTTTCACGATTGTTCTCCCTACACTCCAAAATGTCTTTAATAGTCCGATGTTTGTTAGATTTCCTTCTTTTCAAATAAGAGAGGATATATATATCTAGTCTTAGGGTAGTTAGGCAGTAGAATGCATTAGTTTCTGATTTCAAGTAGATTACATTTCTCAGTTTTTCACTGAATATTTTGTACTTCACCCCTCTTTGGGAAAATTTGATGGAAATAAAAAGAGGAAGTTGATCCATTTTTGTTGTTAGATCCTTCCAGAGGCAAAGCAAGGCCCGCTCTTCCAAAGGAAGGTGATCTTGTTAGTTAAAATTCCATCTTCATTCTTGTTTTAAAGTTGGAATTCTTTCATCAGTATAATGTTAGAATAAATCTTAAATTTGGGACTGCATTGTTGAAATCTTTGTTCCATTACTATGTTGATTAATTAGAATCCCTTCTAATTTAATTTAGTTCACTTTCTAGTTAATAAGATTGCAAATAAAATAGTTAATTTATCATTGATAAATAATTATGTTCTTAATGGAATATGCACAGAGAAGGGATTATTACTTGTCAATTTGGATGTATGAGGAATGGAGTGGTTTTCTTTTGAATTAAGAATAAGCAAATAATTAGATTTTAATTATGTTGATTAGTTGGATTTCAAATTCAAGTAGACGTTAGATTCTCATTTTTCTGCAAGTTATATTAAGTTTAATCATCCATTCCTCATGATCTGATTCAACTTGGAATATGACTTACCTCTGCACATTTTCTGTTCTAAACTGATATGTTTTTCATTTGGAAGCTTTTAGAATAAGGATGAGTAAGAAAGAAGTTAGAAGAATAGCATAGAGCCACTACCAATAAGGAACAACTTTGAACTACTCCTAATAAAGAAAACCAAACAACAAACCCCCCAAAACCAATCCAACTCTTACCGCAGATAGCTTTAGATACCCCTAGGTTGACAATTAAAGATTAAATGATTAGGGAATTGTGATAGAAACAACCCCTATCCATCAGGAAGGATGACCAGGAGAGTTGTGGTATGCCCCCTCAAGAGGACATTTGAGTTCAAAGAACATGAGTGTGCTCTCAAAATAGATGATAAGACTAGAGGATGAAGGATAGAATAAATGTTAGCATGAAGGATATGGAAGTTAGTATGGCATTAGTAGAGACAACTTTAAATATGAATATTTTGATCTGCAAGGCTTTGCATTAAATCATAATTGGGTAGTAAAATATGAAAAATGAATAACAAACACCATGGTATGACATAGACAAAGGTGTGCAAGGTCATCCACTTGTAGAAATAGACAGTCACAGGCAAGGAATGTCCAAACGCAAACTAAGGGAAAAGTTGCCACAGTCTTTTTGTCGAGATAATCCACAAGTAACAATCAACGAAAAGAGTCATGAGACATCCTCACCCATCTAAATCCTTCATGGGACATCCTTGGAGAGCTAGTAACATGACTCAAAAAAAAATCGAGAATGATAAGACAAAATAGCCCACAAAGTCAATAGCCATTCATAGTGTTTTCCAAAATTTGATTGTTTGATATTTAATTGACTAGGTGATTGACGAATTGATTATCTGATAAGGCCTGGTTTTAGGAGAAGAAACATGTCATAAAAGATGTCAAGTCTAGTTTTGACTATGTGACCACATGTATAAGGAAATGACTAAGTTTGACTAATGAGAATGTCTAGTTTCAGGAAGGACACATCCTATATAAGACATAAGTTGACTGGTTGATAGTTTGACTGGTTGACTATTTTGGCAATTTGTTTGATTTGACTGGGTGACTTTGTTGGATTGTTGTCTTGTTGATGTGTGACTTGTTTGAAGTTTTGATGACTGCTTATTTACAGGTTGACAATGTCTAGTTTATTATGACTGATGCGACAAACCCTAATGGACCAACCTAGGTGGCCTCGAGGACTCATCGATAGATGGCCTTGCCTACGTAACAATGCATAGAGACCTCATAGTTGGACATGACATGACCTTGTTTTTATTGACAAAGGACTGAGTCATAAGTTGACTTTTATTTGACAAACCATAAAATACTGACCTAATGCCTCGGGGGCTCATCGAAAAATGGCCTTGCCTATGATTAGTTGCAGAGACAACGTAGTTTGACTAAACTTGGACTGACATGACTGACCTTGACTCTATTTTTGGTATTTTTACACATTATTTGGATAATTTTGTGTTTTTGATATGTTTTGATTTTTTTGGCTTTTTGAGGTTTTATGATTTTTGTGTCTTTTTGAGTATGTTTTTTTTTTTGTCTTTTTGATAATAGTGACCTCTAATAGTAAGTGCAAGATCAAATGACACAGGTAAAGTATTTTCCCCTAGTCGAGTATAAGACCAGTTTATTAGGGGTGAAATGGCATGGGATATGAAAGGAAAAAGGACACATGATGTCAATTGTTCCAAGTTATGAGAAGGTCACAAGGCGTCCTTATGAGTTTCAAGGTGGTATGGACAAGTAACGGATGGAAGGGGAAGCCAAATGGAATGATGGTAGACAGTGGAGAAAAATTCAACTACATATGGCACCTGTTGCCAGGTTTTCACCATGGTACTTATTTGAAGCGCCACTGAAGTGGTTTTCACTATTGGATGGATTATTTCTCTTTACTATTTTCTTGATTTTTCATTTTTTTTGGTGTCACCAAGATGCATGTTTTCCAGGTTTTCATCAAGGTTAGGATTTTTTTATTTTTTCTATTTTTTTGTATTTTATGGTTATGACAAGACTTTCAAAAGTTATCTTTATAATTGATAAGTCATAATGATGCATTGACCTTGTTCGGATGGTCGTGCTGGATGAAAGGATTTGATCTAGACGTGGAGTGCAAGTGGAAAATATGAAGGATGATATATGTGGTGGATGAAAGAGGCTATGGTATGATCCTTAATGTGCACACTATGTGGGCCACCAGGATTTAGATGAAAAGGAGTTTGGGTGACCAATGAATTAGAATACGTGAAGGGGTCATCATCAAAGGTACATTGAAAGACATCGCCAATGGAGGTGGAATGATATGACCAATGCATGATTATGGACAAATTGAAAGGAGTGTATGGAATGAATGAAAGTGACAATGATGGAGACATCGGATCAAATATCTCTCTGATTGACCTTTTGCTTTGATAGATGCCCCAGTGAATTTTGATGGAAAGGCATAATTGGAGACCAATGCTTTCTAATTTTCACTTTTTACTTTTATTCTTGCTTTATCCAATAACATTTTATTTTGGCTAGAGGACTTGTCTTGATCTTATTTTCTTTTCATTACATCATTTGACTCTTGATCTCCTTTTAAAGATAGCTCTTTCATCTTTGATTCTTGAGCTTTTCCTTGTTCCTTTCTTGAGGTATGACTTTTTGATCCATGTTTATGATGCAGATGGATGTAAGTGAGATGGATTAAGTGGATGGAAGAGAGTGGTGATTCCATCAATGGGATCTTTGGAACTATCCTTTTTGGTATTGCTAATGTCAAAGGAATCTTGCACATCCTTAATGACTTGGCAAGATGACTTAGTAGAGGCAACAGTAGGGGGAACATACCCTAACCTAGGATGGTGAGAATGGATGGGTGACGATTTAGAATATGGAATGATGGAGTGAGAGTCATGATATGGAGATGGAAGCTTGCGAATGGTGAAGATGAAAGTGTCATCAGGGTCCCAAAATGTCTTGATCCAAGCATGACCACCTATTTATGTACCTTTTGAAGCTATCTTGACATCATTATTGGAAGTAGTATTAGCATTATCCTTTATCGATAAATTATCCATATGATATTATCCACATCCCATATCATGGACTTGGACCTTGGGGTTTGAGGGAGTGGTAAATGAAGTGGATGATTCGATTAAGGAAGATGGGTCAATGTATTGAGATGATGAGGCTTCTTGGTTGATAGGAACTTGGAATTGAGTAGTCCCTTTTAGGTTACTACAATATTGGAAAGGGTCAGGATCACTTTTGATTGTAATTTTAGTGCCTTAATGCGGAAATTTAAGGCATTGATGGTATGTAGAAGGTACGACCTTCATGGCATGGATCCATGGTCAACCTAGGAGAAGGTTGTATGGGAGGTCAAGGTCCAAAACTTGAAAAATAGTTTTCATGGCTGCAGGTCCAACTCTGATGGGTAGTGTTATAACTCCTTTAGAAGATCATTCTTCATCATCATATGCCTTGATAACAATTATTTTTGTCATGTCTACACATGCTTCCGAAAAGCCTAATATCTTAACTAGATTGAGGGTATAAATGTTTAACCCTGCTCCACCATCCATCGAAACTCATCTAACTTAGTGTTTATGGATGGGGACTTCAAGGTGTAAAGGGTCATTGTGGTTTTTCTTTTCAGTTGAATAGTCTTGGTCAAAAAAGGTGACGTGATGAAAATTAGCCAAGTAACCCACCATCTCCTAGAATCAATTGACGTCAAGGTCAATGGGAAAGGTTGTGTCTTGCAAGGCCTTGTCTAGAATGGCTTGATGGTCAAGTGATATACGCAGTAACTCTAAGATAGAGATCTATGTGGGTGTCTTCCCCAAATGGTCAAGTAAATTGTATTCAAAATTTGGTGGTTTTTGTTGTTTTGGAGGAGGACCTTGTATAGTCACCTTGGTTTGATGAGTATTAACGTCGCATTCTAGTGGATTTTTAATGGTAATGGTATTGATGTAATTGTCGGCAATGCAAATGTGATTTACTATAGTAGTATAATCAAATTTGGCATTCATGTAATTGGTTGAATTATTGTTGGTCTTATTACCCAAACTGGAGGTCTTTCCTTTTTTGTGGTCATGCAAAGGATCTATGAAGAATTCATGGCCACTATTAGAAGAGTGTTGTTGTTGTCCATTGACTTCGATAGTGTCATTTTCAACAAGGTCTTAGATAATATTCTTTAATTGTCAGCATTGTGACAAGTTGTGTCCTTTAACTCAGTGGTAGTCACAAAAGGAATTATCATACCAACATGATGGTTTGAATTTCTTTGGATCGTATTGCTTTGGTTCAGGAAGTTTTATGACATTGTGTTGCAAAAGTTGTTTGAAGATGGATCTTCGATAGGCTCCCCAAGAGGAGTGTTTTTACTTCTTGTAGGGAACTTGCTTTTGACTCTTTGTTCTTGAGTGTTTTGGATGGAATTTGTTGTTTTATTGGAAGTTCTTGGTGTGTTGTTGGATGTATTGGATCCTCTGAGTGTAATGGTAGGACCTGTGTACATTTTATTGGCATCAATGACTCCATCATTGGTCACATTCATGTTACAAGCCCAATATTTTCCTTTGTCATTTGATGTGTTTTGGGTGGTCGTGTTTTTGTTGGTAGTCTTGATTTATCCCTTGTCAATAGGGCCTTCTCAAGGATAATTCCCTTCTTAACTAGGTCTATGAATGAAGTACAACATTACATTTGGAACTCATGTTTCAAGTTTGAATTGAGGTTTTCTATAAACATGACAACTTTTTATTTCTCAGGTATTTTGACAAGACATCTACTAGCCAAACCCCTCCATCGTTGAAAAAAGGTTACAAAGTTTTCACCATCTTCTTGTGTGGTATGGCATAGGGTGGTGATAGTTATTTCATTGTCAATGTTGAATGCAAAGTGTTCCACAAATTTGTCTGCTAGGCCTCCCCATGTTATTATGCCAATTGGTAAATGTGCCAACCACTCAAGTGCTTGCCTTGTAAGACTTTGTGAGAAGAGTCTCATAAGGTATATTGGTTCATAGAAAAATTTTATGCAAGTTGTTGAAAACTCTCTTACATTCTAGATTAGATTTCCCTTCCCTCTATATTTAGGTAAGTTAGGTGTGACATAGCCATGTGGGAAGGGTGGAATGTATATATTTTTGTCAAATGGATAGGGACATAAGTCTTTCATGGAGTAAGTCTTATTGTTAGATACTTACATATTCTCTATCTATTGTTGTAGGGAAAGCATTTGAGTTTGTAGGACATCCACTTGACTCAATGATGGGTCTTGTGTATTTTGAGAGCTCATGTTGGCATGTTGGAATCCAATATTATGGGATGAATTTTGATTGGGTATGTGTGTATATGACAAGTTTTGGTTTTGCATATGTGTGTAAAGTGGTCTTTGGTTATGAATGTTTTGATTTGGAATATGAGTGTAGTGGGAAGGATTGGATTGCATATGCCATGAATTTGTAAAGGTATGACCATGTGGATATTGGTTTCCAAATTGTGTGAATTTTCCTTATATGTTATGTGGAGTAGACCCTTGAGTATTGTTTTGCACATGTACATGAGAAGTAGGAACTTGTTGCGACATAATAGTATGTTGAGAGGCCCCCATATTTGGTATAGCACTTATTTTGGGAGTCTTATTGATGACAATCTTTAGTCTTTTGGTTGAGGTGTTTGT
The DNA here is from genome assembly GCA_007258455.2 of Sequoia sempervirens. Lineage (NCBI taxonomy): Eukaryota > Viridiplantae > Streptophyta > Pinopsida > Cupressales > Cupressaceae > Sequoia > Sequoia sempervirens. Next base: position 90,585,896 of record VDFB02193867.1, read on the forward strand.
GCTAAATGGATTGGAGGATGATTCCCCCATGGTTTTTGATGTGGAAAATAGGTTGGACAAGGCACCAAAGGGTTGTGACATAGATTGTGTCATGGTTAGTGTCGTTTCACAGGGTTGTGACATGGATTGTGTCATGGTCGGTGTCATTCCTTATGTCATGTTTTGGGTGCCAAACAGTGAAGTGTGGATTATTGTTGTGTTTTGTGTGGATCCTCCCAATAGTATAGATGTGTTGACTTGTGGGATAGATCCATTAGAAGTAGGTGTATTATGTCCTTGGCTTTGCTTATTTGGTGTAAGTACCACTTGTAGCATGTTGACATCAAAACCATGGGGTAATGTGACTCCTTCTAACAATAGTTATGCTAGGAAACGTTGAGGGTCTAATACCACAATTTCATCCAAAAGAGAGGCTACTTCAGGAGTGGTTGCCTCTACTTCTTCTATGGTGACAACTCCTTCTGGGTCTCTAAGGATGAATTTCTCAAATGGATTAGGGAATTAATTTCATGGTATAGGTGACCCCTGGGAGGAATTAGCAAAGGGGTCGACAAACTCATCATCTTTTGGGAAGGCCATTTCTTTTTGTTTCCTTTGCAACCTTGTTTCAATCATATAAGACTTGCAAGAGGAAGATGAATGTGAAAGTGTGATATGGTATGATGTCTAAGATGACTATGACCAAGGTATGACTAAGACCGAGGTTATGCAACTATGTTTATGGACTTTTTAAAGTATAGGATATGCCTAATGACGGTACCAAGTTATGGATTCAAAGTGACAAGATGTCAATGTGTCAATAGGATAAGTGTCACAATGAGGTTCCAAGTTATGGTAATGTTTATGCAAAATTTCTAAGGATGATACCAAGATAAAGAGTCAAAGTGACAATGGTCAAAATATCAATAGTGTCATAATGAGGCCAATATCTTGAGTATGTCTAAGGTATGCAAGTATGAAAGGATAATGGGTGTGAATGGTAATATGACCTAAAAGGATGACTAAGAGTATGAAAACTAAGCACCTTGTGCAAAATATAAGGTAAGTTTGCTTAATCAAACTAAGATGGTCAAGGTTAAAAACTTGATTTATCAAGACTTCAATGATGGTAAGGACTAAAATGATGAGTTGACAAAGGTGGTCTCAAACTAGCCTTGTGAGTTGAGGAGCCAACATAAATGATAAAGGACTAAGATAATGGGAAAGTGAAGTCAAGACAAATATTATTTGGTCACTATGGATTGCTCTAAAGTTTGACAAGTTTCCAAAGCCAAGATTTATAGCAAAGTGTATACAAGCTAAAGGATGGCCTAATGTTTGACCTATGGCTAATGCAAAGTATGCAATGATGAAAGGATGGATGGATGGTAAATGACAGGTCCAGGATCTTGCAATTATGTGATCAAAGGACAAGATGATGCTCAGTATGGATCAAAAAATGCATCATCTCAATTTTCCCCTAAAATTTTGGTGCAGGGGCACCATGGCAATTTTGTAAATAAAGTCTTATGAAGGTTTTTATGGTTTTTTGAGTCTAATATCATGTAATAAGGTCATAATATACCATTTGGGATGTAATTAGAGTCTTTTTGGGTCAATTGTAATTAAGTGGTCATGTTTGTGCAAATGTTGTAAATGTTGCATTGGCAAATTTGAGAAGTTGAAGGGTCACAAGTTTAAAAGTTAGTTATGGCCATTGGTTGTTGGTTGTAAAAGTTTTAAAATGCCTTAAAAACTTCAAGGCTTTCTTCTGGAGATAATCTTGGTGTTGAAACAATAAAGAAATCCTTGTTTTCTATAATTTCTAGTGTAAACTTACTGCTATAGGTCTATGTATGGTTTTGTACTGAGAGATATTGTTTTATAATGCATTGAATATTATGGTGGTATGAACTAAGAGTATTTTGGCTTTTGATTGATTTGAATTCAAAAAGTTTCAAGGATTTTATAGCCAATTTATTGTCCACGGGTTGAAAACCCTATTTAAGAGGGTTTGAAGGTGAAAAAATGGATTAGATGGCCATTCCATTGATGGAATCCTCTAAAAATTGATGGAATGGTGTTAATTAGATTGCTCTTTCATGTTAGTAGGTTGTTAGAGGCAGAGGAGGTTTTGGGTCAAAATGGTGATTTTATAAGTTTTCAAGCAAAGAGAGGAGTAGATGCTAGGGTTTATACAAAATCCTTTGGGATTGGTCATGTAATGGTGGAATAAGCTTGTGTGGGTCATATTTGAAGTGTTTGAAGTGGGCTTGGAGTATGAAGATTCAATAAACCCTCCTTGTACAAGCCTAAACAAGCCTAAGTAAGGGTTTTGTGTTTAGATGAATTTGTGGTTGTTTTATTGGCCAAAAGTTCTTGAATTAGACCATTTATGACATGTTAAGAACATTATATTTGAGTTTGGTGGATTGGGTGAAGAGTTTAACAAAGGTGCTTTATAAAATAGGGCTAATTGTGGCCAATTCTAGCGTAGCAATCCATTTTTGGAGGGTATATTCCAAAACAAGTGTTTGCAAAAATTGGATATGTTTAAGAGGGCCTTAAAGGGTATCTAAAATGTCAATCCTTTTGTGGGTTTGTAATATCTTTTGAAAGATATGCTCAAATTTCTCTATTTGTTATGTTATAAGGAAAATAGGAAGGAATTGTGAAACATTGCCAAGTTAGGGTTTTGATGGTTGAAGAATTGTTTGAAATGGTTTGATTTGTGATTCTTGAACAAATCCCTCCATAATCTACATCAAATTTTCAATGGCACGAAATTGCATCATTTTAAGTCTCAGTTGCAGTGTTCTGTGTAATAGTTGCGTTGTTCTGGAAATGTTGGTTGCAATTTTATGGACTGCAGTTGTGGTGAATGACATTCAATTGCAGTGTATAGTGTATTTTGCTAGGTTTTGACTAATTTTTGTCTAATTTTAGTGTGATTTCATGGAATTGATTTTGGAAAACACAGCAAACAATCTAAAGACACTTCTTTGGTCTGGTCTGAGTGTGAAAATGTGTAATTTAAATGTATATAAAAGTACTCATAAATAATGCACAACCAAGGTTGGAAAGAGATCCTATTTGTTGAGTCCCTACTTTGATTTCTCCAAACACTTAAACAAAGTGGACATCTAGAGATCTTGGTGACACTGGCTCCCCCTTACACGACATAGTCACACCAAAATCTCTTACCCTTGAAGATCCTAAGATCTTGTGAACCAAGGGATTTCATGTCTCTACAATGAATAGTGGAATGTAGGGATGATCCAAAGGTCTAACCTCCTACACCAACAAGTAAAAGGGTTTTTGGCCTCTACAACAAGTGGCTCTTAATTTATTTTTTGGGGTAATACTAGTGCCTATACATGCAACAGTTCACTCAATTAAGAGGCCTCTCAATCCCTTCGCTAGAAAGGATTTTCACACATCACAAGGATACTGAGGGAGACATACATCAGTATAAGACATTTGCACCAGGTGATTGATGACTTTCCCAACAATCACAATTATTTATATAGCAGACCAAAACAAAGTATCGCTTGGGTCGTTCGCTCTCACAAGTTGGGAGGAAAACCCTCTAAGGGTAACAAAAGTGAGACAAGTATGTTGTTTTTGATCCCCAAGGTTACACAGAGTGCAAGGAGAGAGCATACACAACACCTTTTTCTCACACTCACATGATGTTCATTTTAAAAAGAAAAATCCCAAAACTAAATGTGTGGGTGATTATGCAAATGCCAAAAGATGTTTTTGATTCTCAAGATCACCAAACGATGCAAGAGAAGAGCATACACACCTTAAGACAAATTACAGAACCACAAGACAATAAAGACACTAGTTCATTTTAAGCCCAAATCCAAATGTGAGGAAGGCACCCAATGCAAGATTGTTGTCAATTTTAATTCCAAAATGAGTGAAAATGTAAGTTCTTTTTAACCAATGAGTGAAGAGATGCAAATTGTTGTAAATTCTCAGCCCAATGACATGTAACTAGAAGATTAATTTTAAGCCAATGAGTGCATGAAAATGAAACAAGATATATAAGTTAGCAAAATCAAATGAAATGCCTCCTTCCACCTATGCCACATGTTGGAAATCAAATGTCAGTAACAAAAAAAACCTAGACTACGAGATGCAAGAGATCTAAGCTAAAAATTTTAACTAAAACCTTAAATTTTAAATTAACAAGCAATTGTGTCACATAAAATGACAGTTGCGGCTCACAAGACAAAAGAAATTGCATCTTAGGAAATGTTGACTACATCTCCCAATATGGCAACTGTCACAGATTTAGTGATTGTGTCATTTCCCCAAACAATTGCAATGCACAATCCTGTAGCTGCAAAAACACAATAAAAATGACAAATTTAGACCAAACCAGAGATAACTATGATGCCAAACTAATGTTAGATGACAAAAATAAAGAATAATAACCAATATCTAAACCAAAAACCTAAAACAAAACAACCAAAAGTAAAATCCCTAATGTTGAAGTAGTTGTGACCTTCCAGGTAGCAGTTGTGTCGCACTACCTTTTGATGGTTGCGGTGTTTCAACTTACAATTATGTCGCAATCCTTAAAAACTAAAAAATTCAAAAAGAATCTACAAAATCTTGTTATTTTCACATCAAGTTCACCAATTTAATCTAGGGTAAAATTATAGGTTAATGTAAAATAGCATAAAAACTAACCCTAAACCAACAATAAAACACAAATAAGCATAAAAACATGAAGAATAAAACAATATCACCATAAAGTCTTCATGCCATCATTGATTCACCTCCATTGCCCTTCTCCATTTTGCTTGAATGTACTTGATGCCCTTAGATTTGAGTATGCACTAATAATCCTATGACAATAACTGGCAAAATATTGAAGATTGATATCTCACACTAGCTTAATGTACTTGCATATGAACTAGAGATAGTGTAAGATTGACTAGCATAAGATGTCAAAATGGAAATGACAAGGGTCTTTTATAGAAAAGACAATTTTGAATGAAAGGCTAAGATTCAATGTCAAAGAGATGTCTTAATCAATGGCCAAGAATGAAAGTTGTAGTATGAAATGGGGTTAGGGTAAAATTAGGGCAAAGATAGGACTTGGTTAAGGATGAATGGCTAAGATTGAATTATAAAATAGTTCAATCAAGGGCTGAAAATGAATGAGATGTCGAGAGATAATATTGGCACAGATAATAAAGTCAGCACAAAAAAAGAGGTTGTAGGAGAGAGTTCAAATAACTATAAAATTATTTGATTTAATAGGGAAGTGAATAATTAAATAATAAAAGCATTATTTAATTATATGGACATGTGACAGGTTGAATTTTTCATTAAATAAAAATCTAATTCAAAAATGGGAAAAAAGGACAAATTAGTAAGCAATTAAATAAATTAATGTGCCCAGGTTACACTTGACTTACTCTAGGTTTTATTTCTTATTTATTTATTTTATACTTCCCTACATCATACAATTCAGGGACAAGGTTTACAGAGTTTGAATTATCTGCTATCACAAGGAGGAAGGACATCTTACTTAATTGACCTTTATCACGGTCTTTGTGTGATTGACGATGAGAGCAGTTGTAGCCCTAGTCTCCACCTTGCTTGATGACGCAATTTTTGGCAAGATTTTTCAGAGGAGTAAATACAATCTCGCTTGTTAGATTGCCAGATCTCCTCTTAATCGATCTACAAGACTTTGGGTTAACTTTGATTTATTACAAATTGGTGGTTGATCTCTCAGTAAGTGCACTGGGTAATAATTTGACTATCTACTACGCTGACTAATGAATTGATGGCTAGGGAGGAACCACACCCCAACGTGAGATTCATGAGCAACCCTAACCCCTAATCTAAGTCTTAATATCGCTTCTTTTATGTTCTTTTGGAGACGATGCATTGGAACAATACGGCCAATGATTCTATTCTTTATTATGCATCTCCTCCTTACTCATGTGGTTGCCTAGAAACACATTCAACTGGTTGTAGAGAGAGCTTCCAAGAGATGATTAGCCCGAGTCTTTCCTTTATGTTTTTCCCCAAAACCCAGACATGCATGCTATCTATTAACATTTATGGGGGACTTATGTGGCAGGAGATATGCTAAGCTTGAGTCCATCCATGCTAGTCCAATGAAGGGAGGTGGGAAAAAAAATAGTGTAACAAAGGGAGGATCCCTACTGATACAGAGGCTTCTACCCAACTCGGCACAAATGGAAGTTAATCTTCATATCAGTCTTTTCTTTGACCTAAGAAAAGAGTATTAAAATTGTATGGCCTCTCTATTGCCTTTTTTGGTCATTCTTTCTTAGCAGCAGGTTTGGTAGGGGTTAAGAAATAAATAAAATTTATTTAATTTATGGCTGAAAAGGCTAATGAATAATTAAATAATTGAAATAATTATTTAATTATAGTAGAAAGTGATAATAATTAAATAAATAAGATTTATTTAATTATACTAGAATGAGACATTAGTGAGGTAATTAAATAAATCATTTATTTAATTAATCAAAAGAGGAAATAAAAAAATATAAATTAATTAATAGAAGACTTATGGCATTAGACAAGGGATTTGGCGAGGAAAAATGGTATTAGCAAGTCTAGGACATTTTTCAGTGTTTACACAATTTATTAAAAAGAATGTGCTCTGAAAATAAAAGGAAAAGGAACAACTCAACATTGTCTCATTTTTTCTTAGTTACCTTACTGGTAAAGAGGAGCCTTAGGGTTTAGTTCTCAATTGTTTCTTGGGAAGACTTTCTTAATTGTAGCAATATCAATAATATCCCTAAATTACTAATGAGGGAAGTAGAGGTGAAGAACAAAGAATGGAAGAACCTGATGTGGCTACTCTAGAGGAAGAAATGCTTTCTAGTTCCCCTACTGCAATGTACCCACAACATGGAGGAACTAGAAGAGGAGGGATTTCAAGAAATCCAACTTCTAGCCTTTGATAAGTAGCATGCAACAAAAAATAATAAAGAAATTCTTATTTCTAAGAGGCCACCAAGAGGTAAAAAGAGAAGGAATGGAGCCTCTACCTCTACACTTGTAAAGGGGTAGAGAAGGCCACCAAGAGTAAAGGAAGGGAAAAGTGGAGCTTCTTCTTCTGCACCTATAAGAGGGAAGAAGCCCACACAATTCAAAAGGAATTAACATCACCTAAGGAAGAAGGGTTCCATGAGAGGATCAATTAAAAATCCGAAAAAGGATGTTGTAATGGTAGAAACAGATAAAGACTCAAAGGGGGATGCCTCTACTAATGAAGTAAAAACACCCATTGTGCAACCATCATTTTTTTTAGCACTTCTAAATCAAATTCAAAAGATATTTTTGTAGCCAAAAAAATGAAGATAAGATACCCAAGAAGCCCTATTTCAGAGGGTTGTGAATACACAAGTGAAATGGGAGATGAGAAATTTTTAGAGAAGGATGAAAAACATTTTATTGAAGAAAGAAATGTTAATAAGTAATTACAGTAAGCAATGCAAATAATAAAGCAATTGGAGTTGTTAAAGACATACCAACAAAAGAACAATGAGTGGGATACTAGGATTAAAGAATTGGAGGAGAGGCTTCACAAGTTTGAGCATGGGTCAAAATTAGAGATATTGGCACAACTTGTCATGGTAGAAGAAGGGAAAGAGCCAGTATCTCAAGGCCCAATTCCTCAAATTAAAACCCTCACTAAACCAATTGTAATGTCCCTAAGTATTGAATTATGGAAAAGAACACTAGAATTCTCCCAAGAAAAGAAATAATGGGCAGGGGAGAGAACTGAATTGATATTCAATCACACCAGGGAACTGGAAAAGAAAGAATCAAAAGTAAAATGGTTGAAGGTAAAGAATGGAGAAATAGCAAACAAGGCAGCACAATTACTAAAGTGGAGGCCACCTACTAGAGTTTATGCTTTATTCTTGCAAGAATTTTTTTGTGCTTTCAATTTAGACAATTGATTGGTGATAGTCCTATAGCAATGAACATTGTTTTTAGATACTTTCTTCAATTCCACATGAACATGCAAGATCAATTATGTGAGTTCTATCTACACAATTATGTTCTTTTAGATGATGCCACTTGGTATCCATTGATATTCGTAAGTGATCTTCAAATAAGAGTATTGGCCACTTATGTCAAAAAGTATCAGAGGGGCACAATCATACAAGAATACCATGAAAGATAAAAATATATTGCCTTATAGCTTAGGAAAGAATCAACAGATCCTAATGCAACCATAGATTAGTGGTTAGATCTCTTAAATTATAGAGGTGTTGGAAAGAAAATAATTGATATCAAAAAACACAATTATGCAAGGATGAAGGGATTAGCCACATGAACTATTAATGAATCCTTTAAATTTGTTCAAAAGATCTGGGAAGAATTTTTTCTAGAATCGCAAAGAAAGGAGCCACACTCTCTTTATAACTTTGTAGCTATAATGCACAGGTCTCACAAGTACATTGACATTGCACTGAATAGTGGATTTGCATGGTTTCCACTTTCCTTCCATCCTCCTATCCTCTTTTTTCCAGTACCACACTGGACAAAGAATAAATGAGGGGAAGAAGAAGCAGTAAAGAACAAAATATTGGGAAGCTCTCAGACCAGAAAGGCTATTACTTGAAGTAGATCAAGGGAGTTGACATTGTGGCTAATTTCAGGGAGATAGCTCTACAGTATAACCTCCAGGCTTGAAGTTTCTTGAGGAAAAGAAACAACTTAGTTGGGGGGAGTGATGGGTTTAGTTTTTGGCTAGTTTTCTTTATTAAGTTTATATCTTTTATCATTTTAATCTATCAAAGCTTAGAAACAATCTTAAGACTTAGAAACAATTTTAAGACTTATACATCTTTTATACCTTTTATGCATCTTAAACTAGACTTTAGTATGTAGTAATGCAAATATGATATGATGAAATTTATATAAGCGAATGTATGCATTTTCATGAAATTTAGTATGATTTTATGCTTAATTTATGGTTATTAATGATGTGTGTGCTTTAGAATGAAACTAACCTCTTGTAGCTAAGAAGAATTGTAACCTACAACAACTAGATTTCCAGCTTGCAACATAAGGACCGCAAGCAATTGTAGGGGAGTGGTTAGAATGATTAAAGTGCAATCACTCCAGAGAAGAATGAAGGTGACCATTGAATGGTCAACCGTGAGTCACTACAAGTACACTGAATAAGATGATTGAAAGAAAGAGTATGTTCTAAGTAGGAGTAACCTATGACATGGCAATTCCTATGAAACATGTCTCTATCATTATGGTTAGCCATCAAGGCAAAGTTCTAAGTTAGTTTGTCTTCTTCTACTTTTCAATTATGGTTTTCTGTTATAAGACTAAGTCATCTCCCTATTCTTGAAGGAGAGTGGACAAAAACATTATGGTTCTATTTTTCAGGCCTAGGGTGAATAAGACTCCTCGTGGACTCTATATAGTTGGATTTTCTATGAGGAGTGAATTTAGTTACTAGTTATTTAGTTTGTTTTTTTATCATTGTTAGTTTTCCTATTATCAATTGAATACTGAATATGTTTTTTCTGAATGAGAGACTTGATTAGATTCTTGTCATATTTCAGAGTTATCATGCAATAAAGGAGTTGATTCAGTATCGTGATTTGTTGATTAAGTAGTAAGTGTTGATATTTGTTGTGGAAGTAGCAACTCAAGAAAGGGCCACTTGAGGTATTGCTATCCACTTTGTCTTTATGTTATTAAATTAGTTCATGCTTTATTAATTAAGATAGTTTACGTTTACATGCATGTGAATTTATAAATGTGATTCTATAATTGAATTAGATTCTATAGCTTTATTTTAGACTCATGGAGTGATTAGTTACAGTTCAGTCTTAGAAGTTAGTAGTCATAGCCTTAAGTGATAAGTACTCATAGCATAAGTAATAGTTTATGTTATTTCCCCTATTTTGTTAGTTAATGTTTCATTTCCTTTTTTATTTTTTATAGTTTTTTGTACACATGTAAATCACCTATACTCATTGATATAGGTCATGTTAGAATCCATGAATGCACATATAGTGTCAACACTATCAAAATCTTACGAATCCCTAGTTGATCTAATTAAGTGCAACCTCTTGTAAAAGGTTTAGTTAACTGTTCAATTAGGAAGCCATTCTCTAAATTGTGTGTCTACCTGTAGTACCAAGTTAATCAAACATTGTAGAGGCCCTACAATTGGGTTGGAGCCTTTATCGCATACATTCAAGAAAATGGTGAAGTTTAAATGAAGTCCTTTACTTTATTTTGCATATTTTCTATTTTCTCTAAAAGTTGTGCCCTATGCAGAAATTTTGTAACAATGTCGGGTATTAGTGGGTTATGGGTAGTGTCTAAATGGTGTGTAGTTGGTGCAATCTATATATAGTGAATGTTTTGGTTAGGGGGTTTTACAACAGGCTCAGGAAAAGCACTGCATGGCTCATGCCTAGCCACCTAGAAGGGGGTATAAGGTCTTGGATCATATATCTATGGATTGTAATAGGACTTATATCCATTTTTTATTAATGCAAACTTTACCTTACATAGCAAAAAACATAATGATGATAATTTAGTTGTAGTTATTTTTTTTTTAAAGAATATGAAAATGGGAACTAATGATGTTGAATGTTGTAGCATGCCCATTGTTCTACCTAGCAAATCTACTAAGTTTTACCCACATGTAATTAATTGAGTGTGTCTAATGTTAAGTAATAATTTTTTTCTTTTCTAATCAATAATAAATGCATTATTTGAAATATAACATTATCCAAACTTGTTCATTTCATAATCAAAGAATCATTCCAATAATATAAGTTTGATTTAACTTTATATAAATATATTCAAGGTAATGTTTCATATTACAATTTCCATAGATGGACACATGATTACATATAATAATTTAACAAGCTTTCAAGAACTAGAAATATAAATGGTCCAGAATGTCCTCCCAAATATTGGCTGCAAATTGCATGAGGAGAAGCATCACTTAAGCACTTTTCCACCAACCATGGACTAATTGCGGTCCCCCACACATCTACAAACTTGGTAGATGGCGCTACCCTTCAATGAAGAGATTTTTTTGGTAACCTCATCCTTTAAATAGCCTTTTCTGAGCATAGTGATGTGTCTTACAAATCTATAGCTACCATAATGTATACTACCTCATATGATTTCCCCAACCTAAAATGTAAATTGGATCACACAGTGAACTGACAGTGTAGACAGTGGCCACCTACACTACTTTGGCCAAAGATTCATCACCTAGTAACTTTGAGTGAGGTCTTCTATATCACCACATTTAATTGCTTGATTTGTATTGACCATTGGTATTATATTTTATGGTTATCCCTTTTCACATGGATTTATCCTAACCCCAAGAATAACCTTCACGTTAACTTATATCTAATGATATGCTATAAGATCCACAACATAACTCTATCTTATGCTATGCACCAAGAGTATTGTCTAACTATGTATAGTTTCGACAATCTACGAATAGTGTAAATAGTATAAAATCATATAAAACCCCTTTTATAGTATAATAGCTATATACATTTAAACCCAAAAGAAAGGTTTCCCAAAACAAGAGACAATCAAAGAACTTTCAAAAGACTTGTAAGCATCAAACACACTTAAAAGACAATCTTTCCAACATGGCATCATAATAAACAATATTTTCAACATAATGACAAGGGAGTAGAAATCAGCATGCCTTTTTAAAGCTTCAACTAAATAATCTTCCCTCCTATCTTGATGGCTCAAGATCACTTGCAACTTCCACTACAAAAATCCTAAATATCTCTACTAGCTTCTCTCTAGATATCTCAACAAACCAATATAAAATAACAAGCAACTCTCTCTATATCACAATTCTTAATTCAGTCTCACAAAATTTATAGTAGAATAACACAAAGCTAATTAGAATGATAAGTGTAAAAATTGGTAGAATGGGCACCTCTATTTATACTAATTTGTGAGAAACTGAAGGCTACAAACAAGTCAGTATTTATGCCACCTTTCTAACTTCATGCAACGAATCACCATGTTAACTTAGGTTTGTAGCACATCACATTTCTCACCATTTAAATGGTTAATTTGAATTGATATATGGGACAACAAGCTCAAAATAAGTTTCCTAATTCAAATTCCATTACAAAATGTTGCCAAGTTTGCACTTAACTGAGCCTACATATTATTTGTTGGCTTATGTGCATTTCAAAGACTTCTTTTACATTCCAAACACTAGCAAATATGGTGCCACCTCCATATGCTTGGCACCACAAACATAGTGTGGGCTTTGACATATTCCATAGGTTTCTAAACAACATTTACTTCCTTCTAAAACATCTACACAGCAGCTAAACTCTTACATGCTTTGTTTTTTTTTGTTTTGACTTGGTCTTATTAAACTTTATGCGCTAGCTTGCATTCCACTAAAAGTTGTGCTATGTGATATATGCGCCATATGTTATAATATGTGCTTTGCTTCATAATATTAACAATGATAATCAGTGTTATGTTATGCACATGGAAATTATATCAATAGCTTTTATTCATGTATTATATATATTATATATATATGTATATGTATATATATATATGTATATATATAAGTATATGTATATATATATGTATATATATATGTATATGTGTATATATATATATGTATATGTATATATATATATGTATATGTTTATGTATATATATATGTATATATACAGATTTATCTATCGAAGTGTATATATATACATGGAATGTATAAATACATATATATACATATACATATATATACATATACATATGCATATATATATATGTATATGTATATATATATGTATATGTATATGTATATGTATATGTATATGTGTATATATATGTATATGTGTGTATATATATATGTATATGTATATATATATGTATATATATATATATATGTATATATAACAATATATATGTATATATATATGTATATATATGTATGTGTATGTATATATATATATGTATATGTATATATATATAAATATAAATTTGTATATGTATATATATATTTGTATATGTATATATATATGTCACCTTAGTCCAATTGGTATTCCCATACATATGGGTAATCCGTCTATGAGCATGCATAGGTATGTCTACCTACGTATACTCATGTACGTATTTACTTACATGTATGAGTTTACCATAGACACATACATATATACATATATATACATTAATGCATATATCTCATTGATATAAAAGTAAACACTCAAGAAAGGACTTCAACACAACTTCAAGACTTCATCTTATCCATCATTCCAAATGATCATAAAATAAGATTATGAACCAACATAAACATTTATAATCAAAACAGAAGATCACTTACCCATTACTCGAACTAACTTGACTTAACTAAGACCAACTAGGGAACGTGAGTGTGTGATTGCTCAGTAAGGCTGAATTTAAATGTTACTAGACTAAGTTCTTCTCCTGAGTGATACCTCCCCTCTTTTTTGGAGGCTTGAGCATATTCTTGCATTCAACTTAGTTCACCATAATAGTAGTTAGTTGAATCAATGCATCATATACCTCTCATACATGTCATATTCACATTATATATTTCATATATTGAATCATAAAGCATTTAATTAAATCAAACACTCATTCAATATATTTCCATTAGAATTCGTAATAAAAGACATTCACATTTATTGAAGCAATTTACCAAACTAGGTAATAGTAAATAGATAATAACACATGGGGTGTAACATATTCCCCTCTTGTGAATCATCATCCTCAATAATTTTTAATTATCAAATATGATCATAACATAAAGCACACATCATAAAACATCATAACATAAAACATCATAGTTTTCAAGAGTTTTCAAAATCTAGCAAGACTTTTGGAAACTTCTACTTCATTTGAGCATAGTCTTCCCATGTGGAAAAATCTTCTACATACTAATCCCACTAGACCTTCCATTATAGAACTTCTTTGTTTCACAAGTGGAGCTTATGTGTTCCGAGCACCTTGAGAGGCTCAATCGTTACCACCCCTGGGTCTTGTACCTATAAATCATTCCAATCAATAACATGATTATCGCCTAGTATATACTTCTTAAGATATGAGACATGAAAGACATTATGCATCCTGGCAAGAGTTGGTGGCAAGGAAATATTATACGCAATAGGGTTGATTTCTTCAAGAAATTCAAAAGGTCCAACATAGCATGGAGCTAGTTTGGATGACTTTCAAAACTTGATAGAACTCTTCTAATGCTTAACTCTCAACAATACCATACCCCCTACTACGAAGTTCCTAGGTACATGTTTAGAATCTACATAATTTTTTTTCCTATCATTAGCTTATGCTAACCTCTACTTGATAATTCCAACTTATTCCTCCATTATTTATAACATCTCTAGCCCAAGGCTTATCCTAGCTTATAGGAGTTCAACACATCCTGCCATATAATTCTTCAAATGGAGTCATCTTGACTGCAGAATGATAGGAAATATTATATGCAAACTATACCAAATGTAGGTAATCCTCCCACTTATTGTTGATTCATACAATACATCCTTAGTAGATCTTCTAATACTTGGTTCACCCTTTCCATTTTTCCATCCATTTTTGGATGATATACATAACTTATATTTAATTTTGTTCCAAGTGTAGAAAAAAAGTTTTGCCAAAACCTAGATGTTACCGTAGCATCCCTATCAAAAATGATCTTTTCAGGAATCCTATGCAACCTAAATATCTCTTGAATAAAATTTTATGCTATTATAGTATCTCCACTAGTCAAATTCCCTTGTATGAAGTGAGCTAACTTTGTCAACTTGGAAACCACTACCAGAATGACATTGTGCTTATTCCTTGACATAGGGAGAGCTTACACAAACTCCATGTTAATAACTTTCCACTTTTGGAACTTCATGTGGATATAATAGACCTATAGGATGATGATGCTCTGCCTTCACTCTTTGACACTCTAAGCAACTTTCTACAAATCTAGTTGCATCTTTGTTCATACCCTTCCAAAAATATGATGGCTTTACATCGGCTAACATCTTTGTTACACCAAGATGTCCTGAATAGGGTAAATTGTGAAATTATTTCCATACCATGCTCCTTAATTCCCCAATGTTAGGTACATAAATCCTTCCCTTAATTCTCAATAATCCATTAGGTTCAAAGTGATAACCCTCGTACCTTTGATATTGCTAATCATTTGTGAGTGCTTGCTTAACTTGCTCGTAGAACTCATCACCTTTAGATTTTAGCAACACTTGTTCCTTGAAGTCAATTTGTATTGAAATCATAGAGGAGATATGCCTCCTACGACTTAAGGCATCGGCAAACTGATTCTCTTTTCCCTTGATATAACTAATATTGAAATCATAGTCAGATATCAACTCCAACCATCTCCTTTGTCATGCATTCGGATTGGGTTGGGTAAACAAATACTTTAGACCATGGTGATTAGTCTTCAGCTCAAATGGTTTTCCCAATAGATAATGTCTCCACATCTGTAATGCATTGACAACTTCCTAGATTCATACGCTATGACTTTTCCTTCCTACATGAATACTCCACCCAATCCTTCTCCATATGCATCCATAATAACTACAATGGTACCATCTGGATTTGATATCTTTAGTATTGGTGTTATGGTCAATCTTTCCTTAAGTTGATCAAATGTTGCTTGACACTTCTCAGACTACTCAAACTTAGTCCCCTTCATTTGTAATGATGTGATGGGAAAATTTATCCTTAAAAAGTTTGTGACAAACTTACGGTAGTACTTGGCCAAACCCATAAAACTTATAACTTATGGCACGTTCTTGGGCATTGGCCACTCCAACACTAATTTTATCTTTGTTGGATCAACTAAAATACCATTTGTTAAAATTATGTGACCCAAATATTGTACTTTCTTTTGGAAGAAGGTGCACTTTGAGAGTTTTCTGAATAACTTTTTCTCTCTCAATCATTAGAGAACAATCTCTAGATGCTTGAGATGTTCTTCATTCTTGGAGTAAATTAAGATGGCATCCATGAAAACCAACACAAACTTATCTAAACAGTCTCTAAATACATTATTTTTTAGGTTCATGAATGTTGTTGGTGTATTCATCAATCCATATGAGAGAAATGTGAACTCATAATGTTTGTGTCTAGTTCTAAAAGCATTTTTTGTAAATATCTTCATCCTTGATTCTTAGTTGGTGATATCCAAAACATAGATCAATCTTTGAGAATAATGTCACTCCTCACATTTTATTGAAAAGATCATTGATACATGCAATGGATATTTCTTTATCATTACTTTATTAAGAAACTGATAATCAATACATAAGCATAGTGTACCATCCTTCTTTATAAAGATCACTAGCGCTCCTTAGGGTGAGACACTGGGTCTTGTTAGTCCTTTAGAAAAATCTTCTAGTTGTGCCTTTAACTCCATTAATTCAGTTATGGTCATCCTATAAGGTACTTTCTATATAGGTTCTGACCCTCGTACTATTTCAATAGATAAATCAAATATCCTTCTAGGGAGAAATCTAGGTAATTCTTCTCAGAATACATCCACAAACTTCCATAAAATAGGATATTTTTCCATATCTATTATTCTTGATTCCAATATTTCACCTTCTTCGACATCTTGGGAGTCTTGAGGTCCACAATATACTAAATCATCTTAAGAAATGAATTCCTTACATTCCTCAAGTTTTTCCATTTTTATCACAAAGAGTTGGCAACCTTTCTTCTTTTCCCTATGCATCTGCACAACGGATATATGTCCTAACTTAACCTCTCTAGGTGTTCCATGTATTGACACCCAATTACCTAGATCATCTAAGCATTCAACTATTTTAGTATGAAAATCTACCTTGGCCCTATGTTTCCATAACCAATTCATCCCTAAGATGACATCATAAGAACCTAAGGGAGCTATGTATAGATTTACTTCTATTCAGAAACATGGAAGTTCAATTTTTTCCTTGAATGGACATTGAATCACTTTAGCTCTTATCTAGTTTGCATATACAACCCAAAACTTTTTCATGTAGCCAAATTTTCTAAACATTTGACTTGCTACTCTAGGAGAAATGAAATTTTATGTTGCACTAGTATCTATTAAAATTGAAATGGGAATTCTAGATTAAGTACCTAAAACTTCTATTGAAGTTATCTGGTACTCCACTTGCCTATTATCCATAATAGCATGAATCCTTTGTTGGAATGCAGTTTTATGAGGTGGAAGAGAATTTTTATGTGGTTGTGCCCTAGATAGTTTGCTCAAAAAATTACTCGCGTAGTGATTCCCACCACATGTAAAACATCCCTTCACTAGTCCTCTCCTTTTTGTAGGTCTTCCAAAATTACTTTCATTTCCCCCAACATTGTTTTTTTAGTTGTTAAAATTATTGTTGTTTCCTCTTTGATCTCTCCTTGGTTCACTCCAATTATTTTGGGGTACCTTATCCCCTTGCTTTTGAAAACCTTACCCTTCACTAGGCTTCCTTAGAGTTTGATTGTTTTGTGACCAAGCGAGCTTCTTTTTCTTCCTCTTCTGTTATTTTGAGATAGACTTAAGCCTTTATTTCTACTCAATTGCCTTCTCATACAACAAATACATGGTAGTTGGACCATGTACATCTACCTCACCATCAATTTGCACATTCAAACTCATGATAAACTTTCTTATACAAAATTGTGTGTTCTTCTGGTACATAGGTACATACTTAAGAAGTTGAGTGAACTTCTCCCAATACTCATTCACTGAGTCACCTTGCCTCTAGTTTTGGAAGTCAATGAGATTTTGGTCATAAAAGAGTTGGGGCAACCATCACTTACATAAAATCTCAACAAACTCATTCCATGTGAGATTTAAAGAACTAAGCCCTAGCTCCATTTCTTACTCATCCACTAGTTGAATGCTCCACCAACCAATTGAAATGCTCCCCATACAGCTTTAGTAACTTTAGAGTAATTTTTTATTTCAAAATACTTCTCCATATCTATAATCCATGCTTCCACCGCATCTCCAGTAGTACTACCCTAAAAATTTTGTGGTGTGATCTTCCTCATGTCACATGATAACTCATTTTCCAAATGGTTCCTTTTGGTTCCCTCAAAATATGATTGTGACCTATCACTCTCTTGATCACTAGATTTAGTATGATTACAGGAATCCTCCCTTTCTTCCTCATTGTTGGGAAATTCTTCTTCATTATTTGGGACTTCTTGATCCACTCTTTCCTTTCTCCTAACTTCTTGTTTGAGGTTTCCTATTCTTGTTCTAGTTTCATCCATGATAGCCAGAATATGGTCCAACTTGGTCTCAGCATTCTCAGCACCTTGACCTACTTCTTGACTTTCCCCCAAGTTATTTATTTTCCTAACCATTTTCCAAGAATAGTTATACCTAAAGGTTTCATTTTAATTAGATCTATGAAGTTTTTCTCAATGCTAACAATATTCCAAAAAGATGTATCATTCAAATAAGAAATTATATTTAAAGAACTCATTCATAAAATTTTCCAAAATAAGATTTTTATTATAATAAAAAAGGATTTTCAATTTCCTTGAGTTTACATAGAATGACTATTTAGATGGTCTAAGGGAGAATATACGTCTGATTCACTTTATAATACATAACCTTGTGGGGTATAACCCTTAGATTTTTCCTTAGACACATAGTTTCGAGGTACATAACCCTCTGATTTTCCACTTGTGGCTATTATAATAACTTCTACTAAGGGAAGAACTTGAGGATCCCTAAATATCATAACTGGACTAATACTACATTCTGAGGGCATATCCCTGGAAAGAGACAAAAGGTAAGTAGTTGAAGTTGGCATCATCTTTCATCCTTCTCTTGACTAATTCGTAAAAGGGAATGATTGAAAGTCTCAGTATCACTTAGCCAAATGGCATTTTCATAATTAGTTCCCTCAATAGTGTGAAAGAGGGCTTCTCTTTCCTTCTTGGCTCATAGGTAGCACTCATTTCCAATTACTGACTTTCTCGTAGTCATCTTGAGATGCACCATTTTGGCACAAGAATTTTCCAAACATTAAACTCATATAATGTTGGATTGTAAACATAGCAATCACATAGGTTCCAAAGTTGAACCTAGTAGCTTTGATACCACTTGTAACATGCCCATTCTTCTACCTAGTAAATATACTAAGTTTTACCCACATGCAATTGACTATGCATCTAATGTAAAGCAATAATTTCTTTTATTTTATAATAAATATTAAATGCATCATTTGAAATATAACTTTATCCAAACTTTTCCATTGCATAATCAAATTATCATTCCAATAATATAAGTATGATTTAACTTTACATAAATATATTCAAGATAATGTTTCATATGATAATTTCCATGTAGATGGACACATTATTGTGGAGTCTAAGCTAATGTTTTGTAAACTTGGTGAAGACCACTCAATTCAGAGGGTCAACTAACTGAATAGTCCACTTGGCACTGCTTAAGACTACATTAAATCATCAACCAAGGTACGTAAGCTTATGATGGTGCAGCATTTTATATGCCTTCATGGACTCAAACTACCTAAACTATCCTTCTAAAGTTATTCTAGTTGCTAGAAATTCACAAAAACTATAAAATAGTAAAAGTATAACTAAAACTTACTTGCTAGGGGTACCTACAGTAAAGGCTATAATTGAACTATTGCTAATGAAATAATACTATGTTAACTAAAAAGTTGATTAAGATTACTAACTCAAATAAACTATCCTCTAGAGTATTACTAATAATTATTACATGCATGTTCCTAAGCATTCACTTATAATAAGAAAGAAATGAAATCTCAGTTAACTTGCATACAATTCATGAACAACAGTAAACTAATGTTAACTATCAACAAAAATGAATAACTAAAAGATAAAGTGAAGAACAATACCTTCAGTGGCCTACTCAAGTAATTGTTCCCACTTAATTGAACTTAATCTAACTAATATATTTCACGCATCTCATGAATTGATCTCCATTTATTGCATAAGATGAAAGATTACAAAACACTCTTACACAAACTAGATTTAACCATTCTATAGATTCATGTTTCAATTGAAAATAATAGATAGTATAAATTGTGAACAACCAACTAACTAAATTAAAAACTCAACCAACAGTTATATACAAACTAAGGGAGTCTTTATTGAAAGCAACAACTTTAACCGAAATCATTAATTCCACTCCCAGATATCTAGAGTGTGGATTCAAGATTTGGAATTATTCAACCTATAACTGAAATGAAAGAGAACCCTATCAAAAGTTAGAACTCTATCAAAATAGATTGCATTCAATCATACGTCCATTTGTCAAAGTTCCATATTAGAAAGACATTTTCTTTAGTGTTTATTAACTGTTTATGATAGCATGTGTTTTATCTTCACTAAATTCCTTTGAACAATAATCACCACGCTCAATTATTTCTGTAGCTTCCCCTATTCTGGTATCCAACACCCCTTTTGCTATGGGATCCTCCCACAACGGTTGTGTATCATGGTTCATCTTTTTGCTGCAAACAAGTTAGTTTCACAAAATACGTACACAAGGATAACCATTATAATTAAACATAACTTTCCATCAATATTTTCATGCACATATTCATATAAACCATTTAATGCTAATATATTAAACCATAATTCTATCACCATGTTTTTGGGTCCTAGGTTTGTATAATGGATAGAAAAAGGATAATATAGTATGAAATATTGTTAGGAATTGTGTTCAAAAGTATTTTAAAGTCTGCATAAAATCAATAGAAAACAAACTATTATCTAGACCTATCAATGATTGCATACAATGCTTTAACAAGCTTTTAGGAACTAGAAATACAAATGGTCCAGAATGTCCTCCCAAATCTTGGTAGCCAACTGCATGAGGAGAAGCATCACTCAAACACTTTTTTTCCAACCATGGACTAACTATGGTCCCCCACACATCTACCAAACTAGTAGATGGCCCTACCCTTCAACAAAGAGATTGGTTTGGTAACCCCATCCTTCAAATAGTCTTTTCTAAGCATAGTGATGTGTCTTACAAATCTAGAGCTACCATAATGTCTACTACCTCATATATGATTTCCCCAACCTAGAATGTAAATTGGATCACACAGTGAACTAATAGTATAGACAATGGCTACCTACACTACTTTGGCCAAGGATTCATTACCCAGTAACTTCAAGTGAGGTCTTATATATCACCACATTTAATTGACTAATTTGTATTGACCATTAGTATTCTATTCTAAGTTTATCCCCTTTCACGTGGATCTATCCTAACCCCAAGAATAACCTTCATGTTAACTTATATTGAATGACATGTTATAAGATCCATAATATAACTCTATCCTATGCTACACACCTAGAGTATTGTCAAACTATGTATAGTTTTGACAATCTACGAATAGTGTAAATAGTATACAATTGTATAAAACCCATTTTTATATAATAGCTATATACATTTAAACCCAAAAGAAAGGTTTCCCAAAATAAGAGAATCAAAGAACTTTCAAAAGACTTGCAAGCATCAAACACACTTAAAAGACAATCTTTTCAACATGAAATCATAATAAACAATCTTTTCAATATAATGACAAGGGAGTAGAAATCAACATGCCTTTTTAAAGCTCCAACTGAATAATCTTCACTCCTAGCTTGATGGCTCAAGATTGCTTGCAACTTCCAAACCCAAATACCTCTACTAGCTTCTCTCTAGATCTCTCAACAAACCAATATAAAATAACAAGCAACTCTCTCTATCTCAAAATTCTCAATTCACGCTCACAATATTGCAGCAAAATAACACAAAGATAATAAGAATGATAAGTGTAACAACTTGTAGAATGGACACATCTATTTATACTAATTTGTGAGTAACCAAAGGCTATAAACAAGTCAATATTTTGGCCACCTTTCTAACTTCATGCAATGAATCACCAAGTTAACTCATAGGTTTGCAACACATCATAATCCTCACCATTTAAATGGACAAGTCAAATTGATATATGTGACAACAAGCTCAAAACAAGTTTCCTAATTTGAATTCCATTACAAAATGCTACCAAGGTTGTACTTGATTGAGTCTACATCTATTTGTAGGCTTATGCACATTTCAAAGACTTCTTTTATATTCCAAACACTAGCAAATATGGTGCCACCTCCATATGCTTGGCACCACAAACATAGCATGGGCTTTGACATATTCCATAGGTTTCTAAACAACATTTACTTCCTTCTAAATGCAATGGTCTTATCCTAACCAAAATGTCCTACCATTCCTCCACTATGATTCTCCTTTATTAGGTTCTCCCTCATGGAACTCCTCGGGATACACAATTGACTTCCCTTAAATAGCATGCCATCCTGGATTATGAAATCCAACCACCTTGTCCTATCCACTGTAACAGGTTCTTTGCAAGCTTTCCAAGCCTCTACGAAATTAGGATCTTCTGCATACAGTGTCTTAAGTTCATTGAACCCAACCACTTCAATCTGCATCTTTGTCATCAATGTATGCCTCCTACTTAAGGCATCTGCAACTCTATTTGACTTCCCACTCCTATGTTTCAAAAAAAAGGTATAACTCTGCAAAAACTCTACCCATTTCATATGCCCTTGATTTAATTTTCCCTAACTATTTAGGTACTGCAAGGCCTGATGATCAGTATATAGAAAATAAAAACTAACTCGGAAGATTTTTAGGTGCAAATATGGGAAACTAAAAATGCAATATCTTTCCACCTAGGAATATAAAATAAAAACCATAAATTGGGAATTTCATTATGACAAAAAGGGTATCCAAAAATGCAAAAACATCTAAAAACTGAGAAACTTGAAATTTAACTATTTTTGGGTGATGCAAGATTGCCTTTACACCACTAGATGCTCCTGCATAATTACACTTTATAGAAGTAACATCAACACTCTACCACTTCAGAAGAGCAAGTGTGGAACAAAACACCATTGCAGCAGAGGCTTGAGTTCCTTTCATTTTCTCCCCCATTAGCCTTGAGCGCTCTTGGTGGAGGTGGTAAGCTCTCACTCCTCTCCTCTATTACTTGGTTGAGTAGCATAACACTCTTTTGTAGTGCTTTAAGTACTCTTTACTTCATTTTTACTTTTCTCTCTATCTATTTGGCTCTCCGTGGAGGTGGGAACACCAAAATGGAGTCTGACTAAGGCAGGCCCCTATACAGCCACCCAAATTTTTTCTCTCTCCTTGTGTGCAGGTATTGAAGATACTCATGAGATGGAATCTTCATCACTCACACAGTCGTAAGTATTCCCTTTCTTCTCCTTATCTTTATCTTCTTTACCTTTATTTCATTTCTATCAGTTCCTATTACTTTATCATGTTCTATTATTTCCCTATATTCTGTAAGTTCTTAGAAATCGGATAGAAGCATTCACTTTGCTATTTTCTGAGTCATTCTCATTCTTTGGTCTGTACAAGATGCCAACGCACCACATTTTCATCCATATTCTATAGTGACATCCTTTGGCCAAGAGCTCATCAGTTTGTCTAGAAAATCTTTGTGACCTGCTCTTTCGGATTCTAAAATTCTCACTGTTGTTCCATTGAGGTAGTATAGGGAAGCTCACCCCGTGAGCTTCTCTAAATGAAGAGAAATCATGAGTAGTGAATCACCCTATATTACATTTTGGTGAACCTGACATGAAGAACATTGTTCTTCAAAAAAATAGGAATTTATTTACCCCTACTTGGCAGGGTCATAACTTTTAACTCAGTGCTCGGAATTCATAATCGTTTGCACTGTTGGAAAGCTCTCCTAGATAATTTGACTACAATATGAGTTCTTTTGGTAGTCAAATGTTAGGGATTGATGTAAGTTCCAACATCAAATTTTTCCCTAGAGACCTCCAAAAATGCGAATTACTAGAACATAGAAAATATCAATTTTTTTTTAATGGATTTAATATCTTCTTTTATTAGTTTAGTATCAAATTTTATTCAAAATGTTAATGATGTTCCATTTAATGCATGTGATGGTGACTTGACTTTACCCATGTCACTTGGTATCTTTTATCCTTCTCACAAAAGTCCTCTTACATCAAAGGATATTTTGTTGCAAGAAGATGAAATCATTGATACCTTTCTTAATGTTACTCTACCTTCTCTTCATTCCAATGCACTCTCTTCTAGAGACGTTGCTTTGATGAATGATGAATCTCATCTTTGTTCTAATGCATTCTCTTCTAGAGATGATGCATTAGTGCATGATGAACCTCCTTCCATATCTGATTCTCCCTGGATTGATGTTGAGAATGTCTCTTCATACAATTATTCCACATTTGATCCTATTTGGATTGATGTTGATAATATGTCTTCAAAAAAAAATTCTACTAGTTGTGATTATTCTGTAAATGCAATCTATGTTTCTGCTACCTCTCAAAGGCTTAAGAGACCGGTTATTTATGTGACTCTAGCTATTCCTTCTCCTAAAAAGGTTTGTTCTATAATTAATAGTGTTCCATTTGATAATAACCCTCCTGATATTCCTAAGGCTCCCTCTTATAGAGTGGTAGCCCATACTGATGAAGATAGTATGAATAAACAATCAATCCTTCCTCAAGCTCCTAAACCCGTGACTAAAGCACCTAGTGATTACGATCTTGTTGGGAAACTTCAAGTTACTCCAACTAATATCTCACCATGGGACTTGCTTCAGTCTACTCTGGTTTATCAAGGAATGCTTTAGGAAGCCTGGAAAAAGATCATCTTACCTTCTTCCACTAGGCCAACAGATGCTAATGTGTTGATGGCGTATATTCGTGCAAATTTGTCAAATATTACATTCTATCTGTAGGAACTCCCACCTTTAGAAGTACAAAATAAAGTGAATCCTTTAATGATTATTGTTAATATTAATAAAATTGGTATTAGATGTACTCTCATTGACACTGGTTTGATGCTCAATGTATGTAGCATTGATCTATTGCCTAAGATTAATATTGACTCATCTTCTATTAATGATTATTCTATTGTTATTCATGGGTTTGATAATGTTGTACGATAAGCTTTAGGTACAATAGTATTACCTTTGCAACTTGGACCCATTATTGTACCCACCGTTGTATACATTATGTTAGGAAAATACCTTATAACCTTCTTCTTGGTAGACCATGGATTCATGCTATGGGCGTAGTTCCGTCTACCTTACATAAATATATTAAGTTCATTACTAACAATCAAGTAGTCATAGTCAAAGCTGACCTTGATGCTATGCACTTATGTGAGATGGAAATTGTTGGTCGAGCTTTGGTTATGCCTACTCTTATTCCTTTAGTATCTTCTAGTGTGTCGATGTTTACTCCAGCAGTACCTACTACAAAGGATACTCTTGAGATAGATGTCCCTAAAGAAGATCCTTCTAAAGCAAGGAGTCCTAAGTGTGATCCTTCTACCTCTTCTCAAAGGAATGGATGTCTTGGTGATGATTGGGGTTCTCTAGACTTTACAGATTCCTTCATTCAGGAATATAAAGTCAATTCAATCTGCTTAGATCTTCCGATAACATCATTCACACCCACTATCAAAGATGATCATTCTTCTGCATCGCGGGGTAAGGTGAATGAAAATTGTAATGTTATTTGTGTTGATCATCCTTCTAAGGAAGATGATCACACTGCTGTTAAAGAGGTTAATTATATTAGTCCTATCAAGAAGGTTGATAGTGATGCCATAAAGAAGCATAATCCCTATTTCCAGAATAATGCTCTCTATGGAGATCCTCCTCCTTTGTCTTCTACTTTCATATCTTCTTTTTGTGAGAAGTCAAACCTTTCTCCACAAGGGAAAGGGTTGCTTCCTACTCCTCATACTTTATCTGAGCAAGAGCATATTTTGTTGTGGCTTCTAAAATCCCACTTAATCACTCTTGCTTCTCCTACATGTAAGAAATTTCACAAGAAAGAAAGGCATTCTTTTTGTGCATACCATCAAGTGCTTGCCCATTCCACTAGTGAATGTAAGGCCTTGAAGGATAAAATTCAACAAATTTGTGATTTTGGTGCCATCAAACTCCCATTTGATTGATGCATCTTCCTTTTCTTTGCTTGACAAGTGATATCAAGGTTTACCTCTATCTTGTTCTAAGTATTTTGCATGGTTCTCCTACCCTGTATGTTGGGGGTAGTGATAACTTGTTCTAAAGATGTGTGTCCTTCTTAAGGACCTCCCTCTCTTCTCTATGTCTTTCAAATGAAGATTCCCTTGAGAGGACCCCTCTTCCCTTTGAAGGGTCTGTAAGGGACCCCTTTTGAAATTCTTTGAATTCTTTCACGTCTAGCTAAGGAGGAGCCTGACTAGACCTATTCCATATCTTTATGTCTAGCTTGGGGGCAGCCTGACAAGACCTCACTTTTCAAAAAATGCATCCCTTGAGTGGATCCCTCTTCCTTTTGAAGGGTTCTTGAGGGAGCCCTTTGAAATCCTTTCAACTTGGCGATGGTCTGCATGACTATCTGCTTACTTGCTCTATAGGACCGAGAACCTATAGATCTCCTTCTTGGTGATACATTTTCTCCTCCTTTAGCGGGGTTTTCTTTTATCACCTCTTTTGTGATACGGGTTCTCCTTCTTGAGTGGGGATTGATTTTATCACACGCTTATTTTGTGGTAAGGGTTCTACTACTTAGCGGGTTTTTCTTTCACCACGTGCTTTTATCACTTTTACTCGGTGATATAGGTTTCTTCCTCAAGCGGGGTTTTCTTTTATCACCTCTTTTGTGGTGCAGGTTCTACTCCTAAGTAGGTTTTTCTTTCACCACATGCTCTTTGGTGATACAGGTTTTCCTCCTTGAGTAGGGTTTTCTTTTATCACCTCTTTTGTGATACGGGTTCTCCTCCTCGAGTGGGGTTTGCTTTTATCACTCCTACTTAGTGGTGTGGGTTCTATTCCTAAGTGGGTTTTGCTTTCACCATGCCCTTTGTTCATTTCTATCTTTCTCTTCTCAATTGTATATACTAGATCGAAGATCTACATCTTCATCCTGAGTATATGCTCTTTCTTCAACTTCATAGTTTTGCAAAACTATGAAGTCCTCTTTTGACCCTGCACTCTCAATTTTTCCAGATTGTGATCTACTTCCTTGATGGTCCAGGTATACATTTCTAACCCTACTCTTTCTTGATCTACTTTACCGAGCACTCATCAGTGTTCGTGCTCGCTAAAGTGGGGGAAAAATGTATAAGAGTGAATTTGCACCCCATGTGCAAATACTCTTTTTTCTTTTATTCACCTTAGAAAGCCAAGTTTGGAGGCTTAGTTCCACCTAAGCTCATTGCTTGCATCACACTTGGCACCTTTTTTGAGCGTCAGTGGAGGCATTTCTGTCAGAGATGCTCGCACAGCATGCAAATGTCCGCAAGGCATGTAAATGTCTACACGACACGCTTATGTCCCTGATAGATTCCCATGTCTGGAGCCTACATAGAGGCATTACACTTCCCATTGGGGGTCAACTTGTAACACCCTCCTCCACCGATCGACCCGACTATGGTCATTTTTCTTCATCTTCCCTTCAAATTCATCCCTTCCATATGCATTTCATCTTCTACCATCCTCTACACATCCCTTCAGATATTCTAAGAGCTTCCTCACTCCATTCACAAGCTCCCAACAACTTCTTCACCATCTCTCCAATCTCCAAACACTTTACACTTCATAGCAGAAACATCAACACTCCACCACTTTAGTAGAGCAAGTGTGGAACAAAACACCCTTGCAACAGAGGCTTGAGTTCCTCTCATTTTCTCCCCCATTAGCCTTGAGCACTCTTGGTGGAGGTGGTAAGCTTTTACTCCTCTCCTCTATTACTTGGTTAAGTAGCATACCACTATTTTGTAGTGCTATATTGCTCTTTACTTCATTTCTACTTTTCTCTCTATCTATCTAGTTGTCTGTGGAGGTGGGAACACCAAAATGGGGCCTGATTGAGGTAGGCCCCTATATAACCACTCAACAATTTTCTCTCTCCCTCTTGTGTGTAGGTATTGAAGACACTCACGAGCTAGAAGCTTCATCACTCGCATGGTTGTAAGTATTGCCTTTATTTTCCTTATCTTTATCTTCTCTACCTTACTTTATTTCATTTCTATCACTTCCTGTTACTTTATCATGTTCTATTATTTCCCTATATTCTGTAAGTTCTTACTAATCAGATAGAAGCATTCACTTTTCTTTTTTCTGAGACATTCTCATTCTATGGTTCGTATGAAATTCCAACGTGCCTCTGGGATGCTAGTCCACCGCGTTGTGATCCGTATTCTGTGCTAATGTCCTTTGGCCTAAAGCTCATCCGTTTGTCTAGAAAATCTCTGTGACCTACTCTTTTGGATTCTAAAACTCTTTTTGTTGTTCCATTGAGGTAGTATAGGGTAGTTCACCCTGTGAGGCTCTATGAATGAAGAGAACTCATGAGTAGAAAATCCCCCTACATTACAAAACCCCAAACAAATTTTGATCATGGTACATCTAAAAACTCTCAACCTAATAACGAAAAGGGTGAATCCTTATCAATAAACACCAAAGGAAAAAATTGTGAACTATGTCCATGATACCACCATTCTTAACATTTCCACAATTGATAATCCAAGTAATGTCATTAGAATCAATGACAAACAAGATGACTTATGGGTATTAGCTAATTTAGGAGTGTGTTAATTCAAAGCTATGGTGGGACACTTGACTGCGCCTCATTTCCTATCATTTTCTAAAAATGATGATGCATCACTCACCCACCCCCACAACGCTCCACTTCATATCGAGGTTCTAATCAATAAATGTTTGGTCAAATGTTTCCTAATAAATGGTGGGGCTGGTCTAAATATTTGTACTTTAAAGCTTGTTCATGCATTGGGATTGTAGACACTTAAAAATGACCTAGGCCTACAAGCTCTATTTTTCACCTTCTTCTTCCTAGCATAATTAAGACATTTTAATTATGCCATTGGTCTGCCTTCATCTATTAATTAAATAATTCATAATTATTTAGTTAATTCATGTCTTTTTATTCCTCATGATTATTAAATAAATAAATTATATTTATTTATTTAATACGTCACTAATTGTCTAAAGTCTTCCCATAGTTAAATAAGTTTTGTAATTTATTTAATTGTCTTTATTCTTTATGTCTTCCTGATTATTAAATAAAAAAAATTGTTTATTTATTTAATATGTCACTAATTCTTAAGTCTTCTTATAATTAAATAAATTCTTTAATTTATTTAATTATTGGTCACTTTCTCTAATTAAATAATTATCTTTAATTATTTAATTTGACATTTCCCTCTTTTTAGTCAATAATTTGAAATAATTAATTACTGTCATGTGGTCCCCACCTTTTGAATTAAATTAATTTTTAATTCAAAATAGTCTTTTTCCTCAAAAATCAAATAATTTCTGTTTATTATTTGATTCTCCAGTCACCTCTTTTTATGTGCCAATCTTATCTCTTGTCACATGCATTGTCAACCCTTGATTTGATTTAAAAAAAAAAACAATCCTATCCATTCATTTTGAATTTAACCTAATGTTTCCCTAACCCTAATTGTGGATTGTCAAATTGAATCTTGTCCATTGATTCTAGGGCATTTGTCAACTTTTGATCTTGGCCATTCTCAAAATTGCATTTTCTATAAAATGGCAATTTTGGTCTCATTTTGTCACCTCATGCTATCTAGATCTCATAAATCTTGTTTTGTAATCTCATGTCATCTTCCAACCTCATGCACTCTTGTCATTTTGTCATAGGCATACTTACATCTCGTTTGGCATAATTAGACATAGTTTAGATGCTTACTAGTTGCATTGTAGCTTAGTATTGCATGTTGTCATCTCAAATCTTTCAACATTTGCTTAGGGCTTGTCATTGTTATTAGATTGCTCATCAAAATATGAGGGCAACATCATGAAAGTTGAGAAGGTATAATGGAGGTCATCCATGGAGAATGAAGACATTTTGGTGAGATTGTTTCATTTTTTTTCATGTTTTTCCTTTGCACTTCATTATTGCTTTGGGTTTTTATGTTAATGTATTAGATCTGCTAACCCTAGGAAAATTCCCTTAGTTACATTGGTGAACTCGATGCAAAAATCATGCATATTTTGTTTTTTTGTACGACATTTTTCTATTTTGCAGGTATAGGCATGGCCATGATGCATTTGTTTGGCATAATGACACAACTGATATTTCACATCATATTTGCTACCTAGAATGACACATTCACTCTGTGGTGATGTATACGCTTTGCATAGTGATGCATTTACTTGGCCATGATGCATTTGACTTGTAGGTCACCACATTTTTCAATCAAATACCATAATACAAAACTGAGTCACATTTGTCTGGTAGATTCTAGAACGTCGAGTTGCATTCACTATACGAAATGATGGAATTTCTCTACTACGACGCATTCATCTAGTAAATTTTTTCTCATATTTTTCTAGATTTGACTTGATTTACTTTTTCATTCTACTTTTCCTTTTGCACTCTATAGTCTAGGGATTTTCTAGTTACTAATGAGTTGTTGTAGCATGTGGCTTTGACTCTTTTGTGGGTCTAAGGCATCTTCTTTGTGAAACTACTAACTTGCAGTTTTTGTAGGTACGATTGTCCAAGGCTATCATTTTGAAACATTGTGCTTGTTGATTTATAGATTAGAAAACAATTCAATTGGTGCACTAAAAGGAACTTTGCTTGTCCTTTGCTTGATTGTGTTTGGGGTGGTAGGTGATTATGCTCTCAACTTGTGCAAACTAGGTGATAAACAAACTAGACCCATCCATTTTTGTGTTTACCTTGATTCAATAATTGAATTATCCTCTCCCCTTTCACACTTGTGCGATCCTAGGTGTAAGAGAAATGGTTATTGACTCTAGAATTTGGGCCTTCCTTGGTGGGAAAAAGTACTCACACCAAGGCAGCTCAAATTGACAATGGAGCTCTTTGGCCGAGCTACCCTCAACTGGTATATAAATGTGAATCCTAAGGGAAAGCCTAGGATTACGAGTGTGGATGTGTCATACGAACCAAGTAGCACTCCCCAAAACCCAATTGAGTGTAACCTTTTCAAGCTGGAGTGCCTCCTAAACGGAGCTTAATCTTGTGCCCCATGTATGGCTACTTGAACAGGGGTCCCAAACTAAACGCCTTTGTGTAGTAGCTAAAATCCTTTTATTTTTTAGTGCAACAATGGTCATTGTGAAGTAATCCACATTCTCGTAGTTCTTAGTAGAGGTGATCAACCTACCATGGGAGATTTATGGGGGTTGAAAGCTTGGTTGGCTTGAGAAGTAATGCACTATAAGGGGGAGCCTATGTAGCCAAGCTTCTAGATTCACACGCTAAGAATAAGTGCGGTTGGGGAAACCCACATGGAATCTAGCGAATATTTTCCTGGCCTAACCTAGGATTGTGCTTGTCTTCATTGTGCTTTTTTCATAAGATAAAATATTGTTTATGCCAAGTGTTTTTCAGACATTCAAACAAAACAAGACATCACTTTTAGATCTAGAAATGAATAGTCAACCTCAAACAACTCAAAATTTTGACCAAAATTGCAAACAAAGTAGACTTTTTTCTTTTTGTACCGCATCTGCTACAATGCAATCACTCTGTTGTACTACATTCACCTTGCAGAACACTAAATTCACTCTGTCAAAATGCATTTTCCTTGTGGAACACTGCATTTTCCTGTTACACATCACATTTTCTTATCAGAAAGCCCCATTGGCAATACTAAACCACATTCACTTTCTGTAACACATCATTCAATGAAATCAAGTTGCATCTACTATATTATGAAGCATCTGTGACCTGAAACAACACATTCACTTGACAAAAGAAAGACTCTATCACAGACTAGAAACCAAAGTCAAACTTGTCCAAACTATCCATAACCATCTTTTTCCAGAAGCATTCTTTCAAAACTAGATCAGAAAATTTCTCAAAATTCCGATTTCTTGAACACTTTAGCTTGCATCTCACCATAGGGTCATCCTTGAAAAATTTAGTCTCCTCATTAGGTCTCACCATTTTCATTTTCATTTTCATTCATAAACCAAAATTTAGGTCCTCATCTCATTTTGCATATTTTGGATTAGGACAACCTTGCCATACTTTGCAAAATCTTGACTTTCAAAAGTAGGTTATCATTGGACTTAGTCATCATTAGATTCTTTAGTCATTGTCCTTTTGTGAGAACTTTCCAACTCAAAATTCTAGTAAGGAAACCTCACTTGTCATTTTTTCCTTATCATTTAGTCCTTCAAACAAGTCCTTTGGTATTCCAAAATTAAGACATAGATCAAGCATAGGGTGGTTAAGCAACCTTGTTTCAAATCATTTAGCCCTTTGCACTTGCATAATTTAGATGTATTCAAATCATTTTAGTCCTCACCTTGCATATCTTATCCTTAAAAATCCAAAAATATTGTCATAATTTTCATCATAGTCCTCATTTGGCATCTAGACTTGGCAATGGCCATTTTCCTAGTCAACATTTTCATACTAGTCCTCATTATTACCTTAGAATTTGGCATCCTTTCTTGAAAATTTTATCACCTTTCATTAGTAATTTCCCTTAGGCAAAAATCATTATCACCTTGCATTGTCATCTCTTATTATCAAAAAAATCCAAAAATGTAGTCTGAATTGTCATCCCTTATCAGAAAAATCCAAAAACATAGTCTTGCATTGTCATCCTTTATCAAAAAGACAAAAAAAAAAGCCTAGCATCATCCTTGCATTTAGCTGTCATTCTCATCATCCTCATTTGAGCAATTCCCTTTTATGGTGGAAACTAGGCTTCAAAGAAAGAGAAGAGAAATGGAAAACTTTGGACAAGATTCCAATGCCAACATCAACAATAACACTTATGACACAAACCAAAACTAGAAGTTTTCTGACCTATTTAGCAACATGAACATACAATCTTCCATGAACATGCCATCTTCATCACGAAATCCTTTTGAAACATTCATACAAAGGGACCAACATGGATGAGTATACATAGAAGAATTAGAAGCTGCAACACAAAATCTTGACATAGCCTCCTTTGTGGAAGACTTAGTCTTACGTGACCCTCAAAGGTATCTAGCCATGCTTTTGGACCAAGGGGTTAAGTTACCACATGGCTTTGAGATTAACACTTTGAGACCAACATCACCTGACCACAATGTCAACAATACAAACAACATACCCAACACTAGTCAACCTCAAAACAATAAAAGAAATACTTCTGATGTTGTTACCTCACAAATTTCCACAAGTACCATTAATTCTACCTCCAATGAAATAAATAATCAAAAAAATTCCAATTCAATCAATGCAACATCCATTTGAGGGACAACAACCATGTCACAAGCCATGACACAATCAATGATAACAATGTCAACAATATCATCACAATCAGTTGGTGCCATCTTTGGATCCTCATCAATGGGGGAAAGGTCTTCAAATCCTCTACTTGGAGCTTCATCTAGTGCCATGGGTGCCTCATCATCAAATCCTTTCATGGGTACCTCATTCAATCCCTTTGGCGAAAGTAAACGGTGTGTCTTTATTCGAGGACTAGAACCAGATACGTCATCACAATTTAATACCAATACTTCCCAAGGGAAAAACATGAACAATCCCCATGGATAATTCCAACAATTTGGACAAGCTAATCTGAATACGTAGCACATGACATCATTCAGACATCAAAATATTCATGGTCAACATATTCCCCAAATCTTGACTCAAATGGCTGGAGGGCACATTCTAACATATTCATCACACATTCACACTCATCAACAAGTCCCTAATCCAAATTTTTAATACCAACAACACACGAACCAAAACACATCATGCATCTCGTAACAACACATTCCACAACAAAACACCAACATATTTTCACAAAAAATGGGGACCCATGGAATACCTATCACTCCCATGTGTGATGCAACAAATAATCCCATAATTGATGCCTTAACAGCTTGAGTGGCTCACTTACAAATGACCATAGAAAACATGCAAGCATCTAACAAGAAGTCACGCATGTCATATGACCTATGCTTATATCCTTTCGACACAAATTTGTACATGCCACCATTCCCTCCTGGATATGTAGCACCACATTTTACCAAATACAAGGGCAAGAAAAATCCTATTGAACACATTTGAGAATTCATGACCAATTGTATGGACATCGCCTATGAACATACTTATTTAATGAGACTTTTCTATAAGAGTCTTACGAGACCTGCACTTGAATGGTTCCCCACTCTAAAAGGGATAAAAACATAAGACAAAATTAAAGAAAAATTTGTGAAAACTTATGCATATAACATTGACATGGACACCTCTATAACTAGCTTATGTGATCTTACACAAAAAGATGCTAGTGAAACATTTATCCCATTCTTCCAGAGATGGAGAAGTCTAGCGAGTCATTGTCACATTGACATACCTGAGAAAGAAAAGGTTGACATGTTTGTTCAAACACTCCTAGGCCCATTGAAATATGGATTGCAAGTTCATTGTTGCACAACCTTCATAGACCTAGTTGAAAAAGGTGTCCAAGTTGAGAAAGCCATCATTGCTAAAGGGGAATTAAAATATGGTCCAAAAAACACAAACATAAATCCGCCCGCCGACAAAAATAAGTATTGGATAAAAAATAAACTCATTACTAATGACGAAATTGTTGATGCCAAGGCTGTAAACATGATAGGACTAGTGCTTGCTCTTAAAGGAGATCAGCCACAAAACAAACCAACAAAAATACTGATGCCCCCCATCAATAATCAAAATGGTCAAAATAGCTAGAATCAAGGACAACCTTGTCAGATAAGACAATTCCTGAAAAGACGAACATACACCTCTTGGGGAGACCCAATTGAGGATGTCCTTAAGAAGCTCCTTCAAAATAGTCTCATCACACTTGAGGATCCTAAGCCATATGATCCAGGATAGTTTAAACCATCCTAGTGGGATGATAATTCTTTTTGTGATTATCATCAGGCTAAAGGGCATAAAAAATCTTCTTGTCGACAGCTAAGGAACATTGTACAAGACCTTATTGAAAATTGAGTAATTGATGTGGGTGGGACACAATTTGCATCCAATGCAGACCATACCATTCATAAGAACCCACTAAAATACCATGGTTCTAATAAAGCCTCCACATTAGGTCCCAAGACTAATAACAATCAATCCAATTATGCTCATGTTGCATTCAATTATTTAGGAGGAACCATCATTAATAATGTTTGAATTGATGATGAATATGTCAATACCATCACTATCAAAAGAGCACCTAAATGCAATGCTACTACTCGAAGCAAAAAAATCACCATATCTGGTCCAAGTCCTTGGCAACCAAAGATTACAATACCAGGTCCATCCACCAAACAATCACAATCAGACCCATCTACAAAGTAGTCCCAACCTAATAGTTAGTTTAACCTCATAATTGACTAGCTAGGAAAAACACCTGCGCAAATATCCATACTTGAGTTGCTTCAAATTTTTCCTGCGCATAAGGCTATATTGACAAAACCTTGCAAGATTCCACTATCCTTCAAGACATTGATGTCAACCAGTTTGAGGCCATGGTGGGTTATTTCACTACACCCCATCATGTAACATGTTCAAACCAAGATTATTCATCACCAAAGTCCAACCATAATGACGCTTTACACATTGAGATTTTCATCCAAAATCATAAGGTCAGATGAGTTTTACTAGATGGTGGAGCAAGACTAAATATATGCTCCTTAAAACTGGTTAAGACTCTAGGATTTTTTGATGCTTGCGTAGATGCAACAAAGAGCATAGTCATAAAAGTCTATCATGACAAGGAACGTTCCTCTTGTGGTGTGATCACTCTTCCCATCAGAGTTGGACCAATAATTGTAGACACAACTTCCAAGTCCTGGATCTTGAATTTCCTTATAACATCTTGCTTGGTCGACCTTGGATTCACACCCTAAAATTTTTCCCATCCACCTACCACCAATGCCTAAAGTTTCCCTTTAATGACACATAGATCA